>JACGCM010002579.1:0-593657 GCA_014058105.1 Kingdonia uniflora
TGAGTTGACAGATCATTTTCCATATGGCTTGAAACTTGTTAGGGCAGATGCCTATTTATTTGTGTCAGTTCACTATAACTTTAGCATCCATTTTGACCATGAGTGAAAACCAGTTGTTTTCCTTGCAGAGTTTGAGGCCATGTAGTAGTCCATAAAGTTCAGCTGTCGTGTTCGTGCCAGTACCTAGCGCCACGTTGTAACCGAATTTCATCTTTCCTTGTGAGCTGCATATGATACCTCCATCCCCAGAGAGGCCATTGCTGAAAGAAGATCCGTCAGTGTTCAGTTTAAACCACCCTGGTGGTGGTGCTTGCCATTTTACCAATATGCTTGCTTTACGTTTTATCTAGAACGTGTGTACCCGGAGAACTTGAAGCGATATTGTGTCCCCAAAGTTGCCGCTTTAGGTAACTTTAGTATTGACCATGATATCCTAAAGCCATCGGCATGTTTTGGTTACAATCGCTTGAGCATTCATCGGCACGTCGTTGAATCGATGTTTGAAACGTGCTTTCCATAATTCCCAGCTTATGATAGCCGGAAGGGCCCCTTTAATGATGCCCATTTGCGTGTTTTTGTTGGTTGCCAGTGAACATATCCCTTATCGTGTCCAAAAACTTTCAGCCGGTATGTTTCGAACTCCACAAGCGTGCGCGAAAAATTGCCAAACTTGTTGCGCTGTCTCTCCATTTACGAGCAAGTGGTTCAGCGTTTTGTTGTTACCCGAGCGACAACAGCTGCATCGTGAAACAAATGGAAGTCGTTGTTGTATGAAATCGTCCACTATGAGAACTTTCTTCCACGTTTTCCAGCTGAAGACCTGAATTTTGGTAGGTATTATCTTGTACCAAATCCAATCCATACGATGTTGTGTATCTGCAATCCCTCTCCAGAATTGCCAAGCAGACTTTACCGTGAAGTTACCACTTTCAGAGGGACCCCATAGCGGTGTATCGTTGCTTTCACCGATGAAGAACTTGTTTGCGAGAGTGACCTTCAAGTCTGCCAGTAGTTCATGGTATAGGCGCTGCCAATTCCAATTTGCTCCATTGACAATTATTTCTTTTACCATGATATCATGGTTGCAGTCTGTGTTCAGCGTATCAGCTAGGCTGCCCTCCCCTGCTCAGTCGTCCTTCCAGAAGTTGCAATTTCTTGAACCCAGGTTCCACACAGTGTTTGCGTGAACTGTTTCAAACAGATTTTGAATGCTTGTCCACAAGGGAGAGGTGTTTGATCGAAGCCGAAAGAAGTCGTTGTTGATGGTGTACTTTCATTTCAGAAATCTAGACCAGAAAGTATCGGCATGGAGCACATTCCAACATTTCTTGAGCCGTAAACTATGCTTGATATCATCAAGTTTTCGGATACCGAGTCTGCCTTCCTCTTTTGGTAGACAAATGTCATTCCATGAGACCCAATGTCATTTATTTTTGCCTTCAAATTTTCCCTAGAAGAAGTTGGAGAACATGCTCTCCAGTTTTCGAAGGACTGATTTCAGAACAATGATACAGGCTAGAAGATGTATTAGCATGGAGTTCAAAATGTGGTTTATCAGAATGAGTTTTCCGCCTTGTGATAGGAGCTTACCGTTCCATCCTTCAATTCTTTATTGTACCTTAGTGAGTAGCTCCTCAAAGTGATAATGTCAAACTTTACCATAGTTGATGGGCGCTCCCAGATATAGCATAGGAAAGAGCCTGTGTTGGAATTAGCTAGTGGTGTGAAAGATTTGTTTCTGAGCGACAGTCGCATTGTGGTGCACATATATACCGTTTTTCTCTTTGTTAACCAATTGCCTAGAGAATGCTTCATATTTGTCCATAAACTTCAGTAGCCCCTTAAGTGAAGATTGGCTTCTATTTAGGAATACGAGAAAGTCATCTGCATACAGTAAATGTATGATCGGAAGACAGCCCCGAGCTGATTTAAAGTACCCAATTTGGCCATCTATAAAGCATTTCAATAATCCTTTGAAGAGTACTTCTTCTGCAATGATGAAAAGCAAAGGTGAGAGGGGGTCCCCTTGCCGAAGGCCTCTAGTAGATTTGAAAAAACCTTTGAATACTCCTTGTAGCACCACCAAAAACTAGGGTGTTTCAACACAGAGAGAAATGAGATTTACGCATGAGTTGCTAAACCCAAATTTTTCAAGAACCATCCTGAGAAATTTCCAACCCAATCGGTCATACGCCTTGACCATGTCCAACTTTATCATAACATTGTTGCCCCGTACCTTTCTATGTAAATCCCCCACCATTTCTTGGGCGAGAGTGATAGTGACGCTGATGTCCTTGCCCTGTATATACGCTCCTTGATTGCCTGAGATCATCTTGAATAGGAGTGCAATCAATCTTTTAGCGATGATTTGAGAAAAAAAATTATAGACCACTGAACATAAGCGGATCGGCCGGTAGTCTCCCAACGTTGTAGACGTCTTGACCTTTGGGATTAGTGTTAGGAAGGTGGCAGTGTAGAATCTAAAAATAGGAGCTCCATTGAAAAAAAATTTGGCCGCTCCGCGTAAGTCGCCCTTAATGATGTCCCAACATGTGGTAAAGAAACTGGCTGAAAAACCATCGCTACAAGGAGCGTTGTCAACGGGTATACTGAAAGCACTAGTTTTTAACTCCTCCATAGTTGGTGGTGTCGTAATACAGTCGCTCTCTTCTTCTGTTATAATCGTTGGGATACAGTTTAGTAATTCTGGATTCGGTTGGGTCGGAGGTGCGTTTAGTACATCCTTGTAGTAAGAGATAGCTGCTTCCTGGATCAGTCCAATATCTTGCGTATGGGTGCCGCCTGGCATTGTGAAATTCGAGAGAAAAAAAATTTTGCGGTTAATTTGAGGGACCGTGTGAAAGAATTGGGTATTCGCATCTCCTGCTTGAATCCACTTTACCCACGACTGTTCCCTCCAAAAGATCTCCTCTTTGTGTAACATATCAGCATGTTCTCTTTGCTGGTTGCTAAGATTCGCACTAACATGTTCATCCCAACCACCTTATAATAGGAAATCCAGCTCCGTAATTTTGTCTTCAAGCAATTTGATGTTCTGCATAACATTTCCAAAAACTGTTCTATTCCACTCTCGCAAGGCCGCCTTGACCAGTTTGAGTTTGTAAGCAAAGGAGGAGAGGCAGTTTCCAAACACCCCCTATGGCCATGTATCTTCAATGAGCTTCAGGAACGTGGTGTTAGTCGCCCACATTTTTAGAAATCTAAATTGTTTGGGGCCTTGATAAGCGTTGCTCGTGAATGTTAGGAGGAGTGGAGAGTGATCTAAACAAACCCGTGTGAGGTGGTCAATCTTGTGTACCGAAAACCCAGTCATGAACGCAGTATTGACGAGTATTTTATTCAATCTTGCCCACTGTCAAGAACTGCTCTGATGATTGTTGCACCAAGTGTATCCTGAACCCAAGAAACTAGTATCCATTAACCCTGCAGCTTGTATCATATCTTCAAATTCTGTAACCTCTTTGTGGTGTGTTCTCCGACCACCTAGTCTCTCAGTTCCATATCGGATAGTGTTAAAATCACCCAGTACACACCAAGACGTTGTAATGTTCTGGGCGAGCAAGCAAATGTCATCCCACAGAGGTCGGCGTTCAATACTTGTGCATTTAGCTTAAACAATAGTCACTATGGTATTCCAGTCGTTATTAAGCGCCATCTTGCAGTGTATAAGCTGATTAGTATCAGATATAAGCGTCACCTCATAATCTTGTTTCCAGAGTATCCAAATTTTACCATTCTGATCTTGATTAGACAAAAAAGAATTGCACTTTATTCGGCTACAAATACTAGCAATATGTGAGGCATCTAAAAAAGGTTCTAACAATACCACAATCGAAATTTTGTGTTGTTGTATGATTCTTTTGAGATGATTTATTGTCTTGACGCTGCCAATGCCCCTGCAATTCCAAGCGAGCAGCGGTCCGTCTAACATATTCAATTTGGACGTTGTCAAACACTTTTGCTCCTTGTGATCACGCTGAGAGGCATTCGTTGTGGCCTTGATCGCACTTTCTTGACCGGAGTCCAATCCTTGCAGGTTCCCCCTTTCATATCCGAGTGAAAGCCACGTTCAAACTTGGGGCCATACGTTGTTGTAAGTTCATCGTCAGATACAAGGTTTTCCATCACATTCATGAGTTTGGTTGTTGCTGAATCAGCTGATGTAAGTTCCAAATCGGTATCATATGTTGTTACGAGTTCATCGACAGATGCATGGATTTCCATATCCACATTCTTGTTGTTGGTTGCTGTTGTATCAGCTGTGTTTATCACCCTCGGGCTGTTCATAGTGTTATTGTTTGTCGATGTTTTCAGGAGGTGTACTTTCTCTATCCCAAGTATATTGTCGTTCGTCGCTGTTGCCATTGTATGTTGTTGTGATGACCTTATTCCCAACAGTTTTTCTTTATTCGATAGCAGCTCGATGATGTTGTCCGTGGCACCCAACTCAGGTACGTCACTATTTTGCTTGTTGTTTCTTTCATTAACCGTTGGTTTGATTGTCTTGTTGTTTCCATCTTTATCCGGCATTGCTCTTCCCATGGTTGCTTTGTTCCTTTGTAGTTTTGGCAGAACAATCGGCTTGAGCTTGGTGCAATTTGCTTTATTGTGGCCTTGCAGGCAGCATTGTATACAGTACATTGTTAGCCATTCATAGATCACTGATTGTTCTATGATGGAGGATTTTGTAAGAGCAATTCCCACTTTCGTTGGTAGGTCTTTCGTAAGATTTACCTCGACGCAAACCCTCGCAGCACTGGGTCTGCTTAGGCTTAATGTTGTAGTGTCCATGATAAGGTATTTGCCAATCAAACCAGCCATCTTCTTGACTATCCCATTATTTTGTAGATGCAGCTTGAGACCTGGGAAATAAACCCATACTGGAGCAAAAGGGGAGTCTCTTTTGGGATCAAAATCGATCGTCCAGTGAGCCAACTTGAAGAAGAAACCCTTGATTTGTCATGACTCTCTAGAGAGAGCTTTTGTGACATCTTTTTCAAATGTCATACACACCATATTGTGCTTGAAATAGAGCACTGCCACCTTAGGAACTTCGAGGAGACCCCAATTGGAATCAATGTTCTTTGCAATGTCATCAAATTGTGGTTTTTCGGCCGGAAAACTCATAATGATTGTTGTATTGAATGCGGATGCTGCTTTGGTGGTGAGAATGATATCACGGGCATCCCATCTTTGGACAAGATCCGAGTATCGGGCTTAAACTCTTCAAGCCCCGGTTTAATCATTTTCGAGGCAACACTAGCGAATGAGGGTTTTGTGGCTGTAGCCGAAATGATTTTGACTTGTGTATAGGATAGCAATAAAGGTGTGGCAGAAACAGTCGACAGGGAGAGAGGCTGCACGGGGTTGATGGGAGGAGGGATAGCAGCACCACCTAAGGAGGAGCACGAAGCCATAGAAAAGGGGACGGTAAAAAAGGGGGACGAGGAGCAAAGGAAAGAAACGAAATCAGCAAGGTGGAATAGCCACGAAGGGAGAAGAAATAGAAGATGAAAAGCAAAGTTAAGAGAGAAACCCTAGGACAGGGCAAGGGTTAGGGTTGCAAGGGGAGAGACGACTCTCATTTTTTCCAACAAACTTTACTTACAAAACTAATAAACCGCTTTTATAGGAGGTAGATGGGGTAACTGTATAGATTATGCCGGTAGGCAATTTAGAGGTTGTACTGTAGTAACGGGAGAGGAATATTTTTATATGTTGGCTGATTTGGTGAAGGAAAAAAGGGATAGGGGTATAGAGGAATCGATCTCTTTAGAGTATTTTGATGGGGATGCTTAGAATAAACTTTCAAAGGATTTATTATGTTGTCTCAATTGGAGTATAGGTTGAGTCTTTCCCTTAGCAATCTGGCGAAAGCGTAGGCGAAAGCGTAGGAGAAAGCGTAGCTGACATCCTAATAGCATAACAGAATCCATTATAGTGGTTGTATGTAAGCCTGAAAAAAAATGTTTCGCAGACATGTTAAGAGATGAAAGCTAGCTTTACCTTTACTTTATCTCATATCTGGCAGAGCTCTATGATTGAAAACTAGTATCACCTTCATTTTAATCTTGGAGTTGAGTAGAGTCAGTCAAGCCAAGTATAACCTGAATTTAACTTATAGAATGTCACAAACATAGTGAAAGAGATAAAAGGTAGTTTTACCTTTGCTTTATTTTTTGTCTGGTAGAGTCCCTCGATTAAAAACAAGTCCTACATTATTTTAATCTCAGAATATTTAGTAGAGTCAGCCAAACTAAGTGTTATCCTTGATTTAACTGGTATGATATCGCAGACATATTGAAAGAGATAAAAGCTAGTTTTACCTTTGCTCTATCTTATGTCTCGTAGAGTCCCTCGATTAAAAATAAGTGCTACCTTTGCTATAATCTCAAAAGATTTAGTAGAGCCAGCCAAACCAAGTGTTATCCTTGATTTAATTGGTATGATATCGCAGACATATTAAAAGAGATAAAAGCTAGTTTACCTTTGTTTTATCTTATCTCTGGTAGAGTCTCTCGATTGAAAACAAGTACTACCTTTGTTTTAATCTCAGAAGATTTAGTAGAGTCAGCCAAACCAAGTATTATCCTTGATTTAGTTGGTATGATATTGATTGAAAGCTAGTATCATCTATGCTTTAATTTATGTATTATCTACGAAGTAGAGATATGTATGGGAGAAAAACTTGTAAGTTTCATTGAATTCTGAAAAAGAATGTACATTGAATGGAGATGAAACCTCACTTCTGGAATGAAAGAGGGGGGAAAGTAAAATGAAGTAGTGAGGGACTTAACGATGGTATTATTTCAGTTTCCTAGTGTTCCAAGGACTTGAAATGTGGTATCTCTTCTGTCATGAGGTAATATGATCCCACGCTCGAGAGACCTGTAATAAGGAATGGACCCAATTGTCTACTAGTTTGCCGGCATGAGGCTCCTTACGGTGTTTAGATATTTCTCTGAGGACGAGATCATTGATTTGGATGGTATGGCTTCTGACTTGTTTGTTGTACAACTTGGCCAACATATGGTGATATTGACCTAGGTTAGCGAAAGTGTGTTCCTTGGTTTCATCGATCCAATTGAGATTGCAAGCCAATTCGAACTCATTTTTCTTGTCAGTTAGCTCGTGATCTTTGACTGGATGATGGTATTCGAAGAGAATGACGGCCTCGGTGCCATAAGTAAGGAGGAAGGGAGTACAGCCTGTTGACTGACGTGGAGTGGTACCATAAGACATGACGAAGTTCTCGAACCAAATTCCCTTTCTTTTGTGAGTGTAGCCTTTTCTTGAGCCCATCCACGATGGTTTTTTTGGTGATTTCAGCTTGGCCATTGCCTTGAGGGTAGTAGGGATTTGATGGTGAGTAAATAATGTTGTGTTGGTTGAGAAAAGCTACGACTTTTTCTTCAATAAATTAGGGCCCGTAATCGATACGAATTATGTGGGGGTACTTAAACCACATGGTCGTGGGTTCGATTCCCATAAACGGCGCCAAACATAATGGCCAAATTCTGTGATCTCGAAGTGGCCTAAAATTAGCCCTTACACCAATATTTTAGTAACAAAAACTAATTGAAAATAATAATGACACAGGTGTTTAGCGTGGAAAACCTATGAATAGGTTAAAAACCACGACCATGGGTTAAGGATTTTTGTAATAGTGACGTTTATTGCTTGAGGCTGATATCTTATTACAAGTGATCTCTAGACTCAGAAATGCTTGATCTTGTGAATAAGAAGTTTAAAGTTTTTGAGGATCTAAAAAATATAGTTTTCTTGGTGATTTCCCCATTAATTTTCTGGTCCTTGTCTCTTCTGGAACTTTTTCTTTATATAGGCCTTTACTGCAGTTCTTCATCGTGCTAGAGTACGTTCTTCAAAAATTGTGGTTAGTGGCGGCTGATTGAGTAACTGTTGAGTTTGAGAGAGACGGGTGGCTTTAACTTGTTCAGGTTTTTTGGTTTGAGCTCGACCCACGTTTCTTATCAGTTTGTGGAGTATGTGATGATGTTGACTGGAGAAGTCATGTGGAAAATGTGTGAGTCTGACATGGAGGTAGTTCAAACTAGAGATAGCTCGATTTAGGTTGGATCCAGGGATAGGCCCCTACACTGCTGATGTTAATGTTTTGTGAATAACAGCTCCCAAATCTCAGGTGGCGAGGAAATAGTTATTGTTCGATATAGTTGCTCAAGAAGAGACAGAGTTCAAGGCCGTATTGGAAGAACTTGGCATTAGAAGGAAGAAGCGTGTTAATAGTCAAGCCAAAAATGTTTAAAAATCTCAGTCGACGAGACTAATGACGAGTGCTGACGGCAGTAATAAAAAGGGAACTGATGGGAAAAGGTAAGTTAACTTGCCCAAGCCCCTGGAGTGGACTGCACAGGGTTACTTGAGTACATTACGTCAAGCAAATTAACTTGAACGCTTCCCAAAAAGCAAATGCTGAAGCGTCCTTCGACCTCTGAACCACGGGAAGTGGTGAGGCCAATAAAAAAAGAAAGGTTGATCCTTCTGACGTTTCAAAGGTGAAGGTCATTGAAAATTGACCTATTGTGGAGGACGATTTGAAAGAGGTGGAGGAAAAAGCCAGGTTGGCAGCTCTCCACAGGAGAAAAGAGATGAGCAAAATGGTAGGTTCATATGTTCGAATATGTATTATGATGACTTTTGAATTATGATTCGAGCTAATCAATAAGGTCGATTTGTTGTTTCTACAGGCTACTCGTCTGATGAAGGGAATATGCCTCGGGGTCGTGGAGGAAAGAGTTGAGCTGAAGAGGAAGAAGGTCGAGCTCGAAAGGAACGTAGCTCGATTAAAAATTAATCTGCTCAAGGATAGAGAATATATGGAGGCTATGAAGGTTTCACAAGTGGTAGAGATCAAAAATCTACATGCGGAAGAGAGAGTGAATTTGGAGGTGATGGTAGCTAAGCGTGACAGACTCAGGCACTACCTTAAGTCAAAAGGAAAATCTGAGGATGAGGTGGATGTCATTAGGGCAGATACCTATGTGGAGGAGGAGGAAGATAAAGAGATTGAAGATGTTTCTATTAGTGTTGGGGACGGTCTGGAAGGTGTCTCTCCTTAAATGGTGAGAGACAACCAAGGGGATGACAACGAGCGTCCAAAAGGGGTAACTGAGAAGGTAGAGTAGTGCGATGGTTTTTTCATTGTATAAATATTTGGGAATGTTTATAAACTGATAGGATATTTTTTATTGGATAAAATTTTGTAGGCTAAGTTACTTTTGTAAAACTTTCTGTATGAACTTAAGGACATGCGCCTCATAATAAAAGATTTAGAGGTTGAGCTTGCTAAGGAGAAAGACCCCTCAGCGTCCCTGTTGTCTTCGCAAGCGGTGCTACAGGTTAGAACAGAGCAAGAAATATTTGATTTGAATACTTCATTAGTGTAGAGCTATAAAGTAATAAATAGAGCATACAAATGGACCAAAAACCTGTTATCGGCTTAAGGGCAATGACACTAAAATGTCGTATAGGAAATATCAAAGTATTGACAAATTTAAAATATAGAGAATGTGTACCTTAGACTTAAAAATATCTGTTATAGAGCATTCATCTGAGATTGTACTTCGACCTGAAGTTTAGAAGTAGTCTTACACAGTCGATGTCAAAAAATAGATATCTTATTAGAAATGAGTCATATGTGGTGACTGAGTATTCTGAATCAAACTTAATATAATGTATATGTAATGTGTAGGTCGAATTGAATTCAGCTCTCTTACGCGAAGGTGATCTATGCAAATGAAACCAAGAATTTGTAGAGGAGTTTGATAGGTTGAGAGAGGCAAATGAAGACAGAGAAAATCAACATATAAAGGTGCACTTCAAGTTTGTTGAGGCATGTGGCTTTGACTTGTTCAAGTTTTTCTTTTAAAGCTCGACCCACATCTTTCATCAGCTTGTAAAGTTGGTGGCAATGATGACTGGAGGAGTCATGTGGAGAATGCGTAGATCTGACATGGAAGTAGTTCGAACTGGAGATAGCTTGATTTAGGTAAGATTGAGGGGTAGGCCCCTACAGTAGTGATATTCACGCTTCAAGCTTTTGTGGATCATATCATCGATGTATACCTCCATGATTTTACCTAAATAATCTTTAAATATTTTAGTAACAAGCTGTTGGTAAGTGGCTCCTGCATTTTTTAATGCAAAAGGCATCACTGTATAACTGTAAAGACCTCTTTCTATGACAAAAGTTGCCTTTTCCTTATCTTCTTTGGCGAGAGGAACCTGATTGTAACCAGAGGCTACATCCATCATTGAAAGAAGTTCGTGACCTGCTGTAGATTCGAGAAGCTGTAAGATCAGGGGGAGAGGAAAGTTATCTATAGGTCTAAAATTGTTGGGTTCTATGAAATTAATACAAACTCTGATTTCACATTCTTCTTTGAGACTGCCACTATGTTAGAAACCTATTTTAGATATTTTGATTCTCAAATAAATCCTATAAGAAGGAGCTTATCAATTTCTTTATTTACGACTTCCCAAAGGCGGGGAGCCAGATTTTGATGCTTCTGTACAACTACTTTGTTATCTTGAATGAGGCTGACCTTGTGGCATGCGATTGAGGGATCCATGTTGGGTATCTCTTAGAAAGACCATGCAAAGATGTTGATATTTTTCTTTAGGAGCTGAATCATGGTTTCATTTTCATTGGATAACAACTTGGAGCCGATGAAGATATTACGCCTGGGCCCATCGATTTCAATAGAATCTACTACCTCGTCATCATGCTGCTCGAATGTGGGTTGTGCTTTGTGTTGTAGTTGCTATGCCTTTAGGAGTTTCGCCGTATGAAAGTTGGTTATGGTATTGTCGCACATACGTACAACTGCTTAGTTGCCTTTGATTTCGTAGACTCCGTGATCGATTGGAAATCTCAATGCCAGATGATATGTCAAAGGCACTGCCTTAATCAAATATAGCCAACTCCGCCCTAAAATTTCTAAATATTTGGACTCATCATCGATGACCACGAATTTAACAAAAGTGGTTTCTGATCCCCCTTGAACTGGTAGGGTAATTTCTCCTAGGCCGACTCTTTTGAGCCGTTAAAGCCTGTGATGGCGGTTGTCAAATCTTTTACTGAATCTTTGAGTCCCAGAACTTCAATTGCCCTTCTGAGCAGAACATCTGTGGTACTTCCTGTATCAACAAGAAGTGTGAGTAGGTAGTCTTGTCCTACTTTGAGCATAATGACCAGAGGGTCATCATGAGGGTACTTGACATGGCTCGTGTCACAGTCCTCAAAGGTAATATGATACGGACACTTTGATTTGCTCAAGATGGGAAGAAGTTTTACTAATTTGTCTGAGGATTTCATTTTGCAACAAAATGCAATTCGATCGTCTTGTTTTCTTTTCTTTCCTTTCTCAATCTCGATCATGTAAAGATGGTGAGCTTGCCCTTGGCCTTGCTATTGATCACCGTCTTTGTTTTTAGTTTCTTCTTCGAGGAACTTTTGAATATCGACTACATAATTATGAATTCTTCCAGCTAACAGAATGCGATGAAAAATTTGAATAAGAGAGTAGCAGTTGTCAGTTTTGTGACTATGCACGATGTGATACTTACATAAAGGTTTGTGAGGGATATCGGGAATTGCGTGTGCTACCCGATAAAACTTATTTCCCCTTATTGTTGGTAAGATAGTGGTGAGAGTCGTTGTTATTAGAGGTAGGACTGGGATGGGTCTGTCTGGCCTTCCATTTCAACTTCTAGCATTGTTAGTTTTTCTTCCGTGTTGCTTGGGTGCTTCGTATTAGTTGATTTTTGGAGTGGAGAAGAAAATGTTTCATGAGAATGGATGACAGAGAAGCTTTTTATCTTATCCTTCTTGGATCGTTCTAATTCGATGTAGTTATTAACAATATCAATCATCTCTATCACCATTCTGGGCTTGTGACAGGTAAGTTCTTTTCGAACATTAGAGTCGATATGCAGGGCTGAAGTGAATGCTAGAATGACAATCTTGGGATCTAAGTTCCCAATTTTTTGTGTTTCCTATAAGAATCTCTTGTAAAAACTTGTTACTGTTTCTTTCACACCCCGCTCAAAGAAGAACAAAAAATCTATAGTTATTTCTCGCTCCTTAGCATGAGCATAATTTGACTCGAAGAGGTGCTGCAACTGGCTAAATGAAGTGATGGAGCCTTAGGGGATAGTATGGAACCATCTAAGCAGTTCCTCTTTTAGGATCATGTTGAATAATCTGCATAGCATGTGGTCAAGTTTGAAGTACAATCCAACTACCAATTTGAAGTGTCGGATGTGGGTAAGAGGGTCAGTGAGGCCTGCATACTGAATAAATTTTGGCATGTGAAAATTATTCGGAATGGGCATAACTTCGAGATGAAGAGAGATAGAATTTGTCTCAATTCTATCAAGAGCAGACCTTCGGCCTGTGATGTCAAAGTTTATGGCTTAGATTCTATTATATAGGTCGTCCATGGTAATGAATTGTAGCGGAGGAATTGGTACAGCTATAACTTGTGAATCAAAGTCTCCCAGTCCTTCAGGTTCCAATCGGTCTCAAATAGGTCATCTTACCGGTGACTGTGGGGTTTGATTACGCGTAGATCGACTTCCTTAGGTTATCGATATTGAGGATGTATGTCTAAAATATCGAGAAAGCCTGTCTAGATTTCTAGATCCGGATCGAGAAGTTTGTACTTGATCTTCTCTTAGATTGTTCTTTCTTTGGGTCGCCCTGGAGTTATGATCACTTCGGGCCTGAGGAGGCAACGTTTGTTGGCCAGTGAACAGATCCTGAGTTCTTCATAAATTCTCCATTTCTTTCTAATGGTTCTGGCTATGTTGGTTCAAGGCCTTTGTCTTTTTGTCTCTCTCAACTTAAAAAGCCTGAGCATGGATTCACTGACCTTCAAGCCTTTAGACTCGGTCAAACTCTATTTGTTTCTGAAGTTTGATCACTGTACTGTGCAGATCAACTGTTTATGGTATCGGGTTCATCTCATGATTCCTCAGCGTACTAGAATGGCTTCGGAGATTCATGTTTTCTATCAGATTATTTTTATATCAGAGGTGGCAAAGAAAAGTGTGGTCTTCCCATATACGGCACCAATTGTAATGGCATGTTTTCTGGGAGGATAATCTTTACCAATACTTTAAGTAAGGATGGTGCAATAATAAGCTTAAACGAATAAGATTTTATGTAGAAACTCAGTAATGGCTGAGAAAAACGATAACCTCGAGGAGGATTTTGATGCAAAATCTAATAGGTTGTTAGTTATTACAGTTTTTTGTGTGATAGTCCAGTAAGAAAGAATGAATAGTAAAGTTATGGATCTGAAAAACTTATTCTCTGCCTGTATTTATAGTTGATACTTGCAGTTTACAAAAATATAAACAGCTTCTTATTTCGGGGATAGTGGGTGAACTTCGCGGATCTCCAGTGGCTCTTTTTGACCACGCACAATGGCTACTTTTAGTAGGTCGAGAACTTGTGATTGTAGACGTGGCATCTTCTCAAATGCTGGGTTGTCTTCGATTATGTTATGCTGGCTTATTCTTGTTATACCTAGGAAATAATCTACTACAGTTTGGCAGGAAAAGATCCAATAATATTCATTATACCTTTAGCCAGATTGCTAAGGGGCAAACTCAATCCATACTCCAACTGAGACATGTAATACAGAAAACCCTCGTCCAGGTCGCCCTGGACATTTCCATCAAAATACTCCAAGGAGATCGATTCATCTACTTCCCTATCCAATTTATCCTTCTCTAAATCAGGCAGCAAAAAGAAATACTCCTCAATAGATTCAACAGTACAACCCCTGAATAGCCTACCGACATGTTCTACAATGTTACCCCATATTCCCACTATAAGAGCTTTAGATTTACATAACTCTCTAAACACATTGAAGTTCGGAGGGTATGATGCCAATTGTCTAGGGAAATCTGGAAATTTAACAAATATTACTTCGTCCTCCCTATCAGATTCAATAAATACTGGATTATCAGACTCAACAGTACGACCAGAGGTCGATGTCTCCATCTCAATTACAACTCTGAGGATGAGGCTTGATTCTACACGGATATTCCTCACGCTTGACCTACATATAAGTCCATGTATTTTATAATTATCTTTTACACATCCATCATACATATACATATATCATATCGTATCTCTTTTTCACACATATACCAAACAGATTTGTATAGGTTACTATAAATAGTAATTTTTAGAAATTTGAAAACCACAAAAATCTTTTAAATACACATTCACAATATCATATATCGCATAGTAACCTTCAACGCCTAAATACGAATCCGAAGCAGTGTAAAATCCTTTCTTCACAATGTTGTTATACAGCCACCATCTTGACTCAGTCTCCTCAACTTTCTCTCGCCTTGCTTATTGATCACTCTCGTCTAATCTCTCATGTGAATCTCTACTATTTTTTCTCTTTTCTCTCCTATTGTTCTTCAATTTTTTAGAAGTTGATAAACATTTGAATGACGAAGATGAAGCATTATTTATAGTTTATCTCTCTAACTGTTGGCAGTTATTGGGCCTCGCACGAGCCACCTTCAGTTTTGGAATCGAGGCATCCCTTCCACAATAAATGTCTGACGTTTTGTACCTTTTTGGTACTAATGCCTTCCCATCATTGCCCCCTACCCTATATTTTAATATATTATCATCTCTCCTGCACAAATCTTCCTCTGACCTCCCCACACTCATGATGACTCAACACTTACATGCAGTCAAACTTTCCCTGCAATCATACAAGAGACAAAAATTAAAGCTACATACTTTTCTATTCTTCCTTCTACTATTTATATAACTGCTGACGTCATTTCCAAAGCTCTCATATTTTAAAATTTAAATCTTTTATTTCACAACAATCGCAAACAACATTTATAACAAAAGAATAAAGATTCCAAACATCATTCTAACTACATTTCAAATACAGTTATTCAACCTCATACAATTCACTATCTCACATATAATTACACATAAAGCATCCTACATGTCCAGGAAGACCACACCTAATCAGTTCACCTCCTGCAATCCTTATACCTTCCTCCTTGATTTCTTCCTCATCAATTTGCACCACAGCCTCTTTTCGAGCTTCAGGCTCGAGAATCACTTTACGGAATATCTCTGAGTAAAAATGGTTACCTATCTCAGGTTCCCTCGCCCTCTCGTCTAAACCTTTGAACTGCAGTTTAGATTCAGGGAGGTCATAATCATATTCTAACAGCCCAAAAATCCTTTCTCGTACTTCAGCTATCTTTATTGTCAACCGTCCTTCAACAGCTTGACGAACTCTTACAGATTAAGTCCTCACCATATTCTCTTTTTTCCTTTTCTTTAAATCATATTTCCCCATATTTATATTATAATGGCCTAATTTCGTAAGCTCAAAGTGACTTAGAATTAGCTCTTACGCCAATGTACCTATGATAAAAATCTTATAGAAAATAAGAAATGACACATGTGATTTAGCATGGAAAACCTTTGAATAGGTAAAAAACCACAACCTCGAGTTGAGGGTTTTTGTAATAGTAATTTTTATTGCTTGAGGCCGATATTTTATTACAAGTGATTTCTTGACTTAGAAATGCTTGATTTTGTGAATGAGAAGCTTTTAAAAATCTATAAAATGCAGCTTTCTTTGTGATTTCTCGTGTATTTTTCTGGTCTTTGTCTCTTCCGGAACTTTTATTTATATGAGTCCTCTCCGTAGTTCTTCATCGTACTGAAGCACGTTCTCCGAACAATGTGAATAGTGGCGGTTGACTGAGTAACTGTTAAGTTTGTGAGAGACATGTGGCTTTGACTTGTTCAGGTTTTTTTATTTGAGCTCGACCTATATTTTTCATCAGTTCAAAGAGTAGGTGGTAACGTTGACTGTTGAAGTCATGTGGAGAATGCGTGAGTCTAATATAAAGGTAATTCAAACTGGAGATAGCTCGATTTGGGTAAGGTTGAGGGGTAGGCCCCTACAATCGCCCCCTCACAACCGAAGATACGAGTGGCTTTGGTTGAAAAAGAATTTGTGGATGCATAGGTATTCGGGTTAAAAGTTTAAATAATGAAGAAAATAATGATGGTATTTGACTGTATAGAAAATGCGTGTGTTATGGGGGGACGTACGTGCATTGAATATTGAGTAGAATATTAATATATGCGACGGTGAGGGTTTAAAGAGTTTTATCTATATTGAATGATGACAATTAGGAAAACATTCCTACATAATAAATGTAGGGTTATATAAATAATACCTATAATGAGGTTTGTGGTAAAGTACGCTTATTTGTTGTCAAATTCTTTGCAAGTTTTGAAAATGGTGAAGACCCAAATAATGGTCCTTAAAGAGAGAATTACTACTGAAATGTAGAAGTTGAAGTTGAAATATTTTGGTGATCAGTCATTGGAGATGCCTATTCCCGTTCCTGTTCCTCCGACGTATCAACGAATGTTGGAAGATGAAGTGGCTGAAGCTTAGGAATATTTTTACTGTATGTGGAGGCTCCATTATGTTATCGTGACAGGCGAGCAACATTGGGTTTCTCTCCGTATTCATGCAAAGGACAAGGATGGGGAGACAGATGCAGGGACAGACTTAATTGCATGGCAGTTGCGGTGATGTTATGCGTTGGAATGGATTCTAAGGTCGGGCCATCTTCTTCTCTACCAACTCTGCGATGGTGGTGGTTATAGAAAAGGTAACGATGGTTCTAGAGGAGGAAGATGGAGAATGGAAATCTGCTTCTGCACTTCCACCGTTTTTTTGCGCTGAGAAGACCTTCAGTTTGAGGAGTTGGTTCAAGTACGGATTTCTTCTCTTCCATAGATTCTAGTTGAAGTTTGACTAGACTTCGACCAAACTCATGGGAGGGAGGATCTTCGTTGTTTCCAATATCTGTTTTGCATCAGGGAAAAAAATTACTAAAGTAGAACAAACTGAAGGATTTGAGGTCTTGGAGTGTCTGAAAGACTTGTTAGCTGTAAAAACACTTGAAAAACTTATTATCTATAAAGTACTTGAAATTTGATTAGAGATGAATAAAATTTATTATCCAAACTCATTATTGATATAGAATAGAATTACTCTAGAAATCGAGTTAGGAATAAATTCAAAGATTTTCAAAAATTGGATGAAATGAAATGTGTAAGATTTAGAAAGTATACTTATTGTAATAATCGAGCTGTTAAAATCATGTTTGTGAAATGTAATATGTGTAAAAAAAATCGAACTGGGGGTTAAAAATTTGGGGGAGAGAGAAAGTTGTAAAAATTTTAGAAAGGAAGTTCGAGCTCAGAGAGGTCATTCCAGAATACTCGATTTGGAAAGAACAAGATCGATCTCTAATAGGACGAGATGACTGAGGCCGATAGGAAGAGATATATATAAAGAACTATTCTCAAGATACTAGGTTTTCTGCTGTGAGATTATAGGATAATACCACGACTTACGGGGAATTGCTAGTGTAAATGTATAAATAAAGGGGGAATGAGCTTTAAACAAGGGGAAGAATATAGGAATGGCGTGGACTCGATTTAAGAGAATTCGTTATGCCGCCGAGGGGAGGCTGGCGATAAAGATAGTTGAAGTGTGGGAGTGGCTTTTTGGATTATTGAATTATGATGTTGAGCTGCCAGTGAGGGAGGTTCAAGTTGAAGGTTTAGATAGGATTGGTAGAGAACGAGAGTATGGACACCGTTTCAATGAGGAGATGCTTCAAGAAATTATGGTGGATCCTGCATCTCCAGAAGAGGCAATGAGATCGCTTGCTGTAGAGGATATCAAATTGGAAGATGTGAGGATTGCCGGAGGATACTTGATCAGATGTGGTTCCCCAGGTTATCATGGTTGTTTTAGGTGTAATTATATGTGAGGTGCAAAAAAAATGAATGTAAATAGGAGTGGCATGAATGTATGTAATTATATGAGTTTGAATAATTTCAAAGAAAGGGAATAAGAATAAAAAGTTGAATCGATCCTCTATTTTTGTGAATGTTGCTTGTGACTATTGTGAACAAACTAATTCAAAAAGTTTTGAAATTTCGAGAAATTTGAAAATGACGTCAGCACTTTTCAAAGAAGAAGAAAAAAATATTAAAAAAAGCAGGTAGCTTGTAATTTTGTCGCTTGTGTTAAAGCTCTAAAATTTGATTGTGTGTAAGTATGAGTCATCATAAGTGTGGGAAGGTCAAAAAGAGATGTGGAGAAGAAAGATGGAAATAAGATTAAACTATAAGGCCAAAGGCAATGATGAGACAACATTTTTACTAAAAATGTGCAAGATGTCTGACATTGATAGTGGAAGGGATGCCTCGGTTACAAAACTGAGGACGGCTCGTGCGAGGCTCAATAACTGTCAGCAGTTAAAGAGAGAAAATATAAATACTGCTTCACCTTCGTCATTCAAACATTTTTCAACTTCTAAAAACTTGAAGAACAGTGATAGAGGATGGAAGATAAAAAAACAAAAATAGCATAAAATCTTGAGAGGATTTAATTGAAAGTGGTCAATAGTCAAAGTATAAGAGAAGTGTGAAGACTGAGTCACGATGGTGGTTATACAGCAGCGTTGTCAGGGAAGGATTTAGCGCTGCCTCAGATTCATATTCTGATATAGAAGGTTAGTAAACGATTGGTGATATATGTATGTGTTTTTGAAGGTCATATTTTGTTTTTAGGCAAATCTAAGAACTTACTATTTATAGTAATCCATGAAAACCTATTTGTTTATGATATATAAAAGATATTTGAATACGAATGATCTATGTGCAAAAGATAATGATAGATACCTGTATGTAAGTCGATCGCGAGGAGTGTTTGTATAGGATCAAACCCTCGTCTGTAAATCTATAGTTAATATGAAGAGTTCACCTGTTAATAAGGCATCGACCTCTTGTCGATCGACGGAGTCTGAAACTGTAATGTCTAAAAATGGGGAAGAAGTAGGGGTTGATCAATTTCAAGATTTCCCAGGAAGATTAGTAACCTATCCTCCTCGCTCGGATGTCTCCAAAGAGTTTTACAAAGCCAAGGCTTCTGTAGGGGGGTAGATGGGGTAGTCGTGTAAAACATGTCGGTAGACAATTTAGGAGTTGCACTGAAGCAACGGGAGATGAATATTTTTATCTGTTGGCTGATTTGGAAATGGAAAAACGTGATAGGGGTATAGACAAATTGATCTTTTTGGAGTACTTCGATGGGAATGTCCAGAGTCAACTTTTAAAGATTTTTTTGTGTTACCTGTCTCAATTGGAGTACGGGTTAAGTCTTCCCCTTAACAATCTGGCGAAAGGAATTATGAACATCATCGGGGCATGTAATGTTCAGTTGAATGGGAACATGTGGGTGGTGGTAAGTGTTTGGGAATTTCTGAATAGATGGTGGGAAGGGGATGGGAGAATGAAAAGTATATCCCCTGAGGATGTTTTGTAGTTTTATGGGGTTAAAAAAAATCTGCAAGCGGAGGGGCATATTTCTTTGCGAGCTAGACTCAGCTTCATTTCTTTGATCTGAACTCGGCAGGTCGACCATGGAATGATAATATGATCTGGGTGAAGGGTGATTGCCTTCAGAAAGTTGATGAAGAACCTATGGAACTTTTGTTTAAAATTATAAAACAAAGTAAGTGTAACAATGTATAATGAATGAGATTTATATGTTAAAATTGTATGTTGCTCTGCTGATGTCCATATATTGTTATTGACAGGCCCTAAATCCACGGCGATGAGGAAAAAGTCTTTATTGGATACAGTTGCTTAGGAAGGGAGAGAGCTCGAGGCTGTGTTGGAAGAACTTGGCATTAGTATAAAGAAACGTGCTAATAGCCGATCCAAAAAAGTTCAAGAGTCTCAATCAACGAGAGTAATGACGGGTATTGATGGCAGCAAGAAGAAGGGAATTAATGGGGAAAGGCAAGGGAACTTGCCCAAGGCCTCTAGAGTAGAGTACACAGGATTGCCGGAGTCTACTATGTCGAGCAAGCTAGCTCGAACGTTTCCTAGGAAGCAAATGTGGAAACGTCCTTCGACCTCTGGAACCACGGGAAGTGGTAAGGTCATAGGAAAGGTAAAAAAGAGAAGGGTTAAACCTTTGGAAATATTGGGGGTGAAGGTCGTTGAAGACTGACCTGATGTTAAAGACATGTTGAAAGAGGTGGAGAAAAGGGCTAAGCTGGCAGCTCTCCACGGGGAAGAGAAGATAAGCAAAATGGTAGGTTTATATGCTTTGAATATGTGATGAAATTTGTATTGTGATTCGAGGTGACAATGACGTTGATTTTGTTTATTTTGTAGGCTGCTTGCCTGATGAAGGAGATATGCCTCGGGGTCGAGAAAGAGAAAGTTGAGTTGAAGAAAGTAAAAGTCGAGCTCGAGAAAAAGGTAGTTCTAATGATATCTAACTTGCTCAAGGAGGGAAAGCAGCGGGAGGCCTTGAAGGTTTTGTAAATGGTGGAGATTAACAATCTACATGCAGAAGCGATAGTGAACTTGAAGGAGGTGGCAGCTGAGCATGATAGGCTTGGGAGCCACTTTATATCAAAGGGGTATTTCGAAGATGATGTAGATGCCATTAGGGCAGACACCTATGTTGAAGAGGAGGAAGATGAAGAAGATGTTACTGTTAGAGTAGTTGATAGTCTGGACAGTGTCTCTCCCTAAACAGTGCGAGACAACCAAGGGGATGACAATAAGCGCCCAGAGGGGGAAAATGAGAAGATAGAGTATAATGATGATTCTGTGATAGTATAAATATTTAGGAATGTTTGTAAACTGATTGGATATTGCTTATTGGATAGAATTTTGTAGGCTAAGTCGCTTTTGTAAACCTTGTTGTAGGAACTTAAGGACATGTGCCTCAGAATAAAAGTTTTAGAGACTGAGCTAGCTAAGGAGAGAGACGCCTTAGCGTCCCTGCAATCTTTGTAAGCAGAGCGGTAGGTTAGAATAGAGCACAAAATATTTAACATGTATGCTTCATTAGAATAGAGCTACAAAGTAATAAATAGAGTGTAGAGACAAACCAAAAACTTGTTATTGGCTTAGGGGTAACGGCACTGAAGTGGTGCACAATAAATACCAAAGTATTGCCAAAGTAAAATATAAATAATGTATACCTTAGACTTGAAAGTATATGGCATGGAGTATCCATCTGAGATTATACTTCGTCCTTAAGTTTAGAAGTAGTTTTACACAGTAGATGTCAAGAAATATATATCTTGCTAGAAATGAGATATATGTGTTGAATGAGTATTTTGAATCGAACTTGATATATTGTATCTGTAATGTGCATGTCGAATTGGATTTAGCTCGCTTGCGCGAAGATGAGGCATGCCAATGTAACTAAAAATTTACAGAGGAGTTTGATAGGATAAGAGAGGCGAATGAAGACAGAGAAGATCAACATGTAAAGGTGTACTTCAAGTTTGTTGAGGCAACACAGACTGCTATCGACCTCGCTCGAAAGATCGAGGAGAATGATGCTAAAATTAATAATGGGCAAAAAGAGCTTGCAGAGTTAAAAGAACATACAGCGAAGCTCAAAAGCCAGAATGATACGCTGATGGCAAAGAGTCGGGATACCGACATGGCTTAATACCGTATTCAGGCGCTAAAAAGATCTGAGGAAGGGTTAAACCATTTTGCGGCCAGTTTGTAAGATAAATTGATCAGGAAAACTAATAATCTGGAGAAAATTCATACTATTCCAGTGAATAGCAAGAACAAGCTAAAGCGGTTGAATAAGGAAATGGTTGAGAAAGATAGTAAGGTGAAGAGAGCTCGAGATGATCTATCTCCCTCTAAAATTGCATGTGAATAGTTGTATACTGCTTTACCTACCAAAGATATGGAATTTTGGACAGTGCAACGTAAGTATGATAAGTTGAATGAAAGGGTGGCACAATTGAAGACCTAATTGGTGCATGCCAATTTGCATGCTAGAAACGCCGAGGCTAGAGAGCGCTCGAGGAAGAATAAAAATAATGCCAAGGTCTCCCTTGACCAAGGAGATGTAGTCAGCCTATCTGCTCGAATAAGGAAGCTGGAGGGGGATGTCGCTTGAACTTAAGGTCATGTGCGAAAAGTAGTTGAGCGGTTAAGGGAGTGCAAAAAAAGCTGGATGCTCCTCATTCCATAGAATAAGAGCTAGAGTGGGCTATCAGAGGGAAGGAAATTTTGATACAGCAGAAAGACGAGTTGTTACAGAAAATTCTGGTTGTGGAAGATTTAAACAGGGAGATTCAGGAACTTCGAACTCAGGTGGAAAATTTAAGGGCAATTAATCAGGCTAAATCAACTAAAGCTGATAAGAAATTGGAAGAAAACATTACATTCACAGCTCGAATAGATAGTGAATTGGTATAGCAAAAAGATCGGTATACAAGGCTGGAAGATCATCTTCAGCGAGCGAGAGCAAACTTTTCTAAGGCAGTTATACCTCATGCAACACACTAAGATTTGTTGAGGGCGGTGATCGCCTATTTTGAAGAGGAAGTAAAAAGGCTTGAGTTAGAAAGAGATATCATGTTCAAAAGTCTATCAGACAAGGGATGTATCTGCAGAGCTGATATAGATCAAGGAAATTGTATGGGCTCCATGGAAATGGATTTAGCCCCTCGACCTACTGAACTGGTAGAGTAGGGCAGGATTGTTATGAATGCTCGAGCTCGAGAATTTATGGCTGATCGGCCTCCTGTTGTTGGGGAAAGCTTAGTTGACATCCCAACAATATAAAAGAATCCATTGTAGATATTGTATATGTAACCTAAAAATAAAAAGTAGTTGTTGCAGATATATTAAGAGATAAAAGCTAGTTTTAGCTTTGCTTTATCTCATGTCTGGTAGAGTCTTTGATTAAAAGCTATTATTACCTTTATTTTAATCGCAGAGATTTAGTAGAGTCAGCCAAACCAAGTGTTATCCTTGATTTAACTGGTATGATGTCGCAACCATATTGAGGTAGATGAAAGCTAGCTTTACCTTTGTTTTATCTTATATCTGGTAGAGTCTTTGATTGAAAACTAGTATTACCTTCGTTTTAATCACAGAGATTTAGTAGAGTTAACCAAATCAAGTGTTATCCTTAATTTAACTGGTATGATGTCGCAACCATATTGGGGTAGATGAAAGCTAATTTTACATTTGCTTTATCTTATGTCTGGTAGAGTTTTTGATTGAAAACTAGTATTAACTTTGTTTTAATCACAGAGATTTAGTAGAGTCAACCAAACCAAGTATTATCCTTAATTTAACTGGTATAGAGGCCGATTGAAAGTTAGTATTATCTATGCTTTATTCTATGAATTGTCTAGGAAGTAGAGAGATGTGTGGGGGAAAATTAAATGTTCCATTAAATAGATAAGGATGTACATTGGATGGAGATGAAAATCTCACTTTTGGGAAGAAAAAAAAGTGAGAAATGGAAATTGAGCAGTGAGGGACTTAACAATAGTACCATTTCAGTCGCCCAGTGTTTCATGGATTTGAAATGTGAACTCCTTCTTCTGTCATAAGGTAACATGATCTCAGGCCTAAGAGACCGGTGATAAGGAATGGACCCTCCCAATTGTCTGCTAGTTTCCCTGTATAAGGCTATTTACGGTGTTGAGAGATTTTTTCTGAGGACGAGATCATCGATTTGGAAGGTACGGCTTCTGACTCATCTGTTGTACGAACTAGCCAACATTTGGTGATATCAGCCTAGGTTAAAGATGGTACATTTCCTAGTTTTATCTATCCAATTGAGCTTGCAGACCTAGTTCTAACTTATTTTCCTTATCAGTTAGCTCGTGATCTCGGTCCGGATGATATAATTCTGAGGGAATGACGGCTTAAGTGCCATAGGCAAGGAGGAATGGAGTACAGCCTATTGATTAATGTGGAGTGGTATGATATGCCCATAAAACATGAGAAAGTTCTCGAACCCAATTCCCTTTTTTTGTATGTGAAGCCTTTTCTTAACTCCATCCACAATGGTTTTGTTGGTGATTTTGGCTTGGCCATTGCCTTGAGGGTAATAGGGATTGGATGGTGAGTGGATGAAATTATGTTGGTTGAGGAAAGCTGCGACTTTTTCTCTAATAAATTGGGACCCGTTATCGATACAAATTAGGTGGGGGCACCCAAACTGAGTGATGATGTGTTCCCAGATAAAATAAATGACCTCTTCTTCTATGGTTCGACAGAGTGGAACTCCTTCTTCTCATTTTGTAAAATAATCGGTAGCGGTTACCTAGAGAATTAGGAAATTCGCCGACGAGATCGAGTGCCCATTTTTTGAATGGCCAAAACACCTTGCTGACATTAAGTTCGAGCGTAGGGGCACATATCATCTGTCCATGTCATTTATAGGCATCACATTTGTGTGAGTACTCATCTGCATGTTTGCACATACTGGGCTAGAAAACTCCATGAGTAATGGCTCTATTTCCAGTGATCGACTTGCGGCATGGGAGCCACAAGTCCCTTCATGTAAATCATGGAGCATCTCGTCCACTTTCTTTTTAGAGAGACACTTGAGGTAAGGCCCCATGACTGAACGGCGGTATAAGGTACCATTTTGATTTTTATAGTGCTTTGAGTTGATGATCAGTTGTCAGCACTCCTTCTGATCTGCTGGGAGTGGTCATTCGCATTTGTTGTCGATACCAAGATAGGCTAAGAAAGGCTTTTGCCAATCGTCGTCTTCCCCTTTATCGCCCTCAGTGTTGATCGTGCATACAGAAATGTGATCAATACTGGGGGTTAAAATGACCACAATCTGAAGATATCGAGCTTTTGTTTCCCAATACCCCAGCTAGATATGCCAAGGAATCGGGGTGTCTATTTTCACCTCGAGGAAGATAATCGAGAGTTGCTTGCGCGAACTTGTTTATCTTGTCAACAATGAGGGTTGCGTATTCGATCATCTTACCATATTTCTTGTATTACTCAGAGTAATGGTGGACGACGAGTAGTGAATTTGTGTATACTAAGAGTTTTGGGACACCGAGCTCCAAAATGGGGTTAAGCCCATGAATGAGAGCTTCATATTTGGTGACATTGTTTGAGGCCTCAAAATCCAAGCAGATTGATTTCTTAATTCTGTCGCTGGAAGGGGTAATCAATACCATTCTAATTTCTGATCCTGGAGGTCCTGTTGATCCATCTGTAAGAAGTATCCACCTTTTCCTTGAAATCTATCTAGCTCGCTCGTCAAATGCTTTGGGGGGCAGATCTTCTATAACTTCCTCCGAAAGGTCAGGATCGTGTTCCTCCCACTCGGGATCTTCCACTGGAAAATCTACGAGAAAATCAGCAACGGCCTGACCCTTTTCAGAATGACGTTGTTCAAACTTGATATCATGTTCTCACAAACATTGCTGTACTCTCCTTGACTTTTCATTTTTGGACAGAACTTCCCGAAGTAGGTAGTTCATCATGACTTTTACTGAATGAGCTTGGAAGTAGTATTGAGTTTCTATGAAGTGTAAACAAGAGTAAGAAGAAGTTTCTCAATTTTAAAGTACCTCGTTTCCGCTAGAGTGAGATTTTACTGATGAAGTAGACTAGTTTCTCAATTTTCCCTTCAAGTTAAATGCGAACCGAGCTTTGTAAAGTATTTGTGACTACTAAGTAGATAATCAGTTCCTCATTATCTATTGGGGTTCTCATTATGGGAGACCTCCCTAAATAGGTTTACAGATCCCAAAAAGTTGCTTCGCATTCTGATATCTATTGGACCTCTACATTTGGCTAAACATTTCCTTATTTGGTATAACCGCAGAGTAGTAGGAACAGCCAACAACAATGGTCTGAAGATTTTAAAATGAATTAGTTGATAGCGGCATTCTTGCCGGCAAGTTTCTGGACGTCTTTCGTCATTTCTGGAGATGGCATGTTGAGGAGGGCCCAAATTTGATATGGATCAGCTTCAATTCCTTTCTTTGCTGATGAGGTGGCCTAGAAATCGACCTGAATGTACTCTGAACTGACACTTCTCAAGATTAAGATGCATCTTGTAAGAGCAAAGAATGTTGAATATGGTATTGAGATTTGAAACGTGGTTGGTAGACTGTATGCTCTTGCACAAGAGATCGTCAATGTAGACTTCCACAACTTTCCCACGATGTGCTTTGAACATAGTAGCCATCAACCGTTGATAAGTTGTGCCTAGATTTTTTAGTCCGAAGGGCATGACTTTGTAGCAATAAAGTCCTCTTTCAGTGATAAAAGTAGTCTTTTCTTGATCTTCTTCCAAGAGTGGAATTTGATTATAACCAAAAGCAGCGTCCATCATAAATAGGAGTTCCTGACCTACTATGGAATCAAGGATCTGATGAATGTTGGAAAGAGGGAAACTATCCTTTAGAGTATTTTTTTTAAGATCGGTGAAATATATACAAACTTGGACTTTTCCGTTCTTTTAAAGGATAACAACAATGTTAGATATCCAATCTAGATATTTGGCTTCTTGAATGAATCCCACTTTGATCAATTTTAAGATCTCAATGTAAACTTCATCTCGAAGTCGAGGTGATAATCTTCATTGTTTTTGTTTGACCACCGTGGCGTTGATGTTGATGGCCAATTTGTGACATGCCATGGCCGAATCGACCCCAGGCATCTCTTCGAAAGACCACACAAAAACGTCTCGATTTAGTCACAAAAACTGAATGAGAGCGTCATTTTCATACTGAACCAGCTTAGTACCGATGAAAATATCTTAACTAGGTCCATTAATGTTAATGTATTCGGGGGGATCCTCAGTGAAAGGCTGACTATCGGGCTGATCAGCTTTCTGTAATTGTTATGCAGTATATTTGTCAGAGGTATCTAGAATAGCAGAGACGGTATTTTCGCTAGCTTGAGAAAGCTTTTGAATACACCTGATCTCATAGATACTATCGTTATAATTGAAGCGAAGTGCTTGATGATAGGTGGAAGCGATTTCTTCCATGTTGTGAATCCGGCAGCGGCCCATAATCCCGAGATAATGAAATTTGGCGTTGATGACGTAGAAGATGACGTCGATGGTGGTTGGTCTTGCGGTAATAGGTAAGATGATCTTACCTACTCGCTCATCTTTAGAACCATTGAATCCACTGATATCAGTATCACTTTGATCGACCAATCCCATTTGGTCGATAGTGCTCTGAAAGAAAATCTCAATACCGTTGCCAGTATCGATCATCATTGTATGCATGAAAAACTTCTTCATCTTAAGCATTATGACTAACGCATCATGATGTAGAAATTTGATATACTTAGTATCGCAATCTTCGAATGATTCCCAAGCCGACGATTGCTCGACTCAGGCAAAAGTTTGGCTTCTTTGTCTTGAGGTGTGAGATCGCAGCATTCTAATAGTCTCCTGCACTTGAATCTGTTAGAATTGGTGATCTGATTGATTTTGATCATGTTATCATGGCCCATATGGTAAAGATGTTTTTCCTCAGCATGATCTTTGACCTGGACAACTTTAAGTTGCTTCTTATAGCTGCCATCTTTGTATGATTCCAGGTCGACAATATATTCAAACATCCGTCCCTCCTTGAAAATATACTCCAGCAACCTCGGTAAAGCATAGCAATTGTCAGTATAATAATGGTTTACCTTATGTTGCATGCAGTACGGTCAGTTCTCAATTGGTTCTAATGGTTGAGAGAGAAGGTAGAGTTTATCCTTTGAGAGGATTGGAAAAATTATGGAGATTTAAACATTCATCTTCGGGAGGACCAGTTTGATTTGTGAACTGCCTTTCCGAGGGTTACTAGTGTTCCCCTTGGAGCATTTTTGGTCACCCTAATCCATCTTTAGTTCAGTGCTTCGATCTGTAGATGGACATTTTATGGTAAGGATGGATTTAGTATATTTATGCCTTTCGGACATCATCCTTTCCAGGTTGATATAACTATTGACCTTGGTGATCATATTTTCCAAGGTCGCAGGTTTGTTGAGGATGAGGTACTCTTTGACTTTGCAGTTGAGCTGGAGTGCGTTGGTGAAAGCAGTTACAGCGGTTTTCAGATCGAGATTGTCTACTTTACACGCAAGTTCCAAAAACTTCTTCACAAAGACCTCAAGCTTTTCTCCGTGTAACTGTTTTAGATTGATAAGAGGATATAGATTTTCTTCTTTATCACTGTTGTGAGCATATGCCTTAATATATTATTTTTGCAGTTGGTCGAATGTGTATATGGATTTTTCAGGTAGAGAGTGGAACCATCAGAGTGGTTACTCCAGTGGACTTATGGCGACCAGACGGCAGAGAATGTGGTTGAGATTGGAGTGCAACCCCAACAAATTACGATATTGTTGAATGTGCTCATTTTGGGTCGGTACCCTTGTATTTGCGAATTTTTGGAGTATGGAAACCTTTTGGTATGTCCATATCGAATATCTCTTTGGCTATTGGACTTCCTTGTAACTTGGTAAGGTCGTCGGTAGTACCCAGAACTTGTACTTCGATCAACTCCTTAATACGCTAATCCATAAACTCTTGTGCGACATAATAACGTATCGGTTGAGTGGCTTGTCGAAAAGGTTACAGATTATAAGTACCAGTACTTTCACTCAAACGATCTCATACTAGAACTCGAGGTTGAGGTTGTTGTTCTTCCTCCTGACGTATGGAAAATCTATGTCCCCGACTGATCTCAGACTGAACTTCACCTCCCAAATAAATGGAAGATTGTGATTCGTACTGAATATTCCGAGAAATAGCTTTACTGGTGGCTCATCGAGGTCCAAACCTTTCTCGTGTAGAAACCCGGGAGGCTTCAGGAAATTGATCGCGATCTCTTATTTAAGGAGCCTACTGAGTGTTTTATAGAGCCTGCAAGGCAGTCTGTATTGTCGTTATCTGGTCTTCATATCATTTGAGCATTGTAAAATGAGCTTGTCGTTCGGCATCGAGCTCCTTCTCACGGAGCTCTCGGTCAAGAGTTAATTGATGTTCAAGCTCATTGCGCTTCTCTATTTCAGTGTTGAGATTCGCACGTAGCTCTGTAAGTTGTTTCGGCTCAATTGAAAGATCGAGCAACATTCCGGTTGCTGGTCGTCTAGAAGTGGCCATGATTGAAATTTGTAGTAGAAGAATAGTATGCCTTAGGATATCATGGAAATACAATTTTTCCCACAGATGGTGCCAAATGTAATGGCCTAATTCTGTAAGCTCATAGTGGCTAGGAATTAGCTCTTACACCAATGTACCTGTGACAAAAATCTGATAGAAAACAAGAAATGGCACAGGTGATTTAGCGTGGAAAACCTTTAAATAGGTAAAAAAATTACGACCTCGAGTTGGGGGTTTTTGTAAAAGTGATTTTTATTACTTAAGGCTGATATCTTATTATAAGTAATCTCTTGACTTATAAATACTTGATCTTGTAAATAAGAAATTTTTGAGAATCTAAAAAATATAGTTTTCTTGGTGATTTCTCGTGTATTTTACTGGTCCCTATCTCTTCTGGAACTTTTTCTTTATATAGGCCTTCTCCACAGTTCTTCATCGTGCTGAAGCACGTTCTTCAAACAATGTGGCTAGCGGCAGTTAACTGAGTAACTGTTGAGTTCGTGAGAGATCGGTGGCTTTGACTTGTTCAGGCTTTTCTGTTTGAGCTTGACCCACGTTCTTCATCGGTTCATGGAGTAGGTGGAAATGTTAACTGTTGAAGTCATATGGAGAATGCGTGAGTCTGATATGAAGGTAATTCGAATTGGAGATAGCTCGATTTGGGTAAGGTCGAGGGGTAGGCCCCTACAACAAATACATTTTCACAGTTCGATAGCTAAAGTATACTTTCTAGTTTGATCTCATATAATACATTTCGTCCTCTACTCATAACTATCTGTATTTCTTATAGCTCGAATTCAATCATAAGAGTTAAATCTATCTATCAACACAGAGTTCGAATAAAACATTTTTATTGAGCTCAAATATCAATTACAAATACTTTACAGATGACAAGTCTTTTAGGTACTTCACAGATATCAAGTCTTTCAGGTGCATTCCAAATAACAAGTCTTTTAGTTCATTCTCAAAATTATATCAGTTTTTAGTGATGTTTCACTCTGAGAGACTTCTGAAGCAAAGCTGGAACTAAAAGTCAGTAAAAGTCAGTAAGCATCCATCGTTCTTCACACAATTTATTTCAAGAAGAAACATAGTTTGGCCGAAGTCTAGACATTGAACAAAGGTGTCAGTACTTGAACTAAATCATCAAATAGGAGGCCCTCTTACCACCAAAAATGTTAATTGTGCAGGGGCAAGACTTTCAATCTCCATCTCCCTCCTCCGCCATCACCAACTCTTCCTCCATAACCCTCACCAACTGAGAGTTGGTAGAGATAAAATGGAGTCCTACCTTAGAATCCAGTCCTTCGCAGGATACCGGCGATACTGCCTCATAGATATACCAGCCCCCACATCTGTCTCCTCAACCTTGTCTTTAACAAGGATACGGAGATACTTCCGGCATTGCTCATCTATAAAGACAACGTAATAAAATCTCTATATACAATAAAAATTATCCTCAGCTTTAGCCACTTCGTCTTTCGACATATCGTAATACATCAGTGGTATAAGAATTGGGGCGGGCATCTCCACAGATTGATCCCTGAATTATCTTGACTTGAATCTCTGCATTTCAGCAGTGACTCTCTCTTTATACACCATTATCTGGGTCTTCACCATTCTCACTCAAGAATCCAGAGAGTTTTTTTCAACGACAGTATACTTTGCTATAATTCATAGTGCAGGTACTATTTATATAACCATCGTATTTAATGCGTAGGTATATTTCAAATGTAACATCATTCAAAAGCCCTACTCTAAGATGCCCAAGCATCATATACATCAATCATTTCCATCATCATAAATGCCAGATACGCCCCTCCATAAAAAATACCCAACCAGTCAAATTACCTTTAATACATCATTTCATTTCAACTTCCAACATACACAGGGTCTTTCTCAACCAAAACCACTCATGCCTTCAGTTGCGAGGGGGAAATTCTAGAGACCTATCCCTCGAACTAAACCAATTCGAACTACCTCGATATCTGACTCACACATTTTACACGTGATATAAATAGTCAACATTGACACCTAGACCACAAACTGATAAAGAACATGGATCGAGTACAACAGAAGAATAAGAACAAGTTAAAGATACTTGTCTCCAATGAACTCAACAGTTACACAGTCAGCCACCACTTACATCATTATTCGGAGAACGTGCTTCAGCACGATAATGAGCTGCGGGCAAGATTTATATAAAGCAAAAGTTCTAGAAGAGATAGGGACTAAAAAATCTAGATTTTCTATACTCTAACAAAAAGCTTCTTATTTACAAGATCAAGTATTTCTAGTTCAAGAGATTACTTGTAATAAGATATCTGCCTCAAGTAATAAAATTTACTGTTACTAAAACCCTCAGCTCAAGGTCGTGGTTTTTTTTATCAATTTAGTGGTTTTCCACGCTAAATTACTTGTATCATTTCTTGTTTTACATTAGTTTTTATCACAAGTAAATTGGTGTAAGAGCTAATTGCAAGCCATCTCTAGCTATGGAATTAGGCCATTACAAAATTGGGCAAGATAGCAGTGTTGCAGTGCTGCTTTTCCCATAAGTAGTGGCAAAGGGAGGTTGTGATAGTAAAAAGATGAATATAAAAAAACTATTAACCCACTTCATTAAGGTCTTGCAATAATGAAGCTAATTGAGGTCCTTGCCACTGGCTAGTAATCAAAAGCAAAATGGTAAAATTAGAAAATGTACAAGTGTACAGAAGCTTAAAAGGATAATTACCTAGTAAGATCGTTAAAAAAAGCCCGTTACAACCAAGGATTAGGGAATTTAATTCATAGAATAAGTTGACATTAAAATTATTGAAGTCCGAACTCATAGTAATTGCATCTTTAGTTATATAACCTACAAATGGAAAATACAACTATATTATATTCACAAATCTTACATATTATCAACTTAAGAATAGTATAAATAGTAACTAAGATAAATACATCAACACATTTTGCATTTAGGCATGTAAAGTCATGGAAATGGAACGTATAAATAACAACAGGTATGACTGTGTTATCTTAGGTAATTTTCATACTCATTCATGAATCCACCTATTGTTATACGAAAAACTTCCATTTGTCCTTGCAACAACATACTAATTGAGCTAAAAAACTCAGCCAAAACCTAAACTAAAATCCATTAAAATACCATAAAACTTTGTTGGGTTGGGACTAGACATGACAGCTTGTACAACTATTCAGTTAGGTGATATTATGGGAGGAAAATTTTAATGAGAAATGGTCAACATACCCAATCTGTAAGGTTGGCTCGATGTCCATTCCAGTAGACTAATCTTGATGTACATTATAGCTAGTCCTTGAAGCTAGAACACTTTCTTCCACAAAGATTGAATAAGTCCCAATGAGCCCAGTCCTGTGTCGAGCTAAAATATTACACAACCAAAGCCGATCAACATTAGAACACATACACATAAGCTAATTACATACATTGGCAAGCACATGTTTCCAATGGAAGTCATTTTTAAATTCATTTTTCAAAGTCAAAACAAGAAGAGTTGCCAAACAACCAGATACAATATCTCCATCTTTAACATGACAATGAATTAACATAACATCATGACCATTACTATAAACTGAGAAGATAGAATCTAAAATCAATGTCAACATAAAAAATTCTAAGTTATTAAAAGGTTGTATACATCGTAATCCTAATTGAGTTTATATATGCTTATATTCTTCCACATATTATTGTTATTAACTATACGAGAGGTTGAGATAATACTTGGAAGCAAGCAGACAAACAAAGCGGATGTTGGAAAAATAATCATTAAGCTCATTCAAGGAAACCAAGAGATTCAAAAGAAACAAATCAAATCAAATATTGCTTATAAAGAAAGTAGTACTAACAAAGCGGATGTCGAGATGATACGGGTAAGCTTATAAGCTATATATTACACCATAGTAGCTCGACTAACTGCCCAACAAGACAGTAGTACTAACAGCATAAATGCATAAAAATACCCCTCAAAATTTACATAGATCCATAAGCCAAGGTGGATCAAAGGTGGTGTCAACAACAACTATCAAGCAACAAAGATCCTTAAGATTAAAAATACTCAAAGTATGACATTTCCATAGGCTAGATAACAGGTAGTTCAAATGGATAAAGCAATTGAATGATAGAAAAAAAAATTCTTATAGTGTTTCTCTATGCGTACATGAAAGTTGGAAGGAGTAACAGTTACTAATACGTTGGATTCGTCTCCTTTAATCCGGATATAAAGACTCTAAGTAATTGCCAAGTAGTAAACTGGAGTTATTATCATGATCACTTAATAGCAAGGTAGTTCACACTCCTTCGATCTCTGGCGAAAACCTAAAGACTTACAAACAAGGCCAAACCTCCCTTTGAAAAATTTCGTGAATGACTATATTTTTACCATCAGGATTTAACTCGTTATACAAAACTGAGCAAAACCTGACCGGTTTAGGCATGGTTTGAAGCACCGAGACACCAAACAAAGTTGAGTATCCTGATAGTCACAAAACTTGTGAGGGTGCCAGACAGAACTAGACATCTCATCGCCACAAATCCCATTCGGAGTGGCGAATAGGACCGCACAACCCTAAATCAGTCATGAACCTATTTAATTTTGTTAGCGTTATCCAACAACCCCAAATTAGTAGCGAGAAAATCTTAAAGTTGCTAGACAAAACCGAACAACTCTAGTGTCGTACTTATAATATAAAGGTTGTGGCACGCAAATCATGGTCGATATACTCAAGGCATTTATCGGACAAAATTAAGCAAATGTCGAATTCAACCACACCCCCCCCAAAAAAAAATTGCGCCTACAAAGAGATAGTAACTTTAAAAAACAAAACTACTGTACTAACCTTTTGTTCTGCGTGTAGGGTTGATTATGTAAATCTCCATAGTTCGTCTACTCTGATACACGGTCACCTTCAGTGGCAAGGCCAATCAACTGCTGATAACATGTTATAAATTGAAGATTTATCATCGAGAAGTATAGGCTCGCATATACAGAGAGAAAAAGGATACGCAGGGGAGAGATAATTTATATATTATCCAAGAAGGGTGTTTTTCCTATAGACAAATTTGCCCATAAGTAGAGTTTTTTCATAAACAAAGAGGGGCTGAGATGTAGGGTTAAATCGTCGAGATTGCATCTCTAACACAAATGAATATAGGAGATTCAATCCTACTTCTAGAATTTTGGGGAATTCTCATAAATCCTCTCAAATATTAAGGGCAATATAATCTGAAGAAAGTTTTAAAGATCTCTTACATTAAACAGTTACCAGTTCACCAAATTTTCTTCACCACTCCCACGAACTTCATCTTTATCTTCCCATCGCATAAATCTCTCTCCCATGTCTTTGATCTCTCTCCCCCACAAAAACCTTATATATATCTCTGTCATTTCTCCCTAAATTAAAATTTGAATTTCCTCTCAATCCATAACGCTTTTAAGGTGTTCTTTCTTATCATTGGCTCTAATGATGTTTGCTTAGTTGTAAGTGATTACCTATTATTGGATTCATCTCTAATCAAGGGTTTTTAAGTATCTCTCTCTCTCTCTCTCTCTTTCTCTCTTTCTCTCCTAGAACTATTATGTTTTGATCGTTGGGGGATTGAGTTATCCCCTATTGTACTCAAATTGAAGGTTTTTAGTGAATTTTTAGGTTACTTTTCTGATGATGAATGGGAAGGGATTTGAGGAAATTTTTGCAAGCCGGTATTTGTTTCTTTCCACATTGTATTCAATTGAAATATTGAATTGCCGTAATTATGATCATCTGGTACCTCTCTTTCACTTGCTTTCGGGGACGTTTTTTCTAATTTCTACACGGTTTACTATATTGTGATCATCTTTTTGTGTCTGCAAAGAATCCAGATCAAAGCGTCGATAAATTATTATGCATATTAAATTTTTGGTTGGTTTGTTTATATTTCTTTTAATTATCATATTGTATTCTTTCTTAAATGTCAGGAAAACAAAGTTGCAGCTTTTACAAAGATGAAGTTGTATGACTTCAAAAAAACATTTGGTTTCTGTTAATTTCCCTTTTGATTTAAATTGTAATCACCATATCAATGGCTATTCTTTTTGTCAATGCAAGAATATGGATCCAAACACAGTCTTACATAAGTAAAAGTATATATACAGGAAGTAAATTGTGCGCTTAATTCGCTTATTCTTTGTGTCAATGCATTCCATGTTAGATGTTTAAAGACGTAATTCCAAGATAGGCCAAAAATTGACCTCACAATGTAGAAAAGATAGATGAAAGTCTAATAGCCAAATGAAATTGCAAAGAATGTGCGTGAGTTTCTATTAAGAGGATTCCTCATGACCTCCTTGGAGGATTTTTGAATTATCGTAATGTTTAAATCCTTTCGTGTTAATAACAAAAAATTATTTCCAGTATGGTCGAGCTCCCACTTTTCTTCCCCAGTACCCTTTGGTCCTCCCTCTCCTATTTATAGGTTTCCTCAGGGAGGGCCTCTAGGTTTTTATGAGTTATTTTCTTTTTTCCCTTTACACAACTGGTTACTACTTGTTTATTCTATATTACAGCTCTCTCTACTTTTGGTGGTATGTGCCTTTTGCTCGACTATTGGTCGACGTCAATTTTGCATTTTGACGAAGGTCGAAGTTGAGTATGGGGAGCTGCCAAGTATGGCTACTAATGATCAATATAATCGTGTAGGCTACTACAATGATCGATACGATCGAGTAGGCAACTACAATCACACCCACTCAGCTGTGATCAAGTAATAGATTCTTCAGGCGAGGAGATTACAGCTGAGAAGAAGATGAAAAGACCTCAGAACTGGCAGAGTTGACTAGTCCATGGATACTGAAGGAATTAATGCTCTGTACTAATTACGGTGCTTAGGAATTTAATACTTGAACCCAAAATTTACTATAAAAGGCAAATCCTTGTGATTTATTTTCTTAATTACCTCTAAGCATTTTTGCTGCCTTCTCTCATCAACATGGTAAGGAATTGCTTGCAAACACGACAACATGCAGCAGAAGGAAGGATTGCCATCAAGATTGTTGAGCAGTGGGAGAGATATTTTGGGAAGCTGCCCTTGACTGTTCATGTTCCTCGGCTTGTACGGCAAAATCTGATTGGTATGTCTATGGTCAAACAACTGGTAGAATTCGACCGGCTTTTCTAGTGTAACACCTTCCACAATGAGACTGTGGAAGTGGTGTACCGTGAGCTAGCGCTTTGCATGATTACTGAAGACGTGATTCGAGGCGAGGATGCCGAAGTGGCTGCGGGTGGTGGGGGAGTTGGCGGGGGGTGACTTGACTGCTGGGGCAAACATGTAGTTGTATGTTGATGTTTATGTTTAGGATTAGGGTGTGTGTTGTGTTATTTCTGTATTTTCTTTTTTTTGCACTGGTGTATGTAATGTGGCCTACGGGATTTGAGAAATGAGATAGAAGAGGAAAACCCAAAAAACAAAATTATTTGCTATAATGTACTTGTAGATTTGTCCCTATATGAATGATTGAATACGCCCTGTTCTCGATTGATGAGGCGAGCGAAACGATATGTCGGGATGAAAATGTGACTAGAAAGTGTAAGTAAGCATAGGGCATTGGGTTATAATGATCGAGCATAGGGCGACTGGATGAAAATGTGACTAAAAGGTGTAAGTAAGTATAGGACGTCGGGCTATAGTGATCGAACATAGGTTGACTGGATGAAAATGTGACTAAAAAGTGTAAGTAAGCATGGGGCATGGTGAACGACTGAGAGCGAGGTTAGTGGATGTAGGGGGACAAAGAACATAGGAGGATAGAGAGATCGAAGAGGGCCAAACGAAGGCAGGAAAAAAAATTGGGGGTAGGTATTTTTGAATTTAATAGTTGAAGAGATAGAGGGGCAACGTGAGGGACTTGGCTACAAAAAGCTCTCTTTAAACATTGCTGCAAACGGTTAAAGAGTGTTGTAAGGCTACAATCAGGCGATGAGAAGATTAAGTTAGCTCGGACGCCATTGGACAAGCCTCCCTGAATACCGGTAAGTCTCCTCCTTTCTCATTAGGCGCTAGTGTAAGGCGCTCGATCTTGTAGCTTGGCTTGGACAATCTTGAACTTATTAATTGCTGATCTACCTTTGATGGTGGATCCTAGTAATGAAAATGTGGTGAAAACTTGTAGGTTGATAGATCATGGAAAGAGATTGATGTATTGACCCTTGATTCCCATTTGAATTGAATGTTCTGTGGTTGGTGGTATTGAGGTGGTATATTGTAGATGTCGTTAATATGAATGACCAAACCATTGTGTTATGTCTACCCGAGTGGCATGGGTGTGATGCTTTTGAAGCATAAAAAATGCAAATCAACCCTAGATAGGTTATTGTTAGGTTCGACCTGACCGACCCTTCGTTCTATTTTGTAGGTAAATGCGCACCCAGACAACTGTTAATAGGTTGTTAAACTTTGACATAAAAGACTTAGACATGAGTAGGTTGTCGCCATCTAACCGATGTAATCCATTCAAAAGTGACGGAGATACATCAATGGATGATATTGTTGATGTTGCCCCTATGGCGAGAGTATTTGGGGAGGGTATGTCTCGACCACAAGTATCTCGCGACAACAAGATAGAGGATAGTGAAGCGACCGAGGATGATGACCGAGGAATAGAGGATGGTAGGGCGGTCGATGGGGAAGGGGAAAATGACACGGACAAGGGCGAGGAAGTGCTGGTAGAAACATTCCATGAGAAAATATTGAGGTTGTATCATGATAAATATTTTGTCAGTTTATGGGTATCTATCACACTCAACGATGGGGATCTGCGAGATCACATCGGTTCTAATGTACTAATGTATTTGGGGCAGCTGAGGCTGGGTATGATGATCCCTTTCAATAACTTGGTGAAAGAGGTTTTAAACATATTTAGCGTGGCACCTTATCAGTTGAACAACAATTTGTATGAAATGGTGTAGGTAAAAAGGCATTGAACAGGGACTTGGCTCGAACTAGATGGCCAACTATTTTTTCATTTGAAATCGTGACATACTATGAAATGGTTTGTAGCCTACGAAAAATCACATATCACATAAAAAGTGATAGTAGTAATCAGTGGTTTTATGACATGAGTACCAGTGGTTGGCACTCGAACGAGACCTTGGTATTGGTTGAGGGTATCTGGGAGCAGAGGTCTTAAGAACCAAAGTTAGCTTTAACTAATTGTGTATATAAATAGGGTAGGTTTGTACGGTAGATTGTGTGGAATGTATGTCGGTCTTTTAATCGACTAACTGGTTGTTCTCTTTGTTTGTGTAGTTTTATGACCACTGGATATACCCTTGGAGCCGAGTTATCTTGACACTGCGCTGCGAGAAGATGACGAGAGGGTGAACTAGATTTTTAACCCGTTCGAGCTGTAGAGGGTTAGGGTGAGTAATAAGGACGCCAAGCTGAAGAGGGTGGCGCCCGTGAGGTAAAAGCAAGGCCGAAAGAGGCAAGAAATGGCATCGAAAGTAGGAGTTTCGTCGACCACCAATGTCGACCAGATGGACGACGTCCCTAGTTTATTCCGGGCTTAACCCAGTAACAAAATCAAGAAGACTGGGGCCGGCGCAGAAGGCGACCGTAGGGAAGAAAAATCTTGGAAATAGGGTTGATATAACGACGCCGCATATTGGGCCGGAGAGTCTATTATTGTCACACAAGCGAAAGAGAGATGGTCATGAGAAACACACTGGGTTTGTCGATGAGGTCAAGGTGTGGGGCTCTGTGCCAGGGGTGGTCAATTACCAACTGGAGGTGATGGTGCGAAAAGACCCTGCGTCTGTTCTAAAGCAAGCTGAGCTGTGCATTCAAGAGGTAAAAGTTTCATATTATTTTTGCTGTATAATTGCTTTGTAGTGGCTGCGTATGTATATGTTCTGAATGTTTATGTAGCATCTTTAAAGGGTGATGCCATATTTCTTGCTCTGGACCGTGAGCTTGGTCGCCAGCAAGCTGATGGAGCGAGAGTGGTGACACTCACGTAAAAGGTGGTCAAGCTTGAGGGGGCTTTGGTGGTGGCTAGGTAGGCGACCCAGATAGCTATTGACGTTTCGCTAATTGAGTTAAAGGTGACTTATTAGCAAGCCTCAGACAAGGTGATCGCTAAACATGCTACCAAAGTAGTGGAGTATGAAGCACTCCCGGTTAGAAATAAACTCAATTTTTAAAGAACTGTGCAGGAAAGGCAGACAGACGCTGATCGATATGACATTCATCTTGACCAGCTTGGCATCAACTCTAAGACCCTGCGACATTATAAGACAGAAGAAGAGGAAGAGGAAGAGGCCGAGGGAGTGGAAGTTGAACCAACTCGAGAATTTGGGGATGTCAATGCTCGAGAAGAGCCCTTGGTTAGTCTTAACCCATCTCTTAGTGATGTGATGACCCCTAAGTCCACGACCTTGATTCCTGAGGTCGGGATTGGGGAAGTTTAAAAACAAATCTTTGATGTAAGTAGAACTAGAGAGACATTTATGTTTATTATGTTTTATGTGATAAGCTAGAATGCTGTGAAACATTTATGTAAAGCGTAAGTTATGTCGAGAACTGTAGCATTGAGGCCTGCCTCTGGTCCTTGTAATTTTTGCTATAATTTTTGTTCGAGCAAATGGCTTACCCCCAGGTATGGTTCCAGTCAACTTATTGAATTCAATATTTAGAATTTTTGAGTGTAATGTGTATACATGAGGCTCGAAGAAAGAGCTCAACCCCAAGTATTGTCCAAGTCAACTGGCTAAGTCTAATACTTGGGGTTTCATTGTAAGTTGTATATATTTGGCCCACAACGAGCTCGCCCCTAAATATTGTCCAAGTCGACTGGTTAAGTCTAATACTTGGGGTTGCTGTGTAAGACGTATATATGTGGCTCGCAACGAGCTCACCCCCAAGTATTGTCCAAGTCGACTGGTTAAGTTCAATACTTAGGGTTTCTGTATAAGACGTATATATGTAGCTCACAAAGGGCTCACCCCTAAGTATTGTCCAAGTTGATTGGTTAAGTCCAATACTAGGGGTTTATGTGTAAGGCGTATATATGTGGCTAGAGAAGAGTTCGCCCCCAAGTATTCTCAAAGTCGACTAGTTAAGTCCAATACTAGGGGTTTACGTGTAAGACGTATATATGTGGGTCGAGAAAAGCTCACCCTCAAATATATATGAGGGATATCTTGAAAACTTACATTCATAAAATTGTGGATACAAAATTCTATTACATTGGTTTTTCTACCGCCGGTACTCCAAAAGATGCATGGTGTTCCAAGGATGTATTAAGGGCTGATCATCTTTAGTCATCAGGTAGTATGAACCATGTGTGGCCTTGTCATATATGATGTACATGCCCTCCCAAGAATCGGCAAACTTTTCGTCGTTCCTTGTCACGGAGGAGGGGGTTGTGCGTTTGAGGACTAAGTCTCCAATCTTAAATTCTCTTGGTCGAACATTCTTGTTGTAGGACTATTGTAAAGAATGAATATATCGACCAAGTTGTGTGATGGCTCTGTCACGAGTTTTTTTGATCCATTCGATGTTGCACGCCAACTAGTACTCATTTTCTTCGTCGAGTAGATCATGATCACGAGTGGGTATTTTGAACTGCGTCGGTAGAACAGCCTCAGTCACGTATGCTAGTAAAAAAGGTGTGCATCCAGTTGATTTTCGTGGGGTAGTGTGATACGCCCACAAAACGTATTAAAGTTCTTGGGTCCACCAACCTTTTGTCATCGACTCATTTCTTGAGGCCGTCAAAGATTGTTTTATTGATTCTCTCAACCTGGCCGTTGCCCTGAGGGTAGTACGGGGTCGAGGGTGAGATGATGATGTTGTGCTCTTTCAGAAAATTTTGGATCTTGGCCCTAACAAATTGGGGGCCATTATTACAACGAATCATGTATGGGTATCCAAAGCGAGTTATGACATTCTCCCAGAGAAAATTGATGACCTCTTGTTCCCGAGTTCGACATAAAGGGGTGGCTTCGACCCATCTAGTAAAGTAGTCAGTGGTGACTTGAACGTGTTCTTGCCTGCCTGCCGTTTAGGAAAAGGCCCAATGAGGTCAATTGCCCACCTCTTAAAGGGCCAATAAACCTAACTATAATGTAAGTCACGCGAGGGACTTTGGATATTATGGGCATGGCGTTGACATTTATCGTAGCATCAGGCATACTCTTTGGCTTGTTGTCGCATACCTGGCCAGAATAATCCTTGGCTGATGGTTCGACTCACTAGTGATCGACCGGTAGTGTGTGACCCACAAGTACATTTGTGAAGCTCCTTCAAGGTATCTTAGGAATCGGTGTCAGATAGGCATCGTAGGTAAACATCATTTATTACGCGCTTATGGAGCACACCTTTTAGGATTGAAAATCTTTTACAGTTTTGGTAGACAAATCGTCAGCCCTTGAGGTCGTCAGGAAGGATTTAGCTGTTAAAATATTGTAAAAAAAGGCGTTCGCGAGTCCTTGATGTCTAATGTGGTAGAAGTAGTTTGAACAAGGGTCGATGGTTGAGTGGTAAAGTACTTCGATGTTAAGCTATCGTGGCTCTGATCGACAAAGCATGGCCGCTATATAAGCTAGAGCATCGGCATACATGTTCTTTCTATGAGGAAAATGGTTGATGGTTAATTTTTGGGGGAATATCTCCATACGGTCTCGAACGGCCAGAGCATAAGCGGTTATGCGGCCATTGGCATTGTTCTCTCTAGAGTAGTACCTTTCGACAAGCTGTGAGTTGATGAAGACGCTTAACTGAGAGATGCCAAGGTTAAGGGCCATGTCGAATCCATGCATGTATTATGGCTTCGTATTCAGCTTCGTTGTTTGCGTATTCAAAACCTAATTTGATTGCTTTCTTGATGCGGTAGTTGGAGGGGGTAACCAACACAATTCCAATGCCTGATCCATTGGGACCCACATATCTATCTGTAAATAGTCATTCTCTGGTGTACTGGTTCCATGAATTCAGGGGCGTGATTTTATTATCGGGAATTTCGTCATCATGCTCCTCCAAATCGGGGTCCTCGACGGGAAAATCAGCCAAGAAATCTAGTATAGCTTGTGCGGAAACCTTTTTCTTGAAGGAGATATCGTGTTTGCCTAGAAATACAGACTACTTCTGAACTCTTCTCGACATCTCCTTTTTTGTTAGGACCTTTCTTAGGGAGTAGCTCATGATGACTTTAATTTTGTGAGCCTAGAAATATGGTTTTAGTTTTCGCGAGGTGTACACGAGGGTGAGAATCAATTTCTCTAACTTTGTATAATGGACTTCAGCAGGAGTGAGGATTTTATTGATAAAATAGATAGGCTACTCAATGTTGTTGTCGAGCCTAATTAAAATAGAGTTGATCGATTCTTTGATAGCGGTGAGATAGAGCGATAATGTTTCGCCCTCAACTAGCATGCTCATGACTGGGGGTCGACCAAGGAACATTTTTAAATAGAGAAATGCTAGCTAACAATAAGGGTCCATTCGATGTCCAAGTTCTTCTTGTTATAGTTTCTAATGGATTCAACTTTGAGGAGGGTAAAGAGCCATTTGCACCAATTCAATGATTTCGGGATGAAACGGTTTATTGCGGCTATCTTTCCAGCTTTGGACATCCTTCTTGGTATAAGGGGAGGGCATGTTGATGAGGGCTCAAATTTGTTGAGGGTCGACCCCAATTCTTCTATTGTTGATCAAGTGCCCCAGAAACTTACCGGAGGGCACGCCAAAGTTACACTTGTCGGGGTTGTGTCTCAATACAGTGTCTAAAAAACTTGAGTTAGATCGTTGATGTATGACCTTTGAGCTTACTTTTATATTGTAAGTCATCGATATAGACTTTGACCGTAGTGCTGAGCAGTGGTTTAAACATTTTTGTAACGAGCCGCTGGTATGTTGCTCCCACATTCTTTAGTCTGAATGACATGACATTAAAGTAATAGAGGTCACCCTCTGTCACAAAAGTTTTTTCATCCTGATCAGTTATAATGAGCAGGACCTGGTTGCAGCCATTGGTGGCATCCATCATAGATAGTCATTCATGTCCTGTTGTAGAATTGAGGATGGTCTAAATATTGAGTGTTAAGACTTCTTTGCAGGGCTTTACTCGATGTGGTTTTCATTGTTGCGAGTGAACCCCATGTGTTATAATTGTTAGGCTTTCACCAACTTACGGTCATTTCAATCTCGGGGTGTTCACATGATCATGCTATTCTTTACGACCCTTTCATATCGTACGTACCATCATTGGTTGTGAATCTAAGATTTTGGTAGTAGCTAGAAGGGATGGCCTTCATTGCGTGTAGCCATTCCCGCCCGTTAATTCCTAAGTACTCTAATTTTTTGTCGACGATAAGGAAATTGACTTGTAGTACGACCGGCCCTACGGTAACGGGAATGCTTAATCTTTTGGTAGCTACCTCAGTAGAACCATTAAAGCCTTTAAGTTCGATATTGGTGTGAGTGATGCAATTTTCCATTTTCATGGCTCGTACAGCTGCGAGGAACATTATGTCCGCCGCGCTTCCTGTATTGACCAGTATTATGTATAAATAACATTCTCGATTTTGAGGGTGGTGGCCAAGGGGTCGGAATGTGGGAAACAAGCATGTAATACGTCATAGCCGACAAAAGAAATTCCCACTAGTCGAGGGTGTTGGCTAGATTCTGGTAGGAGGGTGGATAAATTTTGCTCGTACATTAACTTGACACAGTCTCCTACTCGCTTTTATTTACTGGCAGTATGGCCGTTGTTGATATTATTAACTTTGATCATGTGGGCTTGGTAAATGTGTAGCTATTTGTCGCCCCCCGATGTAGTTTGCTGGGGTTCAAGGTAAGACTCGTTAAGGTAGCCTGACAGGTTGATAATATACTCGTGCAACTGGCCTACTTTAAGAATGAGTTACAATGATCTCTTAAGGGCTCTTCAGGTTTGACTTCGATTGGTTGGGGGGCTCTCCAGATTGGATCGGCTTCAACGTAGTAAAATAACTGTGCGAGCTTAACTTTGAGTTTGGGTAGGACAAGAGGTGAGAATTTTTATCACCCCCAATCTACCTGCTGATCCGGATGTGGGTGCTTACGTGACTCATGGTCGGTGTAAACTAGGGTGATTAAGGCCTTGGGTTTAGTGGGGAAAGACGAGGGGGGGAGTGCCTGTCAGCTTTTTACCCTGATTCGTTCTAAGTTGATGTACCCGTTAACTTTAATAAGCATTTCTTCAAAAGGAGGGTTTATACAAGACGATGTATTCTTTGACTATGATGTTATCGGGCAGAGTATTGGAGTAGGCGAGGATGGCATTCGCCGAGTTGAGATTTTCAACTTTTCTGGATTCATCAAGGAAGCATTTGGTAAAGGATTCGAGGGTTTCACCCTGAGCCTACCTGATATTGAACAATGAGTCGACTCATACTTTTATGTCTTTATTATGCACAAAATTGGCTATAAAGAATTTGGAGAGGTCTTCAAAATTGTGCATCAAGCCATTGGGTAAGCTATGGTACCATTTTAAAGGACTATTTGAAAGGCTGGATGGGAAAACCCCGATACAAGATGTGATTGGAGGTGGCATGGAGACTTAGAGAATTTTAGAATTCAAGGATGTGAGACTTTGGGTCGCTGTTTTTATACTTACGAATTTTGGGTACGTGAAAGTTAGGTGGAACCTCGATCGCGAGGAGACGACTCCATGTTGTGGGGACCGAGGTTAAGCTGATATGTATGGCTTCACGAATTTTTTGATCGAGTTCTCTCTACGTGACATACATAGATCGAGGGGGAGACTATTCTGTGGGATACTCACGCCGTGGTCAATGTCTTATGCTTTGGTCACCCAATCGGTCCCACGTGGATCTCCTCGTTCTTATGTCGCCAGTACCCAGGATGGACCCACTGGATCCTTCCGAAGCATCTACTCCAAGGTGAAGGAATCTTACGAGGGATGTTCTGAGCTGTATGGGTATAGGCTGGGCTAGGGGGGTCGGTCCCGGATGAAGATTCAAGAGGTTGCTGTTCCATTGGGGTTATGAGGGTGCGCAACGGGCTGAGTGTCTTGCAGCGTGCGGACTGTGAGACGTAGGTCTTCCATGTCTCTGGTGTGTTGGTCGACATTTTCTTGTTGCCGATCACGTTCTTCCTAGAGCTTTTTGCGACGCGTGTCCCGCTCGAGTCGAAGTTGCTAAGCGTGGTACTCTGTGGCTTAGGCGAGTGTGTCGTGCATCTGAGCCAACTAGGCTATGACATCTTCCGGCATGTTACCGCTCCCGACCGCCGATGTTGAGCAGAGAGTGGGTGTCATAGCATTTTCTGTGTTGGAAGAAGTAGGTGTGGTGTGGTGTAATATATTTAGTTCATACGGTGCCAATTGTAAGGGCGTAATTCCAAGATAGCCCATAATCGACCTCACAACGTAGAGAAGATAACTGAAAGTCTAATAACCAAAGGAAATTGAAAAGAATATGCGTGAGTTCCTATTAAGAGGATTCCTCATGACCTCCTTGGAGTATTTTGAACAATCGTGATGTATATATTCTTTCGTGTAAATAACAAAAGATTATTTCCGGTATGGTCGAGCTCCCACTTTTCTTCCCCGACACCTACCCTTTGGTCCTCACTCTCCTATTAATAGGTTTCCTCAGGGGGGGCCTCTAGGTTTTTATGAGTTATTCCCTTTTTGCCCTTTACACAACTGGTCACTACTTGTTTATTCTACTTTACAGTTGTCTCTGCTTTTGGTGGTTAGCACATTTTGCCCAACTGTTGGTCGACATCGATCTTGCATTCTGACAGAGGCCAAAGTCGAGTACGGGGAGTTGCCAAGTGTGGCTCCTGATGATCAATATGATCGAGTAGGCTATTACCATGATCGATACGATCGAGTAGGCTACTACAAAATGTCTTCAAGGTTGTGTTGGTGACTAATGTTTAAGAAAGTTCGAAGTGATCCATGTTAGGTTAGATTTAATATTAAAAGATATAATGCTTAAACCATCCTTCGCTGCGGTGGAACCTGTAAGGCCGACGATCAAAATCGATGAAGAATAACTTTAGCTTTCAACATCGGACATTGCCATATTTTGTGGAAAACTCAATGTTATCACAAGTTTCCATAGATTTTATCATGTACTATCACAACTGATGATGCTAAGTAATAAATCATATATAAATTAGTGTCGCAAAATAATTCGATGCTTATGAAAACCTTTGATGAATAAAAAGACTTTAAGATAATTTTACTTTAAAAATAGCAATAAGAAGTAGAGTAATTGATATCAAAAGATGTAATGTTGTGAGCTGCCAACAATAGCAAATTATATACGAATTTGGTTAATGCGTTTAACTGATATCTAAGATGTTATGAAACTCTGCAAAAGTAGGGTCAATGGCGCATACTCTTCTTTAAGCCTTCAACTAAAGTGCTAAAAGTACGATAAACATAGGTTCTTTAATCATAGCACCGAAGGCATGTTAACATACTTGCTGCGTCATCGGACGAAGACATGTCTATGCATTAAATATAGCCTCGAAGGCGCGTCGACGCATTCACACCACGGGTAGTACTAGTGTTTTCATATTGATAAATGCCCAATAGGGTAACAAACATGCCTCTTCGTAATGTGGACTCCTAAACCAAGTCCAACTGGGCTGGACCCCACTTTATAACAAACTCTAATTGAAGCCCATTTCTAATAAGAATTTTCATTCTCTCTCCAGCATACTCTTTATCTCTGTATGTGTTGTACACCTTTGAATCACAACATGGGCAACTAAACCTCGGTGTCATGCTATCGTTATTGTTGTCTGTTCTTCTTATGCAATCTTTCACCAAACATTTTTGGATTATGGCCCTCGTAGCGTTCTTTTTCAGGCAAAAATAGATACTTGTTTCCAACGAACCAACTTCTCTAAAAACTAAAGTTCCGTCGTCCCTCCCTAGAGCTCACTAGAATGTTAGCCCGGCCCATTATAGTCCCTTTGTCTTCTCTCTTTGAGATAGACAAACACACAGAGTGATCCCAAACATATAACCACCTCAAGCACCACCCAAAACATCTTCAATCCCGTTGATGCTTACAGTCGACTTTGTTCTTCCATGAGATCTCTACCAAAGATTATATATGGTAACTCCAATTTTACGTTTTTATCATTGTTGTGTTTTAGTTTGATTCAGTGTTGGAATGTGTTTTTATATAATGGGTATTTGATTTTGGGGTTATTAAAGTTTGGGTTTCTCTTGAATTAGATTTTAGACCTTAGATTGTTATGTTATTAGAAATGACAAATAATTGTTGTAGGTTTTCTTTGGTTCATGCATCACAAAAGAGAAGGAACACAAACATTTCCAGGATTTTTTTTTTTTAGTTTTGTTAGTGAGGATAATTAATATTAACCGGTTAGGATCCTTGGGTTAAGATCATTAAATAGCCTAGGTTATTATACGCGTCTTATCATTTGGTATTCAGAGCCATACTTCTTTTCCTTTAATGCCTTCAAAATCAAAAGATGTTGCACCTGATTCCTCATCGGATTTGGATTTTCACCAACTTAAAGTTTTCATAGAAACAAACAAAGGAAACACAGACAAATGCCTTGATCAAATCCACAAGTGTTTAGATCAATTTGTCACCAAAGTGCCAAACATCGTAGAAAACGTAATGAACTAACGACTGATGAGCCGTACAGAAAGAATGGTGCTTCCTTCTCCTTGAGAAACAACAATGATGAGTTTGCACCTATCAAAAGCCGCTCCATCGAATTGGTTTTTCCACGTTTTGATGGTACTAAGAATGTTCTGGATTAGATTTCACGTGGGGAACGATTTTTTCGCTATCACTATACTCCCGACACTCAAAAGGTTCTCATATCATTGTCCTACTTAGACAGTGCTTCACCAGGGATTGATTTAATTGAAGAACGTGATGTCATTCTTACATGGAACAATTTCGTGGAAGAGATGATTTCACGCTTCGGACCTGCAACTCATGAAAATCTGTTTGGTGTTATTGTAGTTATGTCAAACTTCTACATTAAGCAAATCTCAAGCGCGGTTTGAACGCCTCTTATGCTGCATCAAAGTATGGTCTAATGAATCTCTAATGGGTTGTTTTATTAGTGGATTAGCGGATGGCATTTGACTCAATATGCAAGTGCATTAACCCTCTTCACTTCAAAAAGCAATCAGCATTGCTTGGCTAATGGAAGAAAATCAGGGCTTGGAAATTTTTCCATAAGAAACAACAATATTTTCTCCTCAATCTAGCTTGGCATCTGCTGGAAACCCTAATAAAGACAACGGAGATGGACAAGCGTCGCAAGAAAGGCTTATGTTTTAATTGTGACGAACCTTTTTGTCCTCGCCACAAATGCAAGCCCGAAACTTTGGCTCTAATGGATGACGAATGGTCGAAAGATTACATCCAAGTCAATAAGGAGAAGGAATTGATGTTTCAACCATGAGGACAAGGTTGATTACTAGGGTAGGGTGTAGGTATGGTAGGTGTCCAATTATTAGTAGGTAGTAGTGTAGTTGAAGGAGTCATATGTGTATTGGATAATAATCTTAGTTAGAGTAGCTCCTAAAACTAATGTTATGTGTTTAATAGGAGATTAAGTGCCCCTCTTTAAGAGGAGTCTTGTTTCTTTATGGTAATTGTTGTAACTTCTTCTTGGCTTGTATTTTAACCCAAATTGGGTTCTTTGGAATGTAAGAAGAATTAAATAGTGTTTTAAAGCACAAGAGTCTCACTCTCTAAGAATCCAATTTGAGAGTAATTCTATCATGGTATATAAGTATTTTAACATTTGGTATCTGAGCCAAACTACTAGGGTTGGAATCCCAACGGCTACTCTTGGTTACGCCGGGTTACGCCGTGTAGCTTAAGCCTAAAGAGGTGCCTAAACGGTGACGTAGCGCAACTCACATAAAATGGGATACATGGGCGAAGACCCCGGGGCTCTTTTATAGGCGCCTTAACCCAATGATTCGAACATCTCATTAGGCACTCTTTTATAGGAGAAGAGACCCAGCAGGAGACCGGTTGTTCAAAGCGTAGTGAGATGTTCGAATCATTGGGTTAAGACCATTAAATACTACGCAATTAATGCATAGATTTTAATTGGTGCAATGGTATTAAGGTCTTAACACAACCTAATGTGAGGGAGATGAAGAAGATGAAGGACAATCGAACGAACGAATGGATTTGTTTGACATCTTATGTTCTTAGCTATGTCTATTATAAAAGCACTCCTTACAGTCGTTCGAAAAGAAAGAAAAAAAATGTTTTGTTATATCCACCTTTGTAGAAACAAGTGAAAAAGCAAGTACATTTTTACACTTTGGAAGCTGATTTTCTTTTTGTTAGGGTGGGAAAATTTGGACTTAAAAGAACTTTTAGATAAACTTTGACCGGGTGAATCTCAAATGGTTTCTCTTGGAATAATGTAAAGAGAAAATTTAGATGATAAGTCACGTGGTCGTACCCACGACCACGCATAGCACGTTCGTATGTCGTGTGCGCACCTTCTTATTTAGTTCTTGTTAGTTACTTTAATTGCATTATAATTAGGAGAAGTCTCCTAATTAAAGTGTAGCTAGGGTTTCTATTTGTGCTAGGTCTCTTCTTCTATAAAAGAGAGCCTAAGCTTAGTTTATTTGCTATGTTGGTGTTAGTGAGAGAAAAGTCTTAGCCTTATAGAGAGAGATTGTAGAGTTTGGGGTAAATCTCATAAACTCTAGGTCTTTTGACATTTATTTTATGCAATTGAGAAAACTTAGTATTAATCAAGGTTAATTTAGCTTCCGCGCACGTAGTTTTTAACACTAGAGATAAATTTTGTAATAGATATACAAAGAAATCTTGGATTGATATAATTTAGTAATAGCATACTCGGTTTGATATGATTTAGGTATGGATAGAGACTGTGTTTGAGATAATCTACAATGACTTTGATTGGAAGGGTTTAGAAAGAGAAAATATAGAGAAATAATAAACTTAGAGAATCTAGAGGTCACAAATTTGAGACAGAGAATATTGAGAGAGAAAAATGTAGATTATGAAAGATTTTTATGACTCGATTTTTGCCGTCTTTATGGCTAAACCATTTCCTTACAAATGGTTTACTTTTCCAGTTGTTTTCTACGAACCTAACATATCCTTAGGGTGAGCAATGACATGATAACATAAGGTTAAGTGTCTGGATACTGAGTTTTTTTACTGTGGTAATTGTTATTATTGGAGCTGTTCATAACATGACTTGTTTTGGGGGGTACTATTTTCTACTCCACTACGTAGTTGTGCCTTAAGCCATACGCCCCAATGTCTAAGCTTGTGACCTCCATGTCTACTTGAGTTTGTACAATATCCGCCCCTCGAGATGTGGAATAGAGGAAACCAAATTGGGAGTCGGAGCCAAATTCAGAATCAGAGTGGAAGTTGGAAAATCGAGAAAATCATTTGAAGAAAAAATCTTCCCACCTTGCCCCTGGAATTTCTTCTGACCTTCCAACTTTCCTCCGATCTTACCACCTTGTTCTTCCGTCCTTCCAACTTTCTTCTGATCTATCCACATCGTTCCAATTTGTAGCTCTCTTAATTTGTGGACCTGCTATTTGCTTTAATCGAAGACAAGCTGGGTTAGGAAAGATCCCATGACCAACTATATATAACAACTGTAAAGATTACATCTAAAGTATTTACTCCCGGTGCTGTGGTATACTAACTATCGTACTTTTCTGTTAAACAGTAAAGACAACAGGAAAGAAAAAACTAAGGCACTGCGTCTCTATGACGTCAATAGGGGAGTTAAACAGTTATATCGTCAGAAGACTAGATGTATTGGCATTACTTAAAAAAACTCATTTTACCTACTATGTGAAAATCCCCAACTTACCCAAGCATATGATGAACGACAAGTGCTTTCATAAGTTTATAGGCCTATGGGTGGAAGAAGAGCAAGGTTTTAGAATAGGGGGGATGGTAGTGAGGTTCCGCCTTGAGGATATCCCACTTCTATCGGGTTTACCGATTGAAGGTGAGCTGATAGACTTCAATACGGCCAAATCGAGAGTCAAGACCTTGCTGCAAGAAGATAATATCAAAACAGCAAGGTACGTCAAGATCTCTGAAGTTCATAATTATCTGAAGAGAAAATGGAACACATTAGAGGCGAAGGACTTTGTACGGTTTTACATAGCCTATATCTTTGCCTCGTCTCCACTGCCTGCACGCTGCGAAAATCTCGACAGCTGCCAATGTTAGACGATTTAAATAGGTTTAAAGAGCTGAATATTGGAGCTGCAGTTCACGAAGATATGGAGGCGGCGATAAGAACTGCGATCGAAGATTTCCGCTTGGAGAAGATCACAAATATTTCATTAGGTGATTGCACCTTCCTGCTGATGGTTTTGATCATGCAGAAATTTGCTAAGTCCGAAACTGTTACTCAGAAGGCCCCATTGTTTATATGGTACCTTGGCAGAACTTTCACAACTAATACCCTGGAAACCTTAATCGAGGTAATAACGGAGGATAGCCTACTGGTAGAAGATGGACTGGAGGTAGACTAAGGCCTTGTAGGTCCATCTGATCTTACTTTTGACATAGATCAAGACTACCCACTGACCGGGTTTAGATGTCTTAAACGCAACAAAAAGAAAGCCAAAGAAGTTCCTCAAACGTCGGAGCCCGAGGAAGTTGATGAAGAGCATCCAGAAAGCAATCATGACGATGAAGATGATGACCTGCTTGAAGAAACTTTAGACGATCAACATGAAAGCAACCCCAATCAAACCGTACAACAGTTTATGGAGACAACTGTAGACGTCGAAAAAGAGGAAGTCTACGACGATGAACTCGTACAGGAAAACAATCAACATGAAAGCAACCCCGACGATGAACTTGTACAAGAGGATATGGAGGTGGACAACAGCCATTTGAGTCCATTTGGCGTAGAGATCGAACAAAACAGGAAGGCCCCTTCGATCCAACTCAGGACACAGCGATAGACAACTATAATTTGAGTCCATGTGGCGTAGAGGTCACATCCGGCAACCATGCCACACAACCCGAGCAGAAATCTCTTGTAGACTTCCAACGTAAAAAGAGGAATCCTGACAGGTCTAAGGCAACTAATATATGCAGTAAACATGATGGTAAGAATTGGCATTGTAAAGCCACTCGTCTTCCTTATGTTAACTATTGTCTAGCACGCGCAACGGAGCCCATGGAAAAGAGAAGTGCTATGCTAGTTAGCAGGGGCATGAGCACTGCCTGAACAATCTGTATGCAAGTGTTTTAATTTTAGCCAACAGACAATGAGTGCGAGATAAACTCTCACTATTGAACATGGTTAGAATGTTCGTAAGTATTTATATTGTTAAAATTTAGAGTAGCAATTCTAACAAATGCATTTGAACTGAATATTCTTTTGTAGAATAGACAACTATGGATGTTCTGGGCTTTTATTTCACTCTATCAATCAATCACGACCAGTGTTATTAAACTCGTGTATAAGGTTGATTAAATTGGTTTGCAATCACTAGCGGCCTTTTCAAGCTTGAAGATGAACATCATTTTAGTAATACATATTTATGCATCTCTTAAACACGTGAAATAGAAAAAATAACTGATCCATGTATTTTTATGCACGTGGCTGTTTCAGGTTGGCATGGTCATAATACCGGCAACAACCTAACAAATGGGTGTTCTGCCTTGACATATAGCTACCGTTGCCAATCTCAAACTGAAGAATTCTATCCTTTCATGATGAAGCGTCCAAATCATCCATCAGTATTGGGTTTGTGTTCATCCATGCAAACTCTTATGCAGATATAGTTGCTATTGAGGTGCTATTGAGGCTGTACCAATGGAACACATTGACCCAATACTGGTCCAAAGGGGTCTTTCAGAGTTGATCACGAAACTCAGTTCAGCTTCAGCTGACCTGGAGAAAGCTGAAGCTCAGATTGGGGTCGATGTGCACATCACACTCAATCCTGTGCTCACTGGGTAATGGTACTACTACTCCCTCCTGATCCATTTACTTCTTTGTTACTTCTCCGTTGTCGCATAGCATTACTGTCATTTTCTTCTTGTTTTTTTTGTAAACAAATGGGGTAATCCTAATCTAAAACAGATGGGCAATCAAAATTGTGGAATATATATTCAGATTGTTAAACTATGGTATTGTCTATCAATTCGTATTATAACTTTGTGGAAGCTGTCTACTGCGCTTTATTGTCAAAGAAATGAAAAACAAGAAGATAAAATTATGGTTCGAATATGGCGATTTTAGAGTCATGTGGAGCCCTGTAAGAATATGGATATTGGAAGCATCACTTGATGGATTTCAATGTCAAAATAACCGATCAGCGACTAATATTAATGAAATCATTATGTTCGATAAAAACATTAATTAAATAAATTGCAGACACCCAAATGGCGTGATTGGTGGTACACGCGGACCTACTTACAGAATGGATTTGTACCAAGAAATAGAGGGGGAGAAGGAAAAGGTGGGTTGAGTCTATTTATCACCCCATTACTACCTCCCACCCAAACCATAAAGTGGGTTTGGGTCGATATTTCACCCCATAACTACTTTCCCATCTAAACTCCCCCACCATATCAGCATACAATAAGTTGTGCCTTTATAAATATATCAACTTTCCTAAAAATATTCCACTTTGTAGAGTTGTTTCTAATTATCATGTGAATTACTATTAGACTTTAGATCTGCATAATATTGTCAATTTATTTGGCTTGTCCGCTCACTAAAGTCACACCGCGCAATCTGTACAACTTTGATACTTGTATTCAAATGCATTTGGTTGCAACTTGTAAGTGAGCAATCGCACTAATGTCCATAGGGGGGAGAGAATACACCAAAGAATGGACCCCAATCTACAACCCTTTCAGACTTCCAGTTTCTGAAAATTTTAGCTAACCCTATAAAATATTCATAAAAATTAATTATGTTGCTATTTGGCTCGTATCGATACAGTACTGCAATTAGCAAATGTAAAGGACAGCACATGATATATATAATGGTCTGTAAAAATATATTAATAAGAAGATATCTTTATGAACTAATCTACATAGATCCAGCAGATGTTAAAGCTCGATTGTTGTTACGATCCAGGAATCATGATGTTGTCTTTGATTAACTATTGTGTTGTCACTAATGTAATGTTGTTTAAGTTGTGGATACACATCAAGTGATGCATTAAGATAATCTTATATGTATAGTAGTTGAGATGGCTTTGAATTGTTTTATTTTTTGCTCTGAAGATCCAACAAGGACACATGAGGACCACTTGACCCTCTTATACATACAAGAGAAGAAATAAAATCAAGTTTGATTGAATTGTGGTGGTGACAGGCACATAATGGGTTTGGTCTGATTTTGAGTTTTGAGTTTGTTGTTTGTCAGATGGGATGATTATAATGGGTGGCACCTCGTGTTCAGTGGTTAGGTTAGGAGGAGGAGATAGTTATGGTGTGTCATGAAGATGTTGAGGTCACGGACAATCTCTGGACCCTTTTCTTGTTATATATCATCAGTTCATATCACCAGGACCCTCATTTTTTAGCTCTGATCTTAGTTTTTCTTTTCATCTGACTTTATTAATTGAGATTGATGATTCATATATAAAATGATGTCATATATTGTGATAGTTATGGAAGTTTTCGATATTTTTAATGGTTCAGCCCATTGTAACGACTTCTCATAGCGAGAAAATGTTCCTTTCAAACCTATCATGGATTATAATGCCAAACCAAACCATTCTGGCTTGCCTAGTGGTGGTTTACCGTGATATTTTCAATTTATCACGGCTTTTTGGTCACTCTATTTTTTAATCTTTTCATGCCAAAAACCAATTTAAACCAAATTATCACAATATATCGGTGGTGTTTTAAGGTATTTTGATAATTATTACGATATGTTGATAAAGATTACTTAAAATGTGTATAAATGTAAAGGAAGTCTCGAACTTGAAAAAAGATTATGTATAGTAAAAAATAAATGGGAAATAAGAAATTTAAAATCAAAAAGTTTATTACAAGAAAATATAAGCAATTCAATTACAAATTGTCTCATAAATTTACTGATATGCTAATAGTCTAATACATATATGAGTGATGCAATTTCTCAAAATAATTATTTTTTGACTATGAGTTGGTGTTATAAACATTCTGGCAGTATTCCTTACACGTCAAATGTTTGACATAAATGTCATTGTTTCTTATTCGGTTCTCGCACTTTTGTTGAATTAAGTATGATATAATTTCTACGGGTGGGCAACCACTTACAACTATTACTCCTGTACTCTTATCCGTGTAATGTTGTCTCAAAGACTGTAATAATTCTCCCTGACCATGTCCGTACCTATAAGACGACGCATCAATGCACAAATTTGCGTTACTAAAAAGACCCAGGGTTGTTTTGTTGAGTATCAAAAGTAGACCGATGTGGGTAATAAGCAATATCCTTTAAAATCATATCAATGCAATTGAATTACATCAAAATGCTTAATGTTTGTAACCATGATTTAAAAGGAAAAGTAACGAGAAAAATCCCAAAATATTACGATACAGATAGATACAAGATAGATACAGATAAATTAGGTAAATGCATGATATTTTTGTGGTTTATTGCCGTATAAGAAACCACTAAAATACCAAACTTTTTTTTTGTCGGCTTACCGGATAATATTTTGAAAAAGCCTTGGATTTTAAACTATAAGACCTATATAAAGGCTGGATGGATTATATTTAACACAGGGCAACGAGGGATGAGATGTTGTTTCATGCATCCATATTGATAAAATATAGTGCAGATGGAGAGGGTGGACGTATAAATTATCACCATTTGTATGACTAGTCCTTGGGGCAAGTGAGACAGCCCACATGCCGGGTAAGTCAAATAAATTCTAGAAAGTGACCCCTATGGTGGTGAATGAATCGAACTCAGGACCTTTTCTTCTTGAGGTATTCACCAGCCCGGTTTGTTGTGGTGAGTCACAAGATGCATTAGCACTACTATATAAATCTAACTTGACACACAAGTTTAACGCATGAACTGTGCATACAATACACAGGTATTATTCAACACATCTGGTATGCGTCTAGTTTTCTTCGTGTTGTTTAGCTGAAATAATGCACCCAACTTTAGAATTTGTCTCACTTTTTATTAAGCATCACGACCACGGAATAAGACACTTTTCCTCAATGGGTACCATTGGACCGCTATTATTAATTATGTTGATTTGTCTAAATTAAAAATGATCATATGGTTTAGTTATTGTTGATGACATGATGGACACCAACATTAGCATACTTATTAATTAAAATTGCCCCTAAGTTTACTTCCTTTAAGGTGTTAGTTTCAAACCTGACCACCTTCCTTGGAGGCAGGGATTCTTGTCCCAATAAAAACTTTCACTCTCTTCTTGCTTGCTTTTATTGTTTTAGAAGAAAGAAAAGAGAAGAATATAATAAAGTAAGTTATTTGGGTAGAAAACATATAGAGCCACTACAAATCAAGGCATGAACATGGTTTTGTGCACTTTTGCTTTTGGGTTTGTGTTGTGAGGGAAAAAAAGAGCCTCACTTAGTGGAATACAATGACCAAAAAAGTGGTGGAGGAGAGCAAGTATTGTGGAGGAAGTATGGGTGATCATGGGCATCATACTTAGTGTATGATAATTATATTGGGGATATTTGTACTTTGTTCCTAACTTCATACCTAATACAAAATTTAGCATATCCTCCAAAAATGTGGAGGATATATGAATCTACCGATTCGATTGGAAATGTTATCATGCTCCAAAGACTCCAATGGTTAGACTCTGATTGGCAGCCGTCTGATTCCTTTTTGTTAAATGTGTTACGTGTTTTCCCAATGTTTCCAATTGCAAAGTGTAAACGATTAGATTCATGTATGAGAAGAAGAAAAAAACATTAGTTAATCCAATGGTCAGCAATTGTGTAAATCACTGGGAAGGTTTCTGATCACAAAGATTTTCATGTATCAGCTAAGCCTGTATTTTTCCTAATGATGTGATATTCTTAGCTAACCATCTACTCCCAACGGTTGGTCTTTAAAGCCTCAAAATTATGAAAACACGTATATGGATTATAAGCCGTCTAGGTTGCCTTTATGGTATGTGACGCAGTCTGTTTTTTTTTTTTTTGCAAAGCAAGTTGGGGTTCCCATGAACCCTCTATACAAACATAACGAAAAGATTATATCCTAACATACAACTCACCCTTAACATCTTCCTTCATATGGATACAAAATTTGTTAGGCCAATAGCTGGGGGCTAAGAGTATAATTTCACCATCTAAGGTACAATAGGATGCTAGAAAATCTACACACATGTTAGCCTCTCTATAAACATGGATAATAGAAAAACTCTCTAACTGCTTGATCAAGTGATGGATAGACTGGAGCAAGAGTATATAGTTCCAAGGAGGCTCATTTTTGCTCTGAATATAAGTAATCATCTGTTTTGAATCAGTGACAACTTGAAGGTTTTTATGGCCTCTCTCAATGTTCAACTTCAAACCTCTTTGAATAGACAACATTTCTTAATAGGTTATAGTTCTTACTATTCTCATCCCACTATAACTGAAGAGACATTCACATCTATATGTCCTAGCAAGCCGTCCATAACCTCCTCTATCCCCCACAACAGAGCCATCAGTGCTCAACTGGATAGTACCTTCTTCTGGTGGTTCCCATCTACAGTACTTTAATACATGAAGAGTGAATAATGGTGTAAGGTTCCATCTGTCACAAATGTCTCTATTCTTAGGATTATTACTAACTTTATTGATGACAAACTTAGCTCTCACTAGCACTTCTTCACAGATATCGTTGAGCACATGATTAGGCCTAATGATCTCATTAAATATGTGCATTTCTACCTTTCCAAAGGTGGTAGATAAAACAAGTAAAAGACAGTTTGATAATTTTCGTACTTGTTTCATTTTTAGGGAGCCCATTGATCCAAGTAATTTAAACTTGACGCAGGCTAGTGAATGCATAGAGATAACCAACATTGTTTTCGAATGACAATGTGGAACATAACTATTTTGGGACCCTTCGAATGAATCAAAAATCCGCCTATCTATTTTAAGTCATCTTGGAAGAAAAAGAAGCATTTATGAATGTCATAAAACGGGTGAATTGGACAAATATTATGATGTTTTATAACATGTTTGGCTTACACCCTACGGGTTTGCAAAATATTTGATATACACCCCACATGTTAAGTATATTCATTGTCAAAAGTACCCTTCGAGAAATATGTGATATTTTGTAAAAAAAAATATCAATCGTGAAAAGTTGAGCAATCCAACGCTTTTTCAAGATGAGTATCTCGAGGAATTTTTGAATTTATTTAAGTAGTTTATTATTTTAATTCAAAAGGATAGTTTTGTTTTTATAAAAAATTGAGTTAGGTTGACCAAAATTAGAGTTGGTCAACTACAGTTGACTGCAGTCAAGCAGCAATGTAGAGTGTATGTCAAATATTTTGCAAACCGTGAAGTATAAGTCAAATATGCCATAAAATACCCGAGTACTTGTCAAATTTGCCCGTCATAAAATTGTGGTAATCTTACTAATGTTACAAATGTTTGTATGTTCTCTTATCATGAATAGATCATCACGCCATAAATCAAGCACTTCACAATCAAAATTTATTAAAAGTAGGTTTGGTTGATGATGGGTAATGGCTGCTTATTGTTGTTTACTTGTCATTTAGGCTAAGTTGGGTCCATTCAAAGAAAGAATTGAAATGTTCAACCTTTCCTTTCGCAACCTCCAACCAAAACAACATTAAAATTTATTGAACAAATTTTGGAACTTGATGACCAAGCAAATTCAAGAGTTGAAAAACAGAAAAACTCTTGATAGGATGACAGAAGATTTCACAGTACATCCCTTGAATCATGGTCTCGAATTACACCCGTTAACCGGTTTCTAAACCCTTGACAAACAATAATAGTCAAAAAGTCGAATCCACTTCTGGTGACTGTTCTTATCATACGTGAATCTAATGGTTAGCAATTACTAAATCACCGAAAATATCTATAACCCCAAGATATTTCTCATGACATATACTAAGCGGAGCTTTCAAGCATTCATTAATTTCACGGTTTCTCTTCCATAATACACTTTGTGGCAAGCAATTGTCGGTTGCTTGCTTTATCGTAAATATCTTGGATATATTAAAACTTCATAAGTTCAACATTTTGTCCCATACCGACATTTCGAACCTCTCTTTGAACAATACCAAAAAAAGAAACCACTTTCTTTTGGTAAGCATCTACCAAATAATAACTTGAGATAAAATCAAAACCCAAACAATTGAATTGACCCTCTCTTTAGCATCTCCTCATCTCTCTCTAAATAAAAGCAAATCTTGGAAGAGAGAGAGAGAAAATAAAAATAAAACAAGAGCGGGCTAGAGTAGCGGTAGATTCACAATATGGGAAGACCTAAAAAAAAATAAAGAAAACTGACCACGAAAAAACCAGGGGAGGAGGAGGAGAATATGGTGTGTCTCTCTTGCACTCTTGGACTCATTCACAGGACCCTCCAACGTCTCTCTCTCTGTCTATCTCACGTGTGTAAGCAATGCAAGAAGGGAGAGAGAGAGAGAGAGAAGAAAACAAACAAAGTAGTTGTTGTTGCTGAAATCAAAGAGAGAATCAGAACCAAAACAACCCCCCACAAACACCACACCCAGACTTCATTTCTCTCTTTATGATTCTTAGCTTTGAAGAGTCCGTCCTTTAACCAGTCATGCTCTGTTTGTGTGCAATTTAATTGAACCCTGCACTCCTTCTGCCATCTTTTTACCTTACAAACTCTAAACCTCTCGTTCTCTCTATATATACATCTTATATCTCTTTATATAAGATTCAATGGCTGTTCAAGCTCAATACCCTTTGCTTCTAAACAGGTATACCATCTCTCTCGCCTTCTCTGTTTCTATGTATTTCTATGCGTTCTTGATGTGAAACTAATTTGAAATGAGGTGATGCAGGGATGGGGAGGACATGAAAAACATACCCAGTAGTAATTACAACATGTTCATGCAACCGGGGCGGTTTCTCGATCAATCTGTTATGTTCTTCAACAATGGAGGAGGTAAGATTGCTTCTTTTTCTTGCGTAAAGTTCTTTTGATTCATTAGATTCAATGTTCTAACATGCGACGATCGGGTTTCTTTAGGAGCGAACCCACGGAAGAGAGGGAGGGATAATAATAACGTAGTGAACTTAGCCCAACTCCATAACCAGCAATCTGATGTTGTCTCTACGGGTCTTCGATTAGCTTTCAAAGACCAAGAGAAACATCATTTACATCATCAACAGCAACAACAACAACAACAGAGTCTCTCCTTTATGACAGAAGATATCAGTGATCAAATCAAACAACAAAGCAATGAGATTGAACAAATCCTTCAAGCCCAGGTAATGGTTTCTCCTCTATTTCAATGGGTTTCTCTTAGTTTAACATGTTCTTCATGATCTTAAACATGGTGGTGGGTGTGAAACAGGGGACTCAGTTGAGGCGTACATTAGCAGATAAAAACAGAAACATTACCGCGCCATTATATGTGCAGCAGAGGAATTTGCAGCGCAGAGGTTAAGAGAGAAAGAGATTGAACTAGAGAAAAATATTAACTATAATGTAGAGCTTGAAAAGCGAGTAATGCAGCTTAGAGTTGAGGCTCAGGCATGGCAAGCAAAGGCAAGAGCGCAGGAATCAACTGCAGTGTCTTTACAGACTCAACTACAACAAGCAATTATGTCCAGAGGTTGCTCGCAAGATAAGAGGGAGGTGGGAACTGGAGAGGGCAATGCAGAGGATGCCGAATCGGCGTATATAGACCCGGAACGAGTCGTGGAGTTACCTGCACCACCTCCTACTTGTAAAGCATGCGGAGTACGAGCAATGTCTGTGGTACTATTGCCCTGCCGGCATCTTTGCCTGTGTACAATCTGCGATGCCGCAGGGGTTGATGCTTGTCCTTGCTGCTTCTCTCTCAAAAGTGCTAGTGTTCAAGTTTATCTCACATGAAACCAAGTTTTAGGCCTAAATGTGAAAGCTGAAGCATTGCAGAGTAAATAATCTCAATAATAACTCAAAAAAACTAAAAAACGCGCATAATCCCATATGATTATCCCCATTTTCTTTGCTCTATTCAACCTATTTTTGATACCCAGGTTCTTCATGTATAAATTTCATTATTTATTTGTGGAAAAAGAAGAAAAAAAATCCCATTCGAAATAAATCCGTTATTTTGGACGCGGATATAAACAACGACTCTAACTTTGTTTCTCATAACTACGGACTTCTGATTCTAAGCACAGATGATATCTAAGCCTATTGTTGGAACTACAAGAAGGTTACGCCATGCCATTTTCTATGACTACTACCAAGGGAAGAAGCAAAATCTTTACGGTATGGTATAATAACGTAGCCTCCGTCTATTTCCATGCCAACGCTCTTGACCTAGACCATAAGAAACATGTGATGTCACTTGAAATGCTGATTTAAGGAGAAGTTTAGGGGATCTGCTAATGTATTGTTAGACTTTTATTGAGGAGAAACTGTCTTTATGCCTTGCCTTGAGATCTAGGCAAACTGCTAAAGAGTGCACTTTGGTATGGGTTTCCATAAGTATAGGTGATAATAAGTTGGGACTTGAGAGGCAGACTGGGTTGGAAGTATTATACTAGAAGGTGGGCACATGATTTGTGTGTTTCCTTGTGCATGCACCTACTACTACTACACGCGTGCCTCTCTTTCTGCAATTTACAGTAACCTCTTTCTAAGATATACATGTAAAAGAAACGACAAACATACGCCTATAAACCCAACTGCAGAGCGATGTGTGAAGGTGGTTTCACTCGTACTTAACTTTTCTCTTTAACAAAAGTTAATTAGTAAGAGCAACTCGAGCAGAAAGTTATAGTTTGGGTGTGGGTGTGGGTGTGGGTGTGGGCCCACAGAAAACCTAGCAGTGAGTTCGAGTTTGTGACTTGTTTTTTTTTTATAATAATTTAAACGAAATCAAAACACCGTGCAGTGTTCTTTTTATCGCGCGGTAAAAGCAACACCGCCGCTGCAACTCTTAACATTTTACTTTCCTCTAACTCGAGTCATTATCATTTTACTTCCTCATCTCTCTCAATTCGAGCATATTCCTTGGAAAAAAAATCAAATCTCTCTCAAAATCAAATGGAGGCGCCAAAGGGAGACCCACGCCCCAATATATTACCTGGGTTTAGAAGGACAAGAGATCTAGAGCAATCCGTAACTCGGTCAAGGTCTGGAAGGAATAAAAAACATAGTAGAATTTGAAGATGTACAACAAACCCTAGGCATACCACACCTACCCCAAGAAAACTACCAAACGAGGTTTATTATCGGCCTCCCAGACGGCGTTACTCATATATATTACACTGGCAAAGAACTTACGGTAAGTTTTGTTTACATTGTGATTTTGTTATTTCCGTTAATCAAGAGTTTGACAAAATGCTCCAATAAACAGAATCAGGATTCAATGAGTCCGCACGGCACATTCACTACGGTGATCTAAGTTTGGAAGGAGATTTCCACAATTCCGATAATAAGGGATCCCATGGTGAAGATATTCAGGAACTTTATGGATATATGCTTGGGTAATTCTGATAATCAGCTAATTCAGGTGCTAACAGAGCGTTGGTGGCCGACAACGTACACTTTTCTGTTACCGTGTGCGGAGATAGGGATCACTCCAATGGATTTCCATATGCTGACATCATTGGCAATCGACAGATATTCTACACAGGTGTCGTATGACGACAGCTGGAGTGTTTTATTCAACGCGGGGAAATTGCTCCCCCTGCATCGAAAGTTCCAATACAAAGAGTGAGAACGTCAGTATTTTACATTTGAGGATGATATTACCATTGTTCGTGATATGCGACGACTCATGATATGCGGTGACTCGCCCTTGCCGAGTCTACGCGGGACTCCCAGGCGATCCAGCAGTTTACTGATGAGTTTGCTACTGCAAACAACCACATAGATAGTATAAACGATCAGCTATATTCGCATGTAAGTAATTTATTTATGTATTTATTTATTTCTTAATTTCATATTTATTTTGTCAAAATCTAAATAAATTTTCTTTGTCCTGTTCAGAACCTACATCTGAGGAGAGGGCGTGAGGTACGGGTGGTGCCGCTACCACCTCTAAGTGGCGCGAGGACGAGGCAGGAACCCGTGGACATGGTTTGTGAACCAGGAGAGCCGGTAGTAGCCACAAGGGGCCAGGTACTGGAGATGATACTGGCCCGTTTCAGTAGATATAAGTGTTTTAATGTTTTTTTAGACGTAATCTTTTATTGTAAACATTAGTGTTGAACAATTTCTATTGTAGAATTTTGTTTCTCTATATAAGTACTTGTACGGCCTGATGTCCCATTTCTTTATATAAATTAATATTAATCAATTTATTTTGAGTCTTGAATTTAAATAGAAATGCAATTACAATTTTTTAAATAGTAGTTCTACGCACGAAATAAAACTTAAAATAGATACAATTAAACTTAATTCGTCGTTCACGACTAATGTAGGGATTAAACCAAGACCATTCAATAAGGAGAAGCGGATACCGTCCTTAGTTGGAAAGTTGGTAATTTGCTGAAAACTCATCAGGCGGGACGTAGTTCCGGTAAAAAATATCGTATGGATTCTCGAACGGGAACGGTTGGTTGTATTTTTCATACCATTCATCTCTGGCTTTGCGAAATATATAGGCTGGTGGAACACCTCTGACCCGCCTATCAATACTCTTTTGTATCTCATAAAACTCATCACATTTAATCTTAGGCACATTCCATCTATTGTTTAAATCTTCAGGAGGGTATTGAAGTTCCGTGTGCTCACTGAATTGAATATAAACTTCATTCCATAACTGATTGAATTTGAGTTGTCAGAGAGATAGATTATCAACAAAATACTGTCAGGACGCGGCTAGGGCGCAGTCTTAATTCCAGCCAAATACCACTGAAGAATCCAGTGTTAGAGCTGAAAAACTCGGTATTGTTGAGTTTAAGTAAAGGACCTTTGCTAGAGCATCTCCAACCAATATATATATAAAACAAAAATTAGTCATTGTGATGCCAAAACTAGCCGTTGTGAAGGACCCACCAGAGGAACTAGCTGTTGTCGAAAATCAGTGGAGGCGGGCAGTAAAAAGAATACCGCGCTATATTTTTTTTACCGCCTCCTCCACTGATTTCCAACAACCACTTCTTCTTCCTCCTTATCCTTTTGCACTTCTCTCTTCTCAAGAAACTTGTTCCCCGTCACCGTCAACACCCTTCTCTCAACTTCACAACCTCAAATGTCTTCCTCGTCATCCTTTTTATCCATTGATGATCCTTCACGTGTATTATCGTCCTCTTCTAACGATCTTATGTTTGATTATGCGGTGGCAATTTGTGTTCAACACTAAAATGCAATAAACCTAGTAGTAAATGATGCAACTTTGAGTCACGGCGGGAGTGTCATGGGCCGTAAGGATAAGAGAAAGATGCGAGATCACGAATTGGGGTATTACAACATTATATGGGACTACTTCAAGCTGGGGTGCACATATGAGCCGAGCAAATTTTGGCAACGTTTTCGTATGAGTAGACACATGTTTATGCGTATATTCGATGTATTCGTTACACATGATCATTACTTTGTCCAAAAACCCAACAACACTGATACTATGGGTTATCACCGTACCAAAAGGTAGTCACGGCATTTCATTTCCTAAGCTACGGTGTTGCGGCAGATCTTTTTGACGAGTATATCCGAATAAGAGAAAGCGCAACCTTGTTTAAGTATGGAAAGGTTTTGTGTTGCGGTTATACAAATTTTTGGCAAAGAATATCTTCGAGCACCAAACGCAGCCGACGTCGAAAGGTTAAAAGTGATCGGAGAGTCACAGGGATTTCCCGGCATGTTAGGAATCTTTGATTGCATATATTGAATATGGAAAAATTGTTCCATAGCTTGGCACGATCAATTTACTGTTCATTACCTCAAGGCGATACTGATTCTTGAAGCGGTAGCTTCACACGAACTTTAGATTTGGCATGCTTTTTTTGGGTTACCAGGGTCTAACAATGGTATCAATGTTCTGCAACAATCATATCTTTTCACCGACCTGGCCGATGGTATCGCCCCACTTTATAATTATACAATTGCTGGAAAAGCTTATGATATGAGGTATTACCTAGCGGATGGCATATACCCCAAATAGGGAACACTTGTCTAAGCCATATCCAATCCGGTTACGGCGAAACAAAAATTATTTGCTCAACAACAAGAAAGTTGTCGAAAAGATATAGAACGGGCGTTTGGGATTTTACAATCACGGTTCAATATTGTAACAAATCTGGTTAAATTATGAAAACCCGAGGTTTTGAATAATGTCATTAAGGCGTGCGTGATAATGCACAATATGATCATCGAAGAGGAACAAAATTCATTCTCATCCGATCCCTCAACTATCGAAGGCGAACAGTTCAATATTATACGCAAACGCGGAACAATATAGTATTTTATATCAAAAATGAACCGTATTCGAAGTCGAGAACTGCACTTTGATCTAAAGGATGATCTAATCGAGCATTTGTGGGCCGTGAAGGGAAATCTTCAAACCTAGTACTCAATTTCTTGTATTATCTGAGTGTTTTTCATGAAATTTAATGCTTCTTGTTATACAAGTTTATTAAAAAAGTTTTTGATATTGCATTAAACTTGTATTTGTTTTAACGCAATATTCTCGGAAATAAACATTTAAAAAAAAAATTACATTTTTTAATAGTAAAGTACATTATTCAAACGATTACATTATTGGAAGGTAAACTACATTATTGCAAAGTTAAATTACATTTCATCACCACTTCAAGTACCTGGTCTGCCCCTCTTGCCCAGACGTTCAATGACCTCATCTTGTCTTTACATGGAGATAGTATTGCAATACATGTCCAGAAAGATTACTCAGGTCTTTATCCATAATTTTTCAATCTTCCCTTACTTGTTCCAAATCTATTTTGGCTTGCTATTGTTGATTTGCTTTTGCTCTTCTTCTTTCCTTTTCTTCTTCCGCCTGTCTCTTCCCTAACCTCAACTCCGTAAGCATTTTTTAGGTACCGCTATCAGATCCAATAACCTTATCCAAGGTATTTTTTGTTGCAAGGTTTTTTCTAAAGAGCTTTTGGCCAATGGGCCAATTCCACCCTCATACAAGGAACCATCTAATTCAGAATTTTAGCCCGCAGATTCAGGTGCAGGTGGGTTATCGGGGTCCTCCGATAGATTGTTTGATCCGACCGATTTCCCCGAAGAAGAATTGTGTTGTTCTCATGGCTACATTTATTGGTACATTCCCCGCATGGTTCAACCCATCATCTTTTAGGTTGGCCCATCGCGGTTCTCGTGCCAAAATCTTATACGCTTCACAGTGTTTGAAGTCATTTCCGCCATTCATACCTTGATAGATCTTGTGTGTATTTTTTTCTTACAATTCATAAAATTACCAAATACAAATAAATAACGTGTATATCAAAGAAAAATAAACGAAATTGAGTTAAAGGAAATTAGAGCGTACCCGATCTTTATTGTTTTTCCCGCTCTCGTGCCGAAATTGTACTTGAGCAACTATCCTATTGTACGCCCACATTGTGCATTAAGGGGATACCACTGAGCTTTGGTCGACCCACATGATCGTCGTGTGAGGCACTCGGGGTTTATATGAAAGACAATGCTGACCTTTTGATAGAAAGTAAAACCTTGTGTGTGGCCCGTGGTTCGTACAGAAGCCGTTACCCAAGCCCTTGCGAGACACGTGAAGTCCACATCCGTCCAATAATGTCCAGCATCGTCCGTTTCGTCCAAAAACTCAGCATCTTCCGCCACTTGCATGTTTTGTCTTGGTTTCGCGAGTGTTATTTTCTTTCTTTATTTTCCTTTTTCTTTCTCGGGCGCCGCCACTTCAACAGGTATTGGCGCATTTACTCCACTTTGATTGTGCTGAGTAGATTCACCATGGAATAGGTAGTTCTAAAAGTAATTTGGAGGTTAAAAACCTTGAGGTGAATGACCGAATATGGTTGATAGTATGGGCTAAACGCCTGAGGTTGCGGTTGAGTGAGTGTAAATGGATTTTGATATTGTCATCCGAAGGTATCCCCTTGCGACATGGTAAACGGAGGTGCGGTCTGTGGTTAAAATTGAGGTTGGAATTGAGATTGGTTGTAGTAGAGGTATAGAATGAATTGTGATGATGGGTGTTGAGAGAATGGTGTTGAAAGTGGGTTCTGGGAGGATGGGGTCGACGGTATGGAGTTATTACTGTTGGTGTCGTAGTTCACCATTTGGGGAGAGCGTAGAGGTTCTCCTTTAAGCTCTGCAATTGGGTTTGGGAGTGAACATGTAGCCAGTGAGAGCTAAGCCAAGCTTTATGGATAAGTGGTGTTTCTTTTACCGCGCGGTGTTATTCCGGGCAGTAAAAAGAACACTGCCAAACTCTTTCTTTTTTTTAAGTTTGAGCTCCTCAAACTCAGTTGGGTTCTGACACGTCCAACTGGCAAATCCAAACTTAAATTGGCGCCGTTGAGAGGCTAAAAGTTGGGTTTGGGTTTGAGTTGACAAACCCAACCCAAACCCAAACCCTGCTGGAGATGCTCTAAGTAATCAAAACCCCAACAGCTACAACAAAACGTTTTTCAAATTTTCTTACCCCAAAATGAGAAGAAGAAAAGCTTTTAGGAAACTTTGTGTGCTATTACATTATTGGTAATTTGGCAGAGATACACTTAAGATTCACTTTGGCACCTAAGACCTCAATACGCGGTGGTTGAAACGTGTGCCTCAAGTAAGCGGAGGCCCTAAAGGGGCCACCTATTGGAAGAAATCTTGTCTGAATGGCATGTTTGGTTTACAGGTAATACTGGGGTGAACAGTCCCAATCACCCTCAATAGGCAAAAAAAAAAAAAACCCTCTATCATGCTGTGTATTATAGTCAGATCCTTGGGCTATGGTATGCATCATATAAATGTGCAGATCCTCAATATGAAGTTAAGGTATCCAGTCGGCCAGCCCGGGGTTCCTTCAAATAATTTCTGATAACACTGGTACCAACTGATTTGTACCACGTGGCTTCTAGAAAAAAATAATTCAATATTCGATGGCCCATTGCATTGTACACAAAAAAGACCAGCTTTTGAGAAAGTATTAGTCATTTTCATTTTATTTTTTCTCTATCATGAAAGGTATATATGGTGTTGTATCATGAGAGCCATGAGACTAGTACCCAAGAACCTTTGTGAAAGTAACGTGGGGGTTAATGGTGTTTGTTCTAAGAATATTATTGCTTGTATTCTTGGTTTCCAGGGAGGATCATTTGGACTTACATATATTGATTTGTCTCTTATTTCAACCAGACTTGCGGTCAAGGATTGTCAGCCTTGCTAGTCAGATCCCTTCTTGGGAGAGTTGGGGTTTTCTTTATGCAAGCAATTTCAATTACTTATTTCCGTTCCTGATAGAATAAGTTTTTTTGCTTCTATCAGAGATCTCGTCAATGCATAGTTCTTGCTAGTTGAATATCAAAGATTTTTTTACCACTTAGAAACTCACTCTTGTGTTGAGATCCACAGCTTAAGGTCAAATATAGGATATAATGCAAAATTAGAAGCTGCGCTTTTATTTGTAAGCTATTTCTCAGCAAACTCCGGCAGCATGGTCTCGTTCCCACACCTTTGTGCCCTCAATTATTTATCAATTTTAGTTCCCACCCGCCTAAGCAAACTTTGATTCCTTCATATTGATGGTTATCATTATTTTGACTTGTAACTTGCCAATGTCTTTTGTCGCTACCTAACGAAAGTCCTAAACCACTGGCCTATATGACATTTAACAAAGCGAGAAAAGCACGACGTGACATAACCTATATAAGACATGATTTATGCTCAAAGATTTCAATGAGCAATAACATAAAGATATTGGAATTAAATGATGCCAATATTATCTCATCGTACTATACCCTTTAACACAAAATCAGAAAGGTGAGTAATTTACCAAGGGATTACAAAATCGCATTTTATAGTAGAATTACAACAAATCAGAAGTGCAGGAGCAGAAGCATATATACTATTGGTAAATCTAACTTTCTGAAAATGGCATCGGATATACAATACTCAAAAGGAAGAAATTAGGGTAGAAATATAACTTGTACTAAATGAACAATTGAGAAATTGTGTGGGATTTCCAGTAACTGGTTGCAAAAAAGAAGATACAAGTGTTGATTACCCTCTGCAACAACTATGCCCAAGCTCTTTTCTTGGGGACTAGATCTGATGTCTTGATCTCGTCTATTTTAGCAGCCACGATGAAGTCATTTATACACAATCCACCTACATTATATAACAGTTAGAAATGATATTCATAAAGATGACCTCATAAAATTTGGAAAACAATCTCATATAGGACATTGCAGCGTTAGCGTGCTACTTAAGAGAAATAATGGATTTTTTGTATTACCAACACAAAGAAAGTGAATGGTTGTAGTGTAATATGGGACGACCTTAGATAATTGATAGAGAAAACTTTTGAAAATTTTACTGTCTAAACACTCCCTGAAGTTCTGCTCCCTGTTTCCAAAACCACTAGTAATGGACCTCCTTGAGAAATTTAAATCATTTCCCCCACACTTTGATATTTCGCGCCTAGGGCATCTCCCAATGTCTCACGACCTAATGGAGCTCCTTAAGAAATTTAAATCATTTCCCCCACACATTTTGATATGACGCGCCTGGGGCATCTCCCACTGTTTCACGACCTAGTTAGGGACACATGTTTGACACGCTTTATCCGAAGATTCTTCTATTTTTTCTATTTATGTTTAATTATTTCTAATTAGTATTTATTTTCCTACAAGTATTATAGTTTTTATTAGGTTTCTAATTGGGATGAGCCTCCAATCTATATAAAAGGAAAGCTCATCTAGGTTATTTTCTTAGGTTGGTTTTAGTAGAAAGAGATTTCGAGGAGTTATGAAAAGTTTGGGACAAAACTAAAAACCCTCGATCATTAGGTTTTAGTTTTAGTTTTAGTATTCTAGACTTAATAATAAAAAGTGTTTTTCTACTTTCCACTGAGCGTGCTTATTAAAATCAATTGATATCGAGCGGATCTCTTACTTCCGCAGATCGTTCGTATCAAGTTTGGTAAAAGGCAAGGTAAAATTCTTGGAATTTTTGTTCTTCTCTCTTCTGCTATCATGATGAATACAGAGGGATATGAATGCAAGATTAATGAGTGGTTAGCATTGCCCATGAAGACATGCACCCAACTCACATAGTACAAACGCTTAAATTAGGAGTACAAACGCTTCTTAGGAGAAGTCGAAAGTTAGCAAGAAGAAGTAGTAGACTGGGTATATTGATTGTGCGAATTAAATAATACTGTGGGAGAACAAAGGAGAAGAAGACGATAGGCTTGCAATCTCGGCCAATCGTGAAGAAGAATCAATAATTTGGCATCTTTAATAAGTAGGTTGTCCTATTTATTGCATGAGATGCTAGAATTGATGAAGACTAAGGTAGTTTCACCACGAAAGATCGCAGATTCAGTTTGATGATGTTCGCCCTTCCCTTAATGACTCCAGTCATGCCAGTGGGGCAAGTTATGGCACAAGGGCATGTCACGCCGTCACGGCATGACAAGTACGTATTACAGTAATTCCAACCATCTCCAATAGTTATGTGACAACTCCAGCACCAGTTAACCCAACACAATTTCTAGCAATTCACATACAAGCCTCTCCGCGATACAAAAATCGCCAAATGTAAATCATCTTTGGATCCAAATACCTCGCAAGCCAAACGGAAGTTCGCTCAAGAAGTCGAGACAAAAATTTGTTATATAATGTCAACGACAAGAGGTCGATCTCTGATCTTTGATTCCCTATGGGAGGATTTGGAGGATCATTATCGTAAATGGTTTACTATGTTTTGTGGAATCCTGGCGTTATTACACACACAAGTATTGGCAACACAAGGGTATTCCTATTACTATGTGTGTTAATGTGAGTACGGCAAATCCCGTAGAAAGATTCACAGCTTGAAGAACCTGGCCACATTTCGGAGGATTCTACAAATATCCTATGTTCAAGGACGCATCTTCCGTCTAGAAAAATCGTGATCAATTATTTTAAAGATGGGGAAAGTTAATATGGCGCGCCTAGGGAGTTTCCTACAATCTCACGGCCTAGTGGGCATCACACATGCTTGGCATGCTATTGTATAAATAGATTAGAGGGAGAAAAATATTATTATTAAATTGATTATTTAGATTACATCATACTCTCTATAAAAGAAACATAATAATAGCCATGCTAACATCTATCTCCATTTTTTAGAAGATTTTTCTATTTTTTGTATGTTTATTTATTTCTAATTAGTATTTTTTTTCCAACAAGTACTATAGTTTTTGATAGATCGCGGAAAAAATTCATTTACCCACGATTATCTATTTTTAGCAGTTTTCTTTATATTGTAGTTTTCCTATAAGTAGGAAGAGGGAAGGAAAGAGAGTTAGTTTTTTTCTTTGATGTTTTGAGAGTTTAGGGGAAAACTCTTTGAAGACCCTAGTTTTAGTTAATTCAATTTTAGCTTCCGCACTTTGAATCTATTAATTGGTACCATAGCAAGGATGAATCCTAGGTTTGCTATGTACTTACAATCAATTATTCGAATTGCGGAGATTGATGCGAGTGTTGTAGGTGAGGGATAGATTGAGATCGATGGAGGCAATTTAAGCATGAACCAACACATAAAATCAACGAAAAGAAGGTTTCAATAGGTGATTGATGTGGTTGGTCGAGTAGAAGACCCGTTGGGAAGTTCGCGATCAAAATCCCACAACGGGGTTACGATTTTGGAGCGTGAATCCCACCAAATTGAAAATCTTACTCATGACGAAGTCCAACCTAAGAAAACCGCACTAGCACCGTCTCCGTTACCACGAATTTGTCAATTGGGTAAGAATGAATCACAAATCTCAAAACCTGATCAATTGGGGGGACACAAATCGACGCCAGAATTGATGAGGTTTTGACGACGAGTGGCGGGATGACTAGGATTCGCGAGGACAACAATCCGACAACGACAGGGTCAACAACGACAGACCTTGAAGCGGACGACGAGGTCGCCAAGAGCGACAGCGACACGCCAACAAGTGTTCGACTTGGGGTCACAGGGTCCCCGCAAGGGAGAGAAAGACACTGGCAGGCCTTGAGGCGAATGGCAGGGTCACCGGAAACTCTGTGAAAATATCGGCAGACCTTGTAACTAGCGACGGGGAAGCCAAAAGAGAGCTAGGGTCTCCGGTATCCAATATGGGGTCGATTTCCATAAACTTACTACCCCATCAACGGAGTCGCAGGGTTCTATAACTTTCTGCGAATCGGTTAACAGAGAGAACATGATGGTTTCAGGGGCAAACGAATATTGGAAAAAGCATAGTGTGTTCCAAATCCGAGTTGAGTCAGACGGAAGGGTGAAACAATTGTGAATAATGGGTCAACGGAGAATTTTATCTCGGAGGTTGCAGCAGAGAAATTACATCTCCAATTTGACCCCACATCCAAAGTCATTCACGTTACACTGGTTACAGTGGGATAGTACGACCTTACCCCTTTACCGCACATGAAGATCAAGATGGGCAGTTATGAGGACACTGTTTTGTATACACTGATCGATATGGATGTTTGTCACTTAATTTTGGGCGTCCATGACAGTAGGAAAGAAACGCGGTAATTGTTAATAGGCCCAATATTATCACTTTTAATTGGAAAGGGGTACATCAGAAGTGGCCATGTTTACCACCCTCGGGGACTCATGTAACTCCACATACTAGTTTCCTAACATAAACAAGATCACGAGGGATTGCTTACGCACTAGTACGTACAGAGACCACTCCTCCCGCACCGATTTCGGATAAGTTACGATCAGTATTAGAGTGTTTTGCAGATGTTTGTCACGAACCGATCCTCCAGAGTTACCTCCCTTACGTGATATGGAGCACGCCATGGACGCGCGCCATTGACTTGCTTCTAGGAACACAGTTACCCCATCTTCCCAACTACCAGCAGAACATGCGAAATTACAAAGACAGGTCACTGAACTATGCGACAAGGGCGTCTTGAGGGAGAGTATGTCACCGGTTGTAGTCCCCGCACTCCTAGTCCCCAAAAAGGATGGGAGTTTGTGCGTTGATAGCAGGGGCCGTCAACAAAATTACGATAAAATACAGATTTTCGATTCCGAGATTATAAGACATAACTGATGACCTTCATGGAAAACGGATATTCTCCAAGTTAGATCTCAAAAGTGGATACCACAAGATTTGTATGCAGCTAGGAGATAAATGGAAAACCGCCTTCAAAACCAAGGACGGTATCTATGAATGGTTAGTGATGCCTTTTGGGCTATCCAACGCTCCGTCCACATATATGCGATTGATGACAGAAGTCGTGCGTGACAACATTGCGGAACGATTTGCGGTGGTTTACTTTGATGACATCCTTATTCATAGCCGTACTAGAGATGAACACGTGGTACATGTAGAAAGGATATTACAAGTTCTTCATTAACAAAATTATTTTTGCAGTTGAAGTGCTTTGGTAGATACGGTTAATTTTTTGGGATATGTGATTTCTTCAGATGGAATTCGGATAGATGAGAAAAAAAGTACAAAAAATTAGGAATTGGTCGTACCTATGTCAACTACATCAACTACACAGGTACGGAATTTCCATGGTCTAACTACCTTCTATAGGCATTTTATTGATGGGTTCAACAATATTATGGTCCCTATTACATCTCTTATGGAGAATGTCCCTTTCGCGCGGTCTCCAGAGGCTGAGTTTGCGTTTCAGTTGATTAAACAGAAACTCACCACTGCTCCAATATTAGCTTTATCGGCATTTTTGAAGTTACTACAGATGCTTGCAAAACAGTTATTGGAGCAATATTATCACAGGTTGGTAGACCTACTGCTTATTTTAGCGAGAAACTGTCATGGGCATAGTTGCGCAACTCCACCTACGATATTGAGCTCCTAGCAGTAGTTCATTCTTTACGACACTGGAAGCATTATTTGGTTCACCGTGAGTTTGTCATTCATTCTGACCATGATGCACTGCGTTATATGTATAGCCAACAGAGGGTATCTACCGACCGGCAGGCTAAGTGCTTCAGCTACCTGCAGGATTTTCAGTTTCATGTCCAGTATATCAAAGGGAAGGAAAACGGGTTTGTGGACAGGATCAGTCGGACGACTCACTTGCTAGTAACCCTTAGGATTTCAATTTTCAGATTCAGCGAGCTACGAGAGTTATACGCAGGAAATGATTATTTCAAAGAGACTCATGGCTCGTGCCAACAGAAAGGGGGAGTTATTGGCGACTAATTTCTTAAAGACAGGTATTTGTTCAAGAGGACAGCCTTATGTATTTCGTCATCATCTCTACGAGAGCATCTGATTTCTGAGGTACATACGGGAGGCTTGGGAAGACACTTTGGGGTAATCAAGACTATGGCACTGATGCGAGAAAAGTATTACTGAGGTACAATGCGTCGTGATGTCAATGTGCTTATCAAAAGGTGTTATGCATGTGCTACTACGAAGGAGAAAGAACAGGCTGGTCTCTATACACCCTTACACATTTTGAACTGTTCCGTAGAAAGATATATCGATGGATTTTGTGACGGGGTTGCCTAAGGTACGTGGGTTTGATTCAGTATTTATGGTAGTTGATCGGTTTTCGAAGATGGCACATTTTATTCCTTATAGTAAAACAGAGAATGCAGCGCATATTGCACAATTATTCTTTAAAGAGGTGGTTCGTTTACATGTTGTACCGCATTCGATTACGTCAGACCGTAATATGCGTTTTACAGGTCAGTTCTGGGGAATTTTGTGAATACTACTTTGTTGTAAGTTATGTTTTTCTACAGCTTTTCACCCCCAAACTGACAGACAAACAGAGGTTGTTAACCAAAGTTTGAGAGATTTACTGAGATGCATTACAGGGGATCGACCAAAGGGGTGGGATTTCGTATTGTCTCAGGTTGAGTTCGCTTTTAATAGCTTGGTTATTAGTTCGACAGGGTTATCCCCGTCCAGATTGTCACTGGGTACAATCCAGATACGGTATTAGATCTTGTACCGATTCCTCCGTTAGTACCAGCTTCCGCAAGTGCTACAGAGTTTGCCGACAAAATTCTTGAACTTTATGATCAGGTTCGGCATCACTTGGAGGAAGTTTATGCAGGGGTCAAAGATCGTGTGGATAAACATCGACGGGAGGCCATTTTTGTACTAGGGGATATGGTTATGTTATATTTAGAGAAGGAACGACGTATGGGTAATAAAGCTTCAAAACTTCTACTACAGAAAACATGTCCGTTCTCAGTTCTCAGAAAACACACAGAGAGAATGCCTATGAAATTGATATTCCGGGTTTGCGATTGAAGGTAGTAAATGTCAAACTATTATCTCATTATCATGGTCAGGGATCACCGCCATTACCCATAGCACCTATTTCGGGTATACATTTACGAAACGATATCAATGAGATCCTTGATCAGTTGTTTGACACTTCGGGACATAGAGAGTTTCTGGTTCGATGGGTGGATAAAGGGACTGAGGATGATTCGTGGATTTTTGAGGAGGTATTCAAGCAGTTGGATGAGGATTATATCTCATTTTAAAATTTGACCATGAATTCTTTCTTAACAGGGGAGAGTTGATAGATCGTGGAAAAAGGGTTGTTTACCCATGATCTTCTGATTTTAGCAGTTTTCTTTAAATTATAGTTTTCCTATAAGTAGGAGGAAGAGGTAAGGAGAGGGAGTTAGGTTTTTTCTTTGATGTTTTGAGAGTTTAGGGGAAAACTCCTTGAAAACTAGTTTTAGTTAATTCAATTTTAGCTTCCGCACTTTGAATCTATTAGTTTTTATTTCTTATTAGGTTTTAAATTTTGTGACGAGCGTTCTTTCTCTATAAAGGATAGCTCCTCGAGGTTATTTTCTTGGTTTTAGTAGAAAGAGTTTTCCAGAAGTTATGTAAAGTTTGGGGGAAAAGCTAAGAACCTTGGATCTTTAAATCTTAGTTTTAGTATTCTAAATTCAATAATAAAGAGTGTTTTTTCTAGTTTCAATTGATTGTATTTATTGAAATTCATTGATACTGAAACGATTTATTGCCTCCACGAATCATTTGTATCATCACTCTTTGGTGTTTAACCACGACATGATAACTAAAAGCGTTATCGACACAATTTATTATTGTCATAAACTATATTTCAAAGGTGTGTGATTTTATGTCATTTTACACACATGCATGCGCACGCATAAATGCACCAGCGGGTTTATTTGTCTATGATACTCAATTAAACCTTTTACGTGATATGCTTTAGGTATTTTGAGAGATCCAATGGACATGAACCTCCAACACTTAAATCTACTAAACACACCCTTATCTACGTCAAAGAGGTGCCTTCGGTTACCCATTCTATATCCATCAGCTCAGGTACCTATTCCACATTGCCTTTGGCACTCCATTTTATTCTCGTCAAAACAGATGTTGAAATATATGACATGTATCCCACACATATACTCCTTTAGTTCTAAATTGGATGGGAGGAGAAATCGTTTCAAGATCCATATATATCTAATGGAGTTAAATCTGTAAACTAAAATTATCTCTTTACATCAATGATATTCTTTTTTCCTCTTTTCTCATGTAAATTCTTAATGGCATCATTCGTCAATAATACTCCTCTCTTCTTTTTTCATCTTAATTTTTCAGTATCCATGTCTATTGAAAGTCTTCTTCACGTCACTCCACCTACTTCTCTAACTCAGCTACCCTATGCCTTTTAACATGCGACAATAGGTGTTTATTGTAGCACAAATATTTTTGGAAACCTCCATCTTGGCAAATAGCTTTCTAAACCCAATTTTTTATCTAATTTCAAGTAGCACATTAAAAGTTATGTCAATTTTGAAAATCAGATAACGAAACGCAAGACATTAAACATCAGCAACAAAGGTGATGCAAAGCTACCCGCGGAAGAAAGGTAGACTAATGCAACAAAAAAACAATCACAAGAACAAACACAAAACAATCGGAATTGAGAAGAGAAAGGAGGAGAATTTGCAACTCTATTCACATAATCGCAGTTAAGTTACAATCCAGTAAGAAACAACGATCTTCTTCTTCATACAGAAGGAATAAAAGCTCAAAAGCTTAAACAAAATAACAACACTAACTCCTCCCTGCCTGTCACATGCCTGTCACAGAGATGGACTCTTAAAAACAACTCCTACTAATAACCAACTAACTGAAAGCTAACTACACAAAGTGGGTGTGATGAATCATGTAGTTGTGGAGATAGTGGGAAGTTATGGAGAAAGTGAAAATAAAGGAAACAATAGAGAGATAGAGGGGGACGACATCATCGTCCCGGGGTTGAGAAAAACTCGACCTCAAGTTTTCTGCATGATACCCAGCATATAACTCTGGGTCCGAATGGCAAAATTCAAAATCTGAAATCCAAGAACTATCTGATACGGGCCTACCCTTCCATTGAACCAAATAAAAAAGAAAAGAGCCGTTAGTCCGTGTAAGCTGTTGGTCCGTGTCAATGACTCGTGCAATTTTCTCTGTAGTTTTCGAAATGTGAGGAACCATGATTGGTGTTGGCCAGAGGAGTTGTAGTACCCACATATGGATAGAGATCAGCACATTAAAAGTTCTCGAGATGTTATAACTTGATGGAAGATCGGCTTCATACGCATTATCACCGAACTGTCTAACAATTGGAAATGGACCAACTAACTTCATCATCAATTTGTTGTAAGTACCTTGGGGAAATCGCTCCTTGCGCAAGAATATCATGACTAGATCACCAACATTGAAATTTGTCTTCTTCCTATGTTTATCCGCTGCAACCTTGTACTTGTCATTGTTGAGCTCGAGTTGTTTACGCACCTCATCATGGATTGATTTGATACGTTCCGCAAAGGCATCGACATCATCACTGAAACGACCTACCTGCGGCAAAGGGGCTAAGTCAAGAATGGTACCCGGAGATCTTCCAGTAACAATAGCAAAGGAGGTCTTTCCACTAGACCTATTAACAGAATTATTTTACGCAAACTCAGCTTGAGAGTGCAAGTTCCCAAGAGTGGGGATGATCTCCGATAGTGCTACGCAATAAGTTGCCCAAGCTGCAATTAACTACTTCCGTTTGCCCATCCGTTTTGCGGATGATAGGCGCTAGAGAATTGTAATTTGTTACCCATTCGCTTTCATAAGGTACACCAAAAGTGTCCCATAAACTTGACATCACGATCAGAGGTAATAGACTTGGGAACTCCATGAAGACGCACAATTTCTCAAAAGAACAAGTGGGCAATATGAGTAGGCATCCGTCGTTTTTGTACATGGTATGAAACGCACCATTTTAGATAATCAATCAACAACGACGAATACAGAATCCATGCCTTTGGTTGATTTTGGTAAGCCCACCACAAAATCCATGGAGATATCCTCCCATGGGGCATTTGGAACAGGAAGCGAGGTACATAGACCGGAATTGTTCTTCTGACCCTTTGCAGTTTGACAAATAAAACACTGAGAAACATAGCTATGAATATCTCGTCTCATACGCGGCCAAAAGAACTTGTCACTAACCAAAGCGAACGCTTTATTAACGCCAAAATGACCTCCTAAGCCACCTTAATGCAGTTCGAAAATAAGCTTTTCTCTCATAGAACATGTCGAGATGCATAAGCAATTTCCACGGATGAGGTAACCATCGATAAGAGAGAACTCGCCAAAAACGTTGTCGTTTTCCTTACATTTCTGAAAGTAAGAACCCAAAATAACACCAAACTCATATAATTCCCGTAATACCTCGAAGCCGAAAACCTGAGCACGCAGAGTAACAAGGAGTAGAACACGTCGACTCAATGAGTCCGCCACACGATTTTGCTTGCCTGGTTGATGAATGAGATGGAAGGAAAAATCTTATAAGTAACTCACCCACTTGGAATGTCGCGTACTAAGTTTCTTTTGGGAATTGATATGCTTGAGAGCCTCATGATCCATCCAAAGAATGAATTCACAATGAACTACATAGTAGCGCCAGTGTCGCATGGCCTGGATGATTGCATACATTTCAACATCATAAGCAAAATAATTTAATTTAGCCCCATACAACTTCTCGCTAAAGAATGCAAGCGGTCGCCCTTCTTGGCTAAGAACTGCACCTATGCCCACCTTTGATGCATCACATGTTACCTCAAACACCTTCAAAAAATTAGGTAATGCAAGAACTGGGGCGTGTGACATTTTTTCCTTGATCAACTGGAAGGCTTTCTCCACGGAGTTCGTCCACGCAAACTTTGATGATTTCATACATGCAGTGATAGGTGCCATAATCGAGCTGAAATCTCGAATGAACCGACGATAAAATGCAGCAAGACCATGAAAGCTTCTAACATGAGTAATAGTGGTGAGAGTTGGTCAGTCTACAATAGCTTGCACCTTTGATTCATCGACTCGGATACCCAGAGAAAACAAAACCAAGAAAAATAACCGAAGAGACCATGAAAGCACATTTCGTCAAATTCAAATAAAGTTTTTCTTGGCGTAACACACTAAGTATCGTCTCCAAATAGAATAAGTGCTCATACTCACTTGAACTATATATGAGAATATCATCGAAATAAACAACGACGAACTTACCAATATAAGGGCGGAGAATTTGCGTCATCAACCTCATAAAAGTGGAGGGGGCATTCGATAAACCAAATAGCATGACAAGCCATTCATACAAGTTGTCTTTAGTTTTGAAAGCGGTCTTCCATTCGTCACCCGGCCGTAAGCGTATTTGATGGTACCCACTCCGAAGATCCAATTTGGAAAATATTTTTGCTCCATTTAGAGAATCTAACATATCCTTAAGACGCGGAATAGGAAAACAATATTTGATCGTGATTTTGTTGATCGCTCGACTATCAACACACATACGCCAACTACCATCCTTCTTTGGTATTAAAAAGGCTGGTACAGCACATGGGGACATGCTTTCCTGTAAAATACCCTTTTCGAGAAGGTCGGAAACTTGATGTTGTAATTCCTCATGTTCGATCGGATTCATACGATAATGCGGCAAATTTGGAAGACTAGAACCCGGCGTCAAATCAATATGATGTTGGATATTACGAACTGGAGGAAGACCTTCTAACTCTGGAGGGCTTACATCTTTATACTTGTCTAACAAAGGCTGGAGAAGTAGAGGAATATCATGTAAGACCATATCTTTTTTCACGAGTACCAAAACCAACCGTGATTGTTTTGCTACAGCCATAAAATTGTTTCGTGCTGGAAGGTCAGACACAGAAAGTAATGTTGATTTGCTCTTCAAAGTCAAAGTTTTAGACGTACTAAAAGTCATGAGAGGTGCTGATTGGGAAGAGTGAGAAAGGGGGGATAGCTCCTTTTTATCTTTTAACGATGTATCCCGGAATAGCAGGAGTGTAATCTGCTCGCCTTTGTAGTCAAAAGTGTAGGTGTTCCGTTTTCCTTTGTGTATGATATCTCTATCAAATATCCAAGGTCGCCCAAGCAAAATATGGCATGCATCCATAGGTACAACATCGCATAGCACTTCATCTTTGTACTTACTGCCGATAGAGAAAGTAACTAGGCATTGTGTAGTTACACGAACCTCGTTCCCTTGTTTGAACCATTGAATTTTGTACGGAGTGGGGTGAACTATCTCCTTCAACTCAAGCTTATCAACCATCTCCCGCGAAACAATATTTTCACAAGATCCTCCATCAATAATTAAATCACACTACTTAACACTTGAGGTACACTTGGTGTGAAAATATTGTTTCGTGGCTATAAAGAATCATCGAGCAAGCTTTGGGGAGATAAGAGTATACGACAAATAATCAAACTTGGCACCCCTTCATCGGCTGATATTGCATTGTGGTCATATTTTGGTTCGCCCTCTTCCCCACCATCCGCGAAGTTTACTTGGCGCCTTTTCGAACAAACATTTGATTTATGGCCCACTTCATCACATCTATAACATGTAAAATCATTACTATGGGAAGTCGCAAATGTACGGACAGGAGCACGATCTACAGTAGTGGAAGTAGAAGCTGTTGTTGTTGGTGCCTTTACAGTATCCGCAATTGCATTGGGTTTAGAGATCCTGGAAGAGTAACGTAAACCAGACAAGCGTGAACCCAATCGCAATGCATTCCTCTCTGTTTCTAACTCCTTGGATTTGAAGGCATATTGAATAGCCTCATCAATAGTGTCAATCTCTTTGAATGCGAGGTCATGTTGAATGGAAGGTTTTAATCCTTTGAGATAACGACCAACTTTTTGATCTATGCTTTCGTTTAAATCCGCCCGGGTAGAGAGAGAGAAAATCCTCAGTATAATCTATGACGTTACGCTCTTTCGGCACAACAGCATGACATCTCATATACATATCACGAGAGTATTTTACGGGAATACATTTTTTCTGAGTTCCCACCTCATCTTATTCCATGAAACAATTTTTCGAAACTCTTGGCGAACTCTGTCAGCCTGTAATTCATCCTACCAAACTAATACATAGCCTGATAATTTTGTGGCCACCAATCGGACTCGACGCGGGTCATCCATCCCCTTGAATTCAAAAACTTTCTCAACTTTTCCTAGCCAATCCTGAAATGCATCGGGTCAAATCCTCCCATGAAATTCTGGGATATTAATCTTGATATCATTGTTCTGACTCCTTTCCAGAACCCTTAGTAATCGATTAGCATTGAATTCTCTCTGATTTCGATCCTCATATCCGTTATTACGTTGTCGTTGAGGATTGTGGAATGGGCGTCTTTCTCCACGGTCTTTCCCTCGATACCCACGTTCCCGCCTTGGAACACGAAAATCTCGGGCATCAAAACCATCACTTGAATCACTGTGATTCCCTTCAAACTCTTCTTCCTGGGATGACTCTTCCGAACCGTCTCTGATTAGCCGAGGCCCTGCGACGACGAGTAGGGTTAGCAGCATTTTCCATACCACCTGTTAAATACCCTTCTTGATCGCTCCCCTGTATATCTCTACGCAAATTCCATTGCGTAAATTGCTTGAACTTCTCCGTTAGTCCAATTAGCATTTCTTCCATGTGATCCATCCTGGCATTACTCTCGACCATCATTTTCTTCGGTGGCATCTTAAACCCACAAACAAAACCCCCAAAATCACCATTGGCTCTGATAACAATTGATGCAAAGCTACCCGAGGAAGAAAGGTAGACTAATGCAACAAAAAAACAATCACAAGAACAAACACAAAACAATCGGAATTGAGAAGAGAAAGGAGGAGAATTTGCAACTCTATTCACATAATCGCAGTTAAGTTACAATCCAGTAAGAAACAACGATTTTCTTCTTCATAGATAAGGAATAAAAGCTCAAAAGCTTAAACAAAATAACAACACTAACTCCTCTCTGTCACAGAGATGGACTCTTAAAAACAACTCCTACTAATATCCAACTAACTGAAAGATAACTACACAAAGTGGGGTGTGATGAATCATGTAGTTGTGGAGATAGTAGGAAGTTATGGAGAGAGAGTGAAAATAAAGGAAACGCTACATAGAGAGATAGAGGGGGACGACATCAAAAGGGAAGGAAAAGGATGGAATTGAGGCCTCGAGAATTGATAAAGAACAATCACTGCTGAGTGGGACTTGCTACAACAGCCTTGTAGTATCCTCCAGGAATTGAAGGATCAAATAATCGCACCCCTGAATCGGCAGAGCAACTTGCTGCTGTCTTAAACTCGATAGAGAGAACAATAGCTTTCACTGAGAAATCTACAGGCTCTGGGGAGGGCAAGAAACAGTCATATGCAGAGATACTTAAGGAAAGTACTACTTCAAATCTAGCACCATGAAGAAGATTCCATCCCCTACAATCAGAGGAGGCAAGTCAGTGGTTATAATCGAAGGAAGCAATAGCAGAGGAGATGGAGTACTACAAATTCAGCCTAACAGGTAAGATTCCCCAACTTCAAATCAAATTACATGAAATTAGGGTTCAAGCTATAACCAAGTGGAAGTTAAAACCGACTTGTAAGTTCATTGCCATTAGGAAAGGGTTCTTTGTCGTTAGGCTTGATAATCAGGAAGACAAAATAAAAATCTGGAGAGGGGGAACATGGCTCATCAAAAAACAGCCTATGAGGATTATGCCTTGGACTAGAATGTTCAATCCTTATAATCAGAAAAACACTCAGGCTCTTATATCAGCTAGATTCCCTGGTCTGCATATGGAATACTGGTCATATTCCAGTCCCATGGCCATGGGGAAAACCATAGGATACCGAATTAGAGTTGACAACTCCACAAGACAAAAAGACTTTGGGTATTTTGCTCGTGTTTTGATTGAAATCGACTTCTCCAAACCAATACCTAAGGGTATTCATCTTGATGATAAAGGGGCTGAAGTATGGCAAGAATTTCAAATTGTTGACATGCCAAAGTTCTGCCATCATTGTAAAATCATTGGCCATGTGGTGTCAGACTGTAGAGCAATGAAACTAGCCTGTGAAGCTGGAGATAAGCAAAAGGCTGAATTGGAAAAGCAAAAAGCAGATATGAAAAGGGCAAAGCTTGCCAAGAAACAAAGAACTGATGAAGGGAGGAAAGAAAATGAAGCACAAAAAATCAAAGAAGCTGCTTCCAAAGTCCAGGGCATTGTGTTAGCTGCAAGAGTGGGCAAGCAAACACCTTCACCTTCACCTTCACCTTCACCTTCAGAGTCATCCTCCCCCACTACTCATCTTCCAGCCACTGAAAAACCTAGCAGTTCCAAGGCACCAATTCAGGATACAACCAATCAAACAACTGTCGAGATTGAAGATGAACAAAAAGAATCTAATGCAAGTACAAACCCAACTGGGGGGTTTCCAAGCTCTCCTGTAACACAAACATGGGGTGACAGTGAAAATGAAAGAGATCTTGAAGAAACAGTGAAGAAAACCAGTTTCAGATAATGCAAATAAGCAGAAAGCCACCAAGAAGAAAAGAAAATACACAAAGAAAGGTAGAGACCCTTCTCTCCCAGTACCTGCTACAAGATCCAAAGCCACAAACCCCAACCCTGTTTCCCAATGAGAACTCTCTTTTGGAATTCAAGGGGCATTGGCAACAAACAATCTCTTATGTATACTTGAGAAATATGGTATGTACACTGAACCGTATCTAAATATGTATTGCTGAGCCTAAAATCATGCCTTGTGAGGCCAATTTTAGGAGGCTTGAACTTAAAAACTACTGTGATATTCCTATTACAAATGCTGTGGGGGATGGAATTGCAAACATCTGGGTTTTCTAAAGGAAGGGATTAGATGTTCCTGATATGCTATTGTGCTCCCCACAACACATAACTATTTATTCTTGTTGGAGATTATGATTTATGTTAAGTGTGATGTCCGGATACACCGTAGTATTGCATGATGTGATACACCGGATCATATTTTAGATTAGTATTAGTAGATTTGTTTCTATCTTTAATTATTATCACTATTTAGTAGTTACCTAGTAGGAGTTAGTTTTCTACTAGAACTCTAGTGGTTTCTCTATTTAAATCCCTCTGTAGGGTGATTGTAATATCTCTTCAATAATCAGTAAAGGTTTTATCTTTTATTCTCCTAATTTAACTATTTCGAAAATAAAATTCTTACATGGGTGCATGCCAAGTGTAACATATCTGCTAGAAAGTTATTATGGACTGAGCTTACACAGTTACAAAATTGACCATTTCCATGGCTTGTGCAAGGACTTTAACTCCCATCTATCAGGTGATGAGAAAAGAGGTGGGAGGCCCCACTCAGCCACTTCAATCTCTGATTTTCAAGACTTCGTGGACAAAGCTGAATTAAAATAATCTCAGGATTGGTTTTAAATTCTCATGGTACAATGGTTAGTCTTCCAATAAAAGAATCATATGTCTTCTGGACAGAGCTCTACATAACAAACTCTGGATTGACCAATTCCCTAATTGGAGATCCAGAATTCTCCTAAGATCTAATTCAGATCATGGAATGTTGTTTAGCAGGGATACAACATTGCCTAAGCCTCAGAACTGCCCATTCAAATTTTTGAAAGTTTGGGGGGAGCATGAAACCTTTTTGCCTTTAATACAATCAGTTTGGAACATTGACATTGAAGGGACCCCAGTATATGTGCTTAAGACCAAGCTGAAACTTGTCAAGTCTGCCCTTAAAAGCATGGAAGATGGAGGTGTTTGATAAAGATGCCCTACAAATCAACAGTCGTAAGTCTGAACTACAAGGTCATCTGGAAGTTCATGAACTATTATACCCTGAGAGTGAGATAGTACAGGAAATAATTTCAAATTCAGAGCAAAAACTAAATCAAGCTATGTTGTAAGAAGAAAGTGTTTGGTTACAAAGATCAAGGTTGAAATGGGATCAGCATGGAGACAAGAACACTGCATACTATCATAATATCACAAAATGCAAAAGGAACAAGACATTCATTACTAACCTTGTTACAGAAGAGGGAAACAACATTATCAATCTTGAAGACATAAAAAAAAATATTGTACAGTTCTACAAAGTAAAATTCTCCAAGGAGAGTGATGTTCACATAAACCACAGTTTGTTGACTCTCATCCCAAACATGGTATCTAATGAAGAAAACAAATAGATGCGCAAAATTCCCTCTGCAGTGGAAATACATAATGCAGTTTTTGATAGCGCCCCTAGCCTAGATGGATTTCAAGGTGTGTTTTACAGATCCTGTTGGTCTATATTTGCTGATATTGTGTGTAAAGCCATTATATCTTTCTTTATGGAGGAGACAGTCCTACCCAATGGCTTTAACACAAACTTTATTATTTTAGTTTCCAAAGAGGATAATGCTTTGAGACTAAAACATTTCATACCTATGTCTCAGCAACTTCTGTTTTAAAATCATCACTAAGGTTATGGCTACAAGGCTCAAATTGGCAGCAGCTAGGCTTATCTCTCCAGCATTCATACCCTGCAGAAATATTCAATCTAATATTGGCTTTGCAAGTGAGCTAATGAATGAACTGAATACAAGAGACGAGGTGGAAATGTTGCTATTAAAGTTGACAGATCACAAGCCTTTGATACCCTAGATGGGGAGTTCCTTCTACAGGTGCTAGTGAAATTTGGGCTTAAAGACACTTGGGTGAACTGGGTGAGATGCATCTTGAGCAGTGCCAACATATCAGTCATGGTAAATGGGGGTCCCACTGGTTTCTTCAAAGCCACCACGGGGCTTAGGCAGGGTGACTCCTTGTCCCCTCTTCTATTTGTTTTTGCTGAGGAAGTTCTTGGAAGAGGTCTTCACTGGCTTAGAAACCATGCTGGAGTAAAAGCCATGTCTATCCAAAAAGGGGTGGCTAGTCCTCCCTTTTTATTATTTGCAGATGATATTATTATTTTTTCCAATGGCCACATTAAAGGACTTACACTTATCAAATCTCTTCTGAACAACTACCAAATGGCAGCTCGGCAATGGATTTACTATTCTAAAAGCAAGCTCTTCCTAGGAACTATGACAGTTTCAAAAAAGAGAAATGTAGAGCACTTCCTTCGCATCAAGCAAGGATCCTTCCCTGAAAATTACCTGGGGATCCAACTGGTTCAAGTCAGAATTAAAGCTTCTAACCTCAAAATTATGGTGGATAAGATCAAGAAAATGGCAAACAGCTATGTTGGCAAACTACTTTCCTTCCAAGGTAGAATTGTCTTAGCTAAATCTATACTCAACAGCATCCCAATCTACAATATGGCAGTATATAATGACCTGTCTCTATCTCTCAAGAATGTGAGAGAGTCGTCAGGAATTTTATATGGACTGGCAACCACGCAAAACAAAAAGGCACAACAGTTTCCTGGGAAAATGTTGTAAGCCTCTCTCTGAAGGTGGGATTGGCATGAGAAAACTGAAAGACGTAAATATGGCCATGTTGATGAAAGTGGCTTTGAGTATAGTTCAAAGGAGGACACCTGGGCACAGTATATGAGAGCTAAATACTTCACAAAGACTGGAGATATAATAGGCTACTACAAAAAGTCTTCAATGTGGAAAGGCATTAAAGAAGCTTACATAAAAGTCAAGAAGCATTCTAAGTGGCTTATTGCAACTGGGAAAAAGGTGGATATATGGAAAGACAATTGGGCACTGAACACTGCACTTTCTGGTCAGATTTTGGTTGAAGATACCATGGGGGTCCATGCACATACAGTCAGTGATCTCCTTCAACATGGCACCTGGAACTGGGACAATGCAATTGGTAGATTAATCCAATCTCTTGGGGATGATTTTTCTAAATTGTTTGTTAATCATACAGATTCTGATAGATGCATCTTCACCCTAAACACTAGAGGCAACTTCTCAGTTCCCTCTGCACATGAACACATAAGGAAAAAGAGTACCATCTGCTGGTGGAACAAAATGCTATGGAGAAACAACTACTCTCCCAGACAGAACAACTTGGCATGGTGGATATTTCAGAATGCATTGCCTACTGATGACAGAGTTCAGAAACAACAAATAAAGCTGGCCTCAATGTGCTCTCTTTGCAAACAACACAGTGAGACTCAATCTCATCTTTTCCTATCATGTTTGTATGCGTTAAATGTTTGGTGGTGGGCACTGGATCTCTTTGAACTTAATATTGTGGACTGGCGCTTTGTTAACTTGTTTAAACTAGCAAAGAATAGAAGCACTTATATTCAAGACCTATGGCTGAATATGGTGATGGCTATCTTAAACTACATTTGGATCTCCAGGAACGAAACTAGATGGGAAGATAAAAGGGTACCCACCTATTGTGCAAAAATTGTTATTTTGTCACAGGCTCTGCAGACAGGTCAGAAGGAGTCAGGCAGAATTGCCCTCAAGATCTTAGGATCATAGTCGCCCAGGGAGTCAAATGCAAACAGAAAATACCACCAGATATTAAAGTCTGCCACTGGTTACTACCAAAGATGGGAGAAATAATAGCCAACTGTGATGGTGCTAGCAGGGGTAATCCAGAAAGAGGAGGGTATGGGGTAATCTTTAGAGACCACTACCACAACATTAAGGGAGTTATGGTTTAAAACATGGGTATTACTACTTCATATGAGGCTGAATGTGAAGCCATACTTGCAGCAGCTAGAAAAGCCTTTTCACAAGAGTGGTTCACTCTTCTTATCAGGTCAGATTCACAAGCGGCTGTTACAGCTTACCAGAACAACAAAATGCCTTGGCAATTCTATGCACAATGGGATTACTTCAACAAGAAAATGAAAATCAGACTTCAAAATACTTGAAGAGAAGCGAATTTCAGCTCAGATGACTGTGCAAAAAGAGCATCTTTCTTGGCAGATGGGACAGAAGAATGGTACACCTCAAAGCCTGGATTTATCAAGAGATGGGAGTTCCCCTTCCACCTACTACAGATTTACTTAAAGCTTACTTATGCAATCCTTATTTCTGAGTTTGCTGTTTTCCTAATGGGCTGTTAGTAGAACCTGTCTACTACTGCCCCAAACATTGTTCCTTTTGGTCTTTAATAAATGCTTACCTTTTGCAATAACAAAAAAAGGCATTAAGTACGTCTCTTGCAGCCAAATGTACATTATATGCACAGATGTTCTTTAGTCAATAAATGGCCTCTGATGTTTGCAATTTCCAGTTTAATAAATTAAAATAGCTTTCACAACTACCTGATATTTATGAAAGACTAACTAGATCCTTGGCAGTGGTGTACCTACCTGGGGAATATCCTAGGTATTACAGTTAGCCAATCTGTTAGGCATCTTCCAAGTTTTTTCCTGTTTCGCTTTAGTTTATCTGTAGTTCATTTCTTTGTCTGTTCTCCTCAAGACCCTTCTTTATTATTATTAGAATCTTCAATTAAGAAGAAAGCAGTAACACAAATCAAAAGTTACAACATATTGGCCTCTCTAAATTCTAAACCTTGGTTTGAAGATCTTTAAGTATAGGAAGTAGTTAATATGTTATGTTACTCCAAAGATAAAAGAAAATGCTTTATCAGATCAAGTGATCTTCTCTTTCTTAAAAATAAAACAAGCCAAAGAACAAACAGGTAAAAAAAAAAAAAAAAAATCAAGTTTCAGATATAATATACTAAATAGCTAAGCACGAAAAAAATAAAGCATAAATTAGGAGATAATTATTTTTGTGAAATAGCTAATACGCCTGCTTACCAATGGAACTGGTCCATAGTTGTGCTCTAACTTGATTGGGCATTTCCAAGTGAAGATTTGGGTAATGCCCCTCCGCCTCAGCAACTTTGGAAATCCTGTTGACGAGCTCAACCCCACTTTGAAAATTTCTCAATTTCCATAAACATTCAAGTCTAAGATTCCCTTTGTCATCCACTAGTCTCCAACCAATTACCTGCAAAAAATAATATAGAGCCATAAATTTGTAAAGTCAACATGAAGCACTTTTGAGAATTTTACAAACGACATCTGAATTTTCCTTCAAGAGAATTTGAGAACAAAAATTTTGTATTTGGAAATTTGTTAAAAACGACTTTAGAAACTTAATTAAATTATATTCCTAAAGTTACAAGGCGCAAAACTTGTGCATTTAGAACTCTGATACAAATGAAATTATATTCCATTTGGAATCGTCTATTTTCAGCCTCTAAAATATTTCTCTTGCAATAAAAAAAACGCGATTGGGACCCTTTTACCAGATTTTGAGATAATAAGTATGAAAACTACACCTTCCGTAGCAGCCAAAGAAGAAAAAAAATCATAGGGTCTTAGCAGATCATCTTTCTTTTCATGAATTCGGAGTTTTCATTAATCAAATCTTCAAACCCAATTGGCCTTAGGCGCAAAGACAGTCACAAGACTCATAACACCCTTAGGATGGCAAAATGTCACACAACTAGTCAACTAAACATATCACAAAAGATCTAGATATCAATATCAAGTGATAACCCAAATGTTCAAGGATTGCCCAAGCTTGGAAGGATTTCAGATTAATAGAAGGTGTGAACAAATAATATGGCATAGGTCATGTCATGCCACACTCTTGTGTCCTCCCTCGTGAGCTTGTACAGCTGTCATAGTGTGATAAATAAATCTTCCATATTTTGGCATCAGCCTCCAGGAATATAAATCCATGTAACCTATTCCCATCGAAAATCATAGAGGAAGACACGATTTTGTCTTTAGCAGCATCATTAAGGTAACAATCCAAGAGGCAAGAACACATGTCCTCCAAATATCATCCACTGCCTTCTAAATACCAACCCCCTCCATATTCTCTCCATGTTTGGCAACTATCACATTTAACCACACCTTCCCCTCCTCGCCAAATCACTACAATCACTTTCCTCTTAGACCTTTACACGCTCTACCCTTTCAATTAAGCTTAAGTAAATTTGTTCAAGTGATATTTGAGGAGAAAACTCCTAAGAAATAGTGGCCAAATTTTTTGTGGAGAAAGTGTCTGCATCCCAGAATTGCCTCTTTTGGTTAGAACGTATTCCAGAAAACCTTGTCAACCGATGGTGTGATCATAATGAAGGTATTGCCTTGTGCTCTTGGTGTCTTATGTGCAAAAAAAAAAACACTCTTAAACTGCTGATCATCTGCTGCTGCTGCATATCATTATGCTCAGGCCATTTGGCATTGATTGGTGGACTTGTTTAATGTTGTACTGAAAGTTGAGAATTTGAAAGAAACCCTTAATGTCTCTTCAAGGTTCAGTGCCTATTTCTGTTATCTATGGATTCGTACAGTATGGGCTACTTGTCAATCTGTTTGGCTTGCAAGAGATGATGCTATCTTTGAAGGGAAGGTTCGGTCTATAATAAAGCTGAAGAAAAAAATATTGAGTTGTATCCATGAAGCTGCTTTCCTCTCTTCAGCCAAAATGAACAATTCTATGGCTGATTTGGTTGTTGTTAGAGCTTTAAATGTTCCTATTAAGTGTAGAAGCCCTCAGAGAATAAGGATTATGTACTGGAAGTTGCCTAGTCATGATGAAGTTAAGGTCAATACCGGTGGAGCTGCTTTGGGCAATCCAGGTAAAGGGGGTGCTGGGGTGGTTCTTAGAAAAGACTTGGATGCCGTGATTGGGCTGTTGCTATGGGTTTGGGTATTGTTACCAATTTCGTGGTGGAATGCACTGCTATCATTGAGGATCTTTCTTTGTGTGTTGACATTGGGTGGAAAATAGGTTGGGTTGGATTCTGTTTATGTTGTTCAAGCTACAAGAATAATGAGATTCCTTGGGCTTAATTTCCCCCAAAAAAAAAAAAGAGATTCATTGGGTTCTTGCTACCAAATGGGGTAATTTGAAACCTAAGTTCACAAGAGTTAGCTTCTCTTCCATCTGAAGGCAAATTTTGGAGCAAAGGGTGTAAGTGAGGGAGCAAGATAGACATATGTAGGGAAAGCCCACTTTCTTAAAGTGGAGGGACCCCATAGAGAGTACTTTAGATTTAACTGAGTAGCTGCCCTAAAAGTGGGGGTGCCAGCCTAGTTGGGATGTCTTTCTTGGGAGAGCGTTGGTAAGTAACTTGTTCTTTTTTGCAGATTTTTTTAATGAAAATTATGCTTACATTGCAAACTAAAATATTTGGGTAATTTGTGGCATGTAGAAAGGCCCCGTGTAGCTACAGCAGGATTTCAAAAGGTCTTTGTCGTGACAAATATTGTATGCATTAGCATATCTCTTGATTCTATACAACATTCAATAGTATAACAATGAGAGACAAGTAGTACACTCGCATCCTTGACAAACTACTATTACCTAACACTAGTTTTCATCTGTCAACAGCACACTCAATGTCCTTAAGGCTGCCCTTTTGGACAACATTTGTTAATGCCGGTTCTCAACTGGCTTTTCATCTATAAACAACCTCAAAGGCCAAGTGGATGTTTCAGAACTTGTTAGAAAAGAGACTTTGGAAACAAAATGCTCTTACATTAATGTCCAGGACTATAGAACATCCTAGATTCTTATTGCCTTCTTTAGTCAGATTAAAGAGTGTATATTATCAGCATCTATGTTATATCTCTTAAGATGAAAGGAAAAAATACAATTGGGACCCTCTTAGCCGATTTTGAGATAACAAGTATCCAAATTAACCCTCTGCAACACCCAAAGAGTATCGGGTCTGGGTAGATCATCTTTCTTTTCATGAATAACGAGTTTTCATTGATCAAATCCTCAAACTCACTTGGCTCTAGGAGCGAAGACAGCCACAACACCCTTTGGATGACAAAATGTAGCACAACTAGTTAACTAAACACATCACAAAAGCTCTGAATATCAATCTCAAGTGATAAGTGATAACATAAATGTTCAAGGCCTGCCCAAAGTTTGGAAGGGTTCCAGGTATATAGATGGTGCTAACCAATAGCATGCCTAAGTCAGGTCATGCCACACTCTTGTATCCTCCCTCGTGAGCCTGCCGGCTTGGATGGCTGACCTCAACCTATTGTTTCATAATGTGATAAAAAGATCTTCCAACTTTGGGATCAACCTCTACGATTATAATTCCATGTACCAGTATCGGACTCCGACACCTACCCGTGTCAATGTTACATAAGTCAGAATAAGGAGTGTCTATTTTCAGCGTCTATGTTATATCCCTTAAGGTGAAAAGGCAAAATCACGATTGGAACCCTCTAAGTAGATTTTGAGATAACAAGTATCCAAATTAAACCTTCTGTAAAAGTTTAATTCCATGTAAACCTATTCACATCCGAAATCATAGAAGAAGACACTTGCTTTCTTCTTTAAAAATGGCTCTTCAATCGTGTTATTGCAAAGTATTGGGCGGCATAAATCTCTTAAGAACATCGTCTTTCTGTGACAAGCCATAAGTTTTCTCCAACTATTTTACTTTCTCACTCGATCAAACTTCTGAATTGATATTACAGTTTTCCTAACAGCAACTATATCATAAATTCACAACAATTCGCAATGGGTATCAAGCAAATGCCCCTGTTAACAAGCTTTTTCTCTTCCCCAAATCTCAATTCCTACTTTAGAACCTTAATTCAGTCCAAATTCTCAAATGGGTATCCATAATTTGCAATTCTACACCATGTTTAACCCAAAAAAAAACATAAAAACACCAAAGCAAAAAAGTCTTCAAAATCAAACCTTTCTCAGTAACTGCTGAGCATCTCCATACGACAACGGAATCAACGACGAAGAAATTGGGATGCACTCTTGCTGAGACAGAGATAGAGCAGATAAGTTGGGAATAAGAATCTTATGCTCTGTGTTACCATTTCCAAACACTTTCTCGCCAAAATTAGTGGCGATTTCAGCAGGGTAAGGGTCTCTTGCCCCGAAATCTCCCACCATGTCTGACCCCAAAGCAGAAGATTGTTGCTGGTGAATCTTCCCACATCTCTTCTTCAGTGTGAGAAAGTTTTGTGGATTTTTAGGGTTTGAAGGAGAGGGGAGAGAGAGTGGGAGAGAAGGGGAGAAGCAGAGGTGGGTACTGGTGGTAGCCATTAGAGGAGGATAAAAGTTTTCCCACCTTTGTTGAGAGACGAATCGGATCTGATTTGATCGAGTCTGATCCGGGTCGGATTTCTGGATGATTAGTTCTGTTGGTATAAGAGTATTTTTAAACTGGCGTTCATTGTTGGTGCTTTAATCTGGAGAGCTTAAGTGACCAGCAGCACTAGCTAAAATCCTCTAGTGTTACAATTAAAGAAGCGTATGACAGTCATGTGTTCCACTGGCAGTTTTACAGAGGTATATACTAGTTACGAGCCTCTTCCTAAGCGCATGTGATGGGAGCTTGGAGACACCCACAAATTACTTCTTTTTTTGTAAAATAAACTTTCATAAACTAAACAAAAAACACCATAGACTTCAGTTTAATTACAGACTGCCACACACCAGAAGGAACATTCTCCTTCTCAAAATAGCAACTACTATTGTGTTTTCCTTGTTGAACAAGGTCGTGGGCAACAAAATTAAACATTCTATTAATCTTTACGAAACACAGTTCCTTAAATTTATGCCTGGTATTCAGAATATTCTGACATAAGGTATCAGCATGCCAAGACACATCTTTAGAACTAGTTTTGTGAGCTTGCACCACTGTAGTTGCATCACAAAAAATCACCATCTCCCTTAGGTTGGGCCCTCTCTAGATGATCCAAGCATCCACCTCCTCTGTAGATCTAGTAAGGCAGTGTTCGAAGCCTGCAAATTCAATATGGAAATTGGGATTAAGTAAGACATAACCCCATCCAGGCTTGCCAGTGTGGGGGTCTCTAGCAACATCTGTCATCAAGCACCTCTGGAGTTACCTAGATGCAACTACCAACTCAATAGGAATTTTGAGGGCAGCTTTAGCAGGTTAATTAGCACTAGGGTTCTGAACCATGTTTAAAGAAGAAATCTGATGGGCTGCCAGTGTGAAAATACAATCAATATGCATAATTTCCCCCTCAAAAAAATGCCTATTTCTTGGCTGCTACAAAGAATAGCACAAGGGAAAAAATTAAAAAGTTGATTATGCCAGTGAACAAAGGAAGTAGCATTTGACTTAAGCAAAGAAAGCACATTAAGTAAAGTCCAGTGCAAAGGCCAGTGTTGAGTTCTAAAGAAAATGGAGAAGCAAACCAAACTCTAGATGGAATTTGACACATCAAATCCTCTTCATGGAATAAACAAATGGAACAAGCATATTCAGGTTGAACATGGTGATGATAGAGTTTGTTCCTTGCGGGTATATATTATTCAACTTTTCCAAGCATATGCTTGAATTTTAAAAGACAATTTTAATTTTCCAGACAATTTTCCACCATCCATATATATAAAGAACTATCACCCCTATTAAAATATGAGATTGAGCAAGGTTTCTATAAACAAACTTAACAGTCATCATACCATTTTGTTCAAGATGCCCCCTAATATAGTCAGACACAGGTACAAAAGAAATGGTAAAACTTAAGATGGCTGAAATTTTAAAGTCAAGGAAGAGAGACTGAAAAAGGGGAATGTTCCATTTGCCTATTAATTTGATCAATCAATTTACTAACCCATTGAACAGTGTAGTATCATATTCTCCAGATTCGACAAAGAATAAGCTAGCATTCTATAGTCGAAGACAGCTCAACATTCTAGAAGATTTCGTAAGTCCTCGACTTACCAAAAGTAGTCGTTGAAGCCCGGTCAAGAAGGAACTGTTAGAGATCCACAAAGTTCGCCCACTACCCCTGGAATAGGACTTTTTCTTTCTTTTTGTAAACTGCCTGTACATACTATAAATACAGGCAGAGAATAGGTTTTAAAGGACCGAAAGTCTTACATTTATCAATCCTAAACACTAGCAACACTCTGAAAACTTGTAATAACTAGCATCTACTAGATTTTACATCAAATCCTCCTCGAGGTCGTGGCTTTTCTCAGTTTCTGCTGAGTTTTCCACGTAAAATCTTGGTTGTTTAGCTCTTTATAACGCAATGCTTATGAACAAGTATTGGCGAAGGTTTTCCTCCCGGAAAACACGTCATTACAATGGGCGCCGTCTGAGGGAAGTCCACACTTTTTTCTACCACTTCTAATCTAAACTCCATCCAATGACAAACATGAACTTGAGAAGTCATTCTAGTACCGTAAGAGATCAGGACATTCTAGGAGCTCTTAATCTACACGGTGCAGTCCTTGAACTTCAAAAACAAATGGCCGCAAAAAAAACTCAGAGACTGGAAAATCAGCGCATCCACGCTCAAGCATTACAGACGGAAAGAGACAAACGGAGAAAAGCCTTGGATCAGCAAAGTCAAACACATCAAAAAGAGATGGAAAGATTGCGAAGAACACAAGATCGAATCATAGCTCGCCAAGCGTCACCGCCACTGGCTCGAAGTGAATATCGATCAAGAACAGTTCGACGTGATGATCAGCCAAGAGAAGACGACCAACGAATGTCTCGATCCAGATCTGGAAATCCAAATAGAGCCTCTCGACATTTTGGTTTAACTTCTTCAGCCTCGACAACCCAAGGAAGTCGACGTACACGTCATCAAACCCCTCTGCTAGAAAGGAGTCCCGTCAGAGATCAATTGGGACCAGATGGACAGGACGATTTTGTTCCTCAGATTACAGCCTTACCTCTCCCCCCACAGCAATTCGTCACTTTAGATGATCTTAGCAACATAATTTAAGCCATCAACTCTTTTATCCCAGGCCGACGATCTGCGTTTGATAGGATCGAAACAAACCCCATCTCCCTATACCTTGAAAATATGCCCATTCTAGAAAATTTCCATATGCCCAAATTCATCCAGTATGCAGGCCTCACTGATCCGCTTACACATGCTCGAAATTTCAAAGCTGCAGTTAGGTTATACTCCAAACTCGATCATATGTTGTGTCGACTATTCAACATGAGCCTAAAAGAGGAACCACTCTGATGGTTCTACACTATCCAAGAAGCCTCTATCACTACTTTCAGCCAATTGCAAAATCTTTTCGAATCAAACTACGCTCATGCTAGGGAGCGTGAAATCACCGTTGACTCTCTATTTTACTTCGAGCAAGGCGCGAAAGAAACCTTAGCGAATTTTTATAAACATTTTCTACAGGAAACACGGAAGATTGGAAATTCAGACCCCAAAATCGTGGTTCTAGCATTCACCTTCGCCTTGCACATCGACTCAAAAGTTCACGAAGAACTTACTCTACACAAACCGCGTACGGTCACCGAAATGATTGACGTGGTTAATAATTACATCGAGTTGGAGCGATCGAAGAAAGATAAGATGAAAAACTCATTTGCCATACATTCTCGATAAGCATCTTCGACCCCATCCCAAAGGGCAGTCAGTACTTCAGCACCGAAGCTGCACGATAAAAATACTGATAACATTAGAAGAAATGAGGACATGCCCGATAGACCTGTCCCAATTCTGCCACCAATGACAATAACCCTCTCCGCTATCATACCGACGATAAAGGGAGATGAGTGTTATCGGCGCCACAAGCTATTATAGATCTTCCAAACATACCCTTATGTCAGTATCATAATGTACATAGTCATGAAACTGATAGCTGTTAGTCCCTCATACGTATTTTTCATCGTATCCTCTTAGCTGAAAGACTCCACAATTATATCGTCGACATTGAGAAATTTCTCGACGAGCAAACAAAAAACATGGAAGTCGAACAAAGTCATATCCAGGGCCAAACTCGCCATTTGTATATGATCGAGATTGAAAAAGGGAAGAAAAGAAAACAAGACGATCGTATTATGTCTTGCTGTAAAATGACTTCCTCAGACAAATTGGCAAAACTCCTTCCAAATATCAGCAAATCCAAACGTCCTTACCAGATAACGTTTGAGGACTGCGACACTAGTCATATACAATACTTTCATGATGACCATCTTGTTATTATGCTAGAAATTGGACAGGATTACTTGCATACACTTCTCATCGATACTGGAAGTATCACAGATGTCTTATTTCGCAGGGCGATCGAAGTCCTGGGCCTTGCGGATTCCGTAAATGCTTTGACAACTACAATCACAGGCTTCAATGGTTCGAAAGAATCAACCACAGGAGAAATCACCCTGCCAGTTCAAGTAGGTTCAGAAACCACATTCACCAAATTTCTTGTCATTAATGTAGAGTCCAAACATTTGGGCATCTTGGGACGCAGTTGGTTACATTCTATCAAAGCAGTACCCTCAACTTATCATTTAGCACTACGCTTTCCTACGGATCACGACATCTATGAAATCAAGGGCAGCCAAGCAGTCGCACGAATGTGCAAAAATACCACAATTAATCCTCATACAACTAAACTTCTCAGGGCATAACAACTACAACATAAAGAGCCACCTGCCTTTCAGCAGCATGACACTGAAATGGTCAAAACTGTTGAACTTGATAGTCTAGGACGCGAAACCTTCATTGGATCCAAGCTGTCAATCAACGAAAAAGAAGCCATGAAACAACTACTTAAGAAAAACATTGACGTCTTCGCCTGGACTTTTCATGAAATGCCAGGAATCGATCCTTCAATCGCTTGTCACAGCCTCAACCTCCTTCCAGATAGCAAAGCAATCATCCAAAAATGACTGAATCTAGCTCCCCGACTTCGCGATGCAGTGAATGAAGAAATTGATAAACTCTTTCGCGTAAGATATATTAGGGAAGCTAAATATTTAATGTAGGTTTCTAATATCATCGTTGTACTAAAGAAAAATAGTAAAATTTAGGTTTGTGTCGACTTCACAGAACCCAACAAATTCACACCCAAAGACAGTTTTTAGTTACCACTAATTCCGCAACTTCTCGACTCAGTCGTAGGACACAAATTTCTTTCTATGATGGATGCAGCCTCAGGATACAACCAAGTTCCACTAGCCGAAGAAGATCAAGAAAAAACAACCTTCATAACCGAAAGAGGACTTTACTGTTACACAGTAATGTATTTTGGGTAAAAAAATGTCGGAGCTACTTACCAACGATTGGTCACCCAAGTGTTCAAAGATCAGCTCGCCAAAATCATGGAAGTATATATCGATGATATGATATGCAAAAGCCTGAAAAGAGAAGATCATCTAAAAAATCTTTAAACTATCTTCGATATCTTTCGCAAGTATCAGATGAAACTCAACCCAGAGAAATGTCAATTCAGTGTTGCATCTGGAAAATTCCTGGGCCATCTAGTCAGCAGAAGAGGAATCAAAATCGATCCCACTCAAATCAAAGCACTCATGGCAATGCCCGCTCCTCGAACAAAAAATGAAGTTCAAAAATTCACTGGCAAAATTGCCGCTTTTCACAAATTCATCTCAAAGTCATCTGATCGATGCAAACTTCTTTACTTTCTTCTTCGTGGCAATCCCACTCTTCTTTCGAACAAACAACAAAATAAAGTTATTTGGACTCCTGACTGTGAAATGGCATTCCAAGATCTTAAACGATATTTGGGGCGTCCTCCTATAATGAGTAATCTAATTGATGGCAAAACACTCACCGTGTACTTATCCACCACTGATGACTCCATCAGCTCTGTCCTTATTCGAGAAGATGCAGGAATTGAGAAACCTATTTACTTGATCAGTAAAACTCTTATGCATGCTGAAAAACGATATACTACCACGGAGAAGCAATTGCTTGTCTTGGATTACAGCTCTCAAAAACTCTGTCCATACTTCCAAGCTCACCCCATCAAAGTCATTACAAAATACCCCCTCAAACTCGCACTCTCCAAAAAGGAAAATTCTTGATGAGTTCAACAATGGTCTGCTTTCCTTGGGGAATATAACATTTCTTTTGAACCTCAAATATCCATTAAGGGACAAGCAGTGGCAGACTTTTTGGCAGATTTTCCCGTTGAAGACCCTGATTGGGAAGAACTTAAAGAAATCTTCATCGATGACTCAATTGCAGAACCTGACGTATGGTCTAAGAGTTCCGGAAGGCGACTTTTTACGGACAGATCGGCAGGACCACAAGGATCTAGAATTGGTATGGTCCTCGTCACACCTTCCAATCATTGCATAGAGAAAGCTCTCAAACTCAAATTTTATGCTACCAATAATAAAACGGAGTACGAAAGCATTTTGCACGGTCTCGATCTTGCACTTACTCTCGGAGCTGAGGAATTAGCAGTATATGTCGACTCGTTACTCGTCGCCAATCATTACAATAAAACTTTTAAGGCAGCAGGAAAAATGGTTGATTACGCAGACCTGGTCGAAGGAAAAATGAAAAAATTAAGCATGCAACCATTTCTTATTGACCTCGGCAAGAAAATCACCATGCCGATACTTTAGCTTACATCATTGCAATGTTGGGAGATAGTGAAAAACGATCTTTAGAAATTGAGATCATCGAACATTCTAGCCTCGATATCTTGTCAACACTCGTGATAACAGTTATTGAAGATGACAACCCTGACGACTGAAAAGACCGTTTTATGCTTACCACAACACCAATATCCTCCCCAGTGACAAAGAAGAAGATCGATCCCTATTAGCGAAGTGCCCCTGATTCACCATCCAAAATAGAATATTATATCGCCTCACTGGAGGCAGACCACATATCGAATGCATATCACAGAAACAGGCTCAGATTAAAATTAGAGAGCTGCACGAAGGTATTTATGGTACACATGTTTCTGGACGATCGCTAGGCCAACGTGCATTTACACAAGGACTCTATTGGCCCAAGATGAGATAAGACTGCGAAGACTTCTTTCGTAAATCCTACAAATGCAAAATCCATGCTCAGAACATCAAGAGCCCGGCCCTCGACTTATATGTTAGCAATATCCTTTGGCCATTTAAACGACGGGGAATCAATATCATTGGCCCCTTCCATCCAGCATCGGGAAACAAAAGATTCGTCTTAGTTGCCACCGATTACTTCACCAAGTAGGTTGAAACAGTTCTTCTATGCCATACTGATGAGAATGAGGTCATCAAGTTCCTTTGGGAGTACATCATTATCCGGTTTGGTTGTTCGCAAATGATACGCTCTGATAATGGCAAACAGTTTATCACCACTAAAGTCCTTGCTTTCCTTCATAAATATAAGATTTAGTTGACAACTTCCACACCATATTACCCTCAAGGCAATGGACAAACTGAGGCCATCAACAAAAGCATCAAATCTGGCTTACGCAAGCGCCTTAACGACAAGAAAGGCAGATGGGTCGATAAACTACTCAGTGTATTATGGGCTTACAACACCACTCTTCGAGTCTCAGCAGGGTGCACTCCATTCATGATGGCCTTTAGTACTGAAGCAGTCATACCCTCAGACCTCGATCTCCCAAGTACTCGACGCATTATTTTAGATGAAGACAATGAACTCGATCTCCTTTGCAACCTCAATTGGATCGAGGAAACTAAAGATAAGGCCATTGCAAATTTGGACGATACCATGATACATTAAAAAATCATACAAGAAGAAAGTTTGAGACAAAAATTCAGTATTGAAGACTTTGTCTTACGACGAATACAAGATTATACTCGACCTAAGAATTCTAAAAAATTATCAGAAAACTGGGAGGGACCCTACATTGTCAGCAACAAAACATATAACGAAACTTATTGGCTTATGACTGAATACAAAGTTCCGCTTGAGTACCCATGGAACACTACCTAGCTTAAACTATTTTACAGATGATACCCTATAATCGTTTCTTTTGAATCTAATAAACAATTTGTTTTATCATTATCTTCTTTACTACTTCGATTTGTTCTCAATCTATACTTATCACGTATAGATTTGATAAACAATCTTTTTCTACTTCGATTTATTCTCAATCTATACTTATTACGTATAGATCTGATAAACGATCTCTTTTTTACTTCGATTTGTTCTCGATCTATACTTTTTACGTATAGATCTAACAAGCGATTTCTTTTTAATCCAATTTGTTCTCGATCTCTACTTTTCACGTATGAATCTGACAAACGATCTCTTTCTACTTCGTTTTCTCTCAATCAATACTTACCAAGTATACCTGAGACAAACTACTTCCTTACTATCTTGATTTGTTTTTAGGTCCTTGCTTACTCAAGTCTCCTAAAACCTATCAATCAACTTCACGCGACCACTATCCAATTAGAGGATAGTTTAATTTACATTATTTACTTGTCGAACAATCTCTTATGAGTTCTTGTTCTTCTCCAAATCGAAATTCAGATACCTATCTTCAGATATACATCTGGTACTCCTTACTTGCCAGTTATTGGCCATCTTTCACATTTCGCGCACACAAACATTCTTTACTTATCTGCTCGAATCTCCTATCACTTTACATATCTACTAGTTTAACTTATTTATACACACAAAATAGTTATTTAACAAAATATTTAAACAAACACCAAAATCCTTCGCATACACAAAATTAAAATGTTTTCAGTCCCACTAACCATTTGTTACATACTTTCACTTCACACAACACTCTTTAAATGAGATTTAACATTTCAGAAGGCGATGCTTCTTCATTTAAGGCACCTTCAGGCACCTGCACATCCGATACTTCCCCAAGACGAGGACCTTTGACATTAATTGTCACTTCATTGCCAACCACCTCTACGAATATCAAGCGTCTGGGGAACATCATCATCTGAACTATCCTCACATGGCAGCCCCCAGCTTTTACAATTCCTTTATAATATTTTTTCCTTTCTTCAGATTCATTAAACTGTTCCATAAAGTGCATCCTCACTTCCTGGCACTTTTACAGCTTTTCTTCGTTCACCCGCGCTTTCACCTCATCGAGCAGTTTGTTCTGCTCTAGCTCCATCGATCTGCTAACATCGGCGACATCTTTCTCGAACGCGACTTTCTGCACTGCCAAGGCATCTTTCATTTCTTTCTCTAGCATTATTTTTGTCTCAGCCAACGCCTCCTCCTTCGCCTTGTTCGCTTCCAACTTGTACCTATTCAGAGTCGCATTCAGATTGACATTTTCCATGGCTATTCTTTCTCTATATTTTTGTAGGCAACCAACGGGTTTGCCAACTCACCACTACTCTCAACACGACCCATTGCTTCACCCATCACCGTCTTAATATGTATGAAAGTCATATAATGAGTATTTGTTTGACTTACCAAACTTTTCATTCGAGCATGAGCTTTAAAATTTCTCACCTTCGACAAATTCCTCTGTCCCTCGCTGAAAAAGGTATCCAAGCAATCAATCCCCACCATGCAATCCGCCATATCTTTCTTTAACACATCTGCCCTGACCGAATATGACTCCATAGTCTTCTACAACTCCGCATCCAACTCCTCCACAAATTTCTTCTTCGATGTCCCACCAGTCATCTTCTTAGGAGGCATACTATTCAAACCTCGTGGAGGTAACCCACTACCCACGACAACTGGTTTGGCAGTCACTTCAACACCCTTAGCTATCGACTGTCGAGTACTCCTTTTCGGATTCAACAACGGAGGTGCTTCCGCGTTCACCTTCCTTTTCTTCTTGTTTTTGACAATGGACTCCCCCAGTATAGTATCGATCTCCGTATCTTTGTTATACCCTGTTAGCGAAGGATTTTCAAAGGCAAACTCCCATCTGTAGCTCTTTTGTTCTTCGCTAACATTTTTCCCCTGATAACTGACACTTCCGAACCTTTTGTTCTCGACCTTTTCAATCCTACTTCTTCAAAAATCTCACTTAACATATCTTGATCAATAGCTAAGTTATCGATCCTGCCAAAAAATCTTCTTCTTATCTTATACAATTCTTTCTCCACTTCCGCCTTCTTCCCGCTCTCCTTCAATGCTACAACACAGAAAAAACACAAATTTACACAACATACATCTAACCCAAAATTACATCAAACTTAATCATTTAAGTTACCTAACCACAGACCTAGATGAAACGCTTTTCTTTTTAGTGGTTCCCCTGGGTCGTTTTGATCGAACTCATAGTTTTCGCACACTAGTAGATGTAATGACCAAATTCCGTAGCTCGATAAGATTAGGAATTAGCTATCACACTAAATAAACCTGTAATAATACTTTACTCAAAAGTATAAATGCAAACAGGTGTTTTTAGCGTGGAAAACCTTTGAATAGGTAAAAATAACCACGACCTCGTATGAAAGATTTTTGTAAAAGTATCTTTATTGCTTGGAGTGAATATCTTTATTACAAGTGATCTCTAGAATATATAAATGTTTTTGATCTCGTAAATAAAAAGTTTTGAGTAATTTTTCTAGTCTTTGTCTATTCTGGAACTTTTTCATTTTATAGGCGTTTCCCACAACTCTTCGTCGTGCTGGAGCACGTCTTCCGAATAATGTGGTTAGTGGCGGTTGACTGTATAACTGACGAGTTTATGGGAGACAGGTATCTTTGACTAAATAACATTTTTCGGGTTTAGCTTGACCCACGTTTTTGAGTAGGTCATGGGGTTGTTTGGAATGTTTGACTGGAGTATTAGGTGCTGAGATTGTGTGAGCCTGAGATGGAGGTAATTCGAGCTGTGTGAGCTCGATTATGAATGATCTCGATGGATAAGTCCTTACAATCGCCCCTTCGCAACCGAAGTCACGAGTGGCTTTGGTTGAGTAAGGATAAGTAAAAATTATAATTTTGAAATAGAGCAGCAATGATGGCGTTTGACTTGGTAGAAGTTACGTGATATTGGGAAGTAATGGGTATATAATAATGATGCAGATGTATGTGATGGTTTATGTTTAAATAGTCGCATGCGTAATAAATGATGACGCTTGGGAAAACATACCTGCACAATAAAGTTAGGGTTATATAAAGAGTACCTTGATCGATTCTTTGGAACAATTTTTGTATGCGTAACCTTCTCTGAGATGGTGAAAACTCAGAGTATGGTTCTTGAAGAGAGGATTGCGTCTGAAATACAGAGGTTAAAGTTGAAGTACTTTGGTGATCGTTCCTTGGAAATGGCGATCCCAGCCCCTGTTCCTCTGACGTACCAAGGCTTGTCGGGAGAGGAAGTGGTTGAAGCTTATGAAAATTTCTACTATAAGTGGAGATTTCATGTCTTTGTCTTGACGGGCGAGGAACATTGGGCCTGTCTTCGCACCCCTTGCGAAAGACAGGGTTAGGGGTTCATATGCAGGGAAAGGTATATATGTTGGCAGATATGCTGATTTCTTGTATTTCTGTTGATTCTAATGTCGGGCCCTCTTCATCTGTACTAACTCTTCGGTGGTAGTAGTTATAGAAGAGGCGGTGGTGGTAGTAGAAGAGGGGAACTGGTAGGGAGATCTTGCTGAGGCATTTCCATCGTGGTTCTGCGCTCAGAAGATCTTCCATCTTGTTTTGTGGGTGCCACACTGAGTCTACTGCTTACATGGTTCTCGCTTGGAGTTCAACTGTGCTTCAACCGAGCCATGTGAGGAATTTTTTTTGTTGGTTCCACTATTCTCTTTGCGTCAGGGTGAAAAATCGTTGAAGTAAGAAGAACTGGAAAACATGATTCCCCGTTATACCTGAATGACCTGTAGCTTTGAACAAACAGGGAAAACTTGTTATCTGTAAACTACCTCTAGTTCGGTGCTGGACGGATAACATTTTGTTGTACTCCTTTGTTAAAATTTGTTATATGTAAATTGCGTGTATTATGTTTGATATGAATAAAAGTTGTTTCTCATGAATTTGTGCATAGAAAAATTTCTTGAATCGACCTAAAATGTGTTAGATGTTAGTTGAATAACTGTTTGACAAGTGATGAAACAATGTTGTAATGTTGTTCGAACTGAGATGAATATGTGTTGATATAAAAGATTTGTGATTGAAATTGTATAAAATATGTAAATTCGAGCTGTTTAAGGTCGATAGAGATACTACTCGAAAGGTCGATTTAACAATCGTTGTGTCTGTAGTGAGGGGATAAGTTATATGAGTGAGTCTAAGATTTTGGGCTTCTGTTACGTGATACTAGGTAAAAACTGAATAAAAGGTAGAACTGATTGAGAAATCTTATAAATACTGATAGCATGACCTTCAAAAAATTTGGGGGAAGGTTAGGATGGTGCGGACACGATCTCAGAGGATTCGTCATGTTGCAGAAGGTCGATTGGCTATAAAAACTGTGGAAGTGCGGGAGAGAATTTTTGGCTTGCTCGGTTACGATGCTGAGTTACCAATGAGGGCGTATCAACTCGAAGGGTTAAATATCAGGAGTAGAGAACTTGAGTATGCCCGTTACTTTTATGAGTCATTCTTTTGTGTATTCATGAGGGATTCGGCAGAGCGAGAAAGGCTGGTGGGTTTGATCGCTGAAGTGGAGATCAATTTTGAAGATATGAGAATCGACGAATGATGTGATTAGATGTTGGTAGCTTTAAGTCTTCCAAGGCTGTGGTGGATATTGTGTAGAGTGCTTTCTTATGAATTAAATAAATGCTGGAATGTAACAGAAATAATATAAGTCAATCGGATCCTCAATAGGGGGGAATTTGTTTTGAGACTGTTCAGCAAACATTTTTAATACCTTTGAATATTTGCATGATTTTGTAAATGACGTCAATCACTATAAGTATGATAAACAAGGACTGTAAAACAAAAATACGTGAATGCAGAAGCTTCTAGTTTTTTTTTATAGAAAAAAAGAAATAGAGCTTTGATATCCCACAGTGTGAGTCATCATGAGTGAAGGGAGGTCAAGAAAAGATATGAAAAGAGGGGGAAAAATATGTTAACAAATGAGGGGAGTTGTAATGATGGAAATGCGGTTTTATCGAAAAGGTACAAGGCGTCTGTCATGGAGAGTGAAAAGGATGCCTCGGCTCTAGAATCGAGGACTGTTTGTACGAGGAGCAATAAATGCCAGCCGCATGAGAGAGAAATGATAAATAGTTTTTCTTCATCTCTAAACAATCGTTTTATCATAAAAAACTTAGAGAGCACTCAGAGATAAAGGCGAGAAATCAGGGGAATCAATCAAGAGTTATCTGAAGACGAGAAATGGTTAAAGAGGGCTAAAGGTTCGGGATCTCGTAGGTGGGAATACAGCAGTGTTGTGAGGGGAAAGCTTCACTCTACTGCCGATTCGTTAGTAGAGATATATGCAATATATTTTGATTTCTATAATTTAAAGATATGTATTATACGTGAATGACTGATATATATATATATATATATATATATATACGTATACATAGATGGATGAATGATAAATACCTTAACCTATATATAGGCCTAGCGTAAAAGACATTTGTGTAGGTTGAAATAGTCCTGTAGAATCTATTTTTAAGATGGGTAGGTCGTCTGTTGATGAGGTTTTGACCTCTGGTAAGACGAATGAGTCTGATAGTGGAGGGGAAGCAGGATTGGAATAATTCTTGGGTTTCCCTGGTCAGTTGGTATCTTACCCTCGGGGTTCTGATGCTTTCAGAGAATTTTGTAAAGCCAAAGGTACTATAAGAGGGAAGTGGGGTAAATGTGTAGAGTTTGCTGGTAGGCAATTTAGGGGTTGTACGGCAGCGGATGGGGAAGAGTATTTTTATCTTTTGGCAGGTTTGGAAGCAAAAAATGAGATAGGGGTATAGATGAATCGATCTTGTTAGAGTATTTTGATGGGGATGTCCGGAGTGACCTTTCAGAGGATTTTTTAGTGTTACCTATCTCAATTTGAGTATGGGTTGAGCCTCCCCCTCACCAATTTGGTAAAGGGGGTAATGAATGCAATTGGGGAATGTCATGTTCAAATGAATGGGAATATATGGGAGGTCATAACTGCATGTGACCATCTGAATGATTGGTGGGAAAGGAAGAAAAATGTGAGGAGGATAACCCCTGAGGACGTTTTGCAATTTTATGGGGTAAAGAATTTTAAGGCCATTAGAGGGTCGTATTTTTGTACCAGCATTACTCAGCGTCATTTTTTCAATTTGAATTCAGCAGGTCAAACTTGGAATGACAACATCATATGGCTGAAGGGTAATTGCCTTCAAAGAGATGATGATGAACTTTTGGACCTTCGATTTAGATCTGTAAAGCAAAGTAAGTATAGACATGCATACATATAATTATTGTTATGTTTCTTTGACCAGTGTAGTTGATAGTAAAATGTGTTATTGCAGGTGTACAGTGGAAAGGAAAAAGTCTTTGTTGGACGAAGTTGCGGAGGAGGAGACTGAACTCGAACTTGTCTTGGGGGAATTCGGCCTGAGTAGAAAGAAGAGAGTTGAAAGCAAATCAAAAAGGATGTAAAGGCTCAGTCTACTAGGTCGATGACAGGTGTAGATGAAGGAAAAAGGCAAACAAGTAGAATGGAGATTCGAGCTAAGACTCCTGGGTCGGGCAGTTCAGCTCAGCCAAACCTCACGTCGAGCAAAATAGCCCAAAAGTTTCTGAAGTGATAGATAAAAAAGGTTTTGCCGGCCTCTGGTACCACTGTAAGTAGTGAGGCCGCGCAAGGGAAGAGGATGAGGGTTTCGCCTTTGGGGGGCTCAGGAGAGAAGGTCGTTGTGGGGCGATCTGCTTTAGTGGATAACCTCAAAGAGGTCGAGGAAAGGGCTAGGTTAGCGATTCTACAAAGAAAGGAAGATACGAGCGAGATGGTAAGTTTATATTATCAGATAGAAATGTTTAATATACTTTGAGCTAGTAACTGAGGTTGATATAATTTTTGCAGGTTGCTCGTCTTGTTAAGGGGATTTGGCTCGGTATAGAAGAACAGGAATCCAAGCTGAAGAAGGCAAAGAACGAGCTGGAGAAAAACCTGGCTCGAGCCAAGACTGACGCCCTGAAAGAAGTCAAGCAGCTTAAGGCCGCTCACGCCGTGGCTATCGGCCAGTTACAGGTCGAGGCAAAGGCTAATTTAGACGAGATGGTTGAGGAGCGTGACAGACTAGGCTGTCACTTGATGTTGAAGAGGAGGAGGTGGATACTATTAAGGCTAACACTTACGCGGAGGAAGAAGAGGTGGAAGCAGAAGTACTGAGGGTCGTGGATGGTATCTCCCCCCAAATGGTGCTTAACAACCAAGGGGACGATATTGAGCTCTCAGAAGGTGGGAGTGAGAAGGTAGGGTAGACATGTGTTTTGTCTGAATATTTGTAAGCTGTATAACTTCTGTGTGGGAAAGGAACTTTTGTATGTTAACTTTGTTTATAAATCTTTTGTATGTAGTTAGAGAGATGAGTCTCAGGATAAATGACCTAGAATCTGGACTTGCCAGGGAAAGAGAGACCTCAAAAGCCCTGTTATCTGTACAAGCGGAGTTACGTGTTAGATTGGAATAGGTTGTTCAATCTTCATGTTATGCCAACGCTAAGTTAAGTAAATATGATAGAAATGCATAGCAAAAATCCAACGCTATTAATACCGAATAGGATTTCGAAAGTGTGTACCTTGTACGCCGAAAAAATATTCATGAAGTGTTCATCTGAAAATGGACTCCAAACTTTTAATCTAAAAGTACTTGGAAACAGATGTTAAGAAACCACGTAATTCCTTAGAATGTTTTATTTATATGTTAGGCATTATACTTTATGAATCGAACTGTACTAAATCTCGTTATATGCCTCAGGCCAAGTTGGATGCATCTCGCGTACGTGAGGATCACACACTCATGTACAATCTAGAATTTATGGAGCAGTTTGATAGGATGAAGGAGGCGAACAAGAATAGGGAGGATTAATACGTAAAAGCGTACTTCAGACTTGAGAAGTTGAATCAGGTCGTCTCTGACCTGACTCACCAGGTCGAGGAGAAAGATTCTGGGATTAAGAAGGGATTTGAAGATTTATCTATGGTAACAAAACGTGCCGAGAATCTTTAACGTCAGGTTGATGCGTTAGTTATGAAGGGTAAGCGAGCCGACATGGCTCAATACTGTATTCATGCGCTGGAACGAACTGAGGAACTATGTTGATCTGATCTGAATAGATCCAGGATCGATCTGGAGCGAATGAGATAGAAATTCATTGGAAAAGTTGTCGAGCTGAGGGTAGTTCAAGAAAATCTATCGGCGTCTGAGGCTGCGGCTGAACATTTGCAAACAGCCCTCCTCGCCAAGGATATGGAATTTCAAGAAATACAGTGCAGGTGCGATGACTTAAACGAGAGAGTTGCTCGATTTAAAGCTGAAAGGGATCAAGCCATTGCTCGTGCCAAGAAAGTAGAGTCTAGAGAGCATTCTGGGGGAAGTAGAACTATGGTTAAGGCTCCTCTAGTTCAAGGGGACGTTGTTAGTTTCTCATGTCGTATTAAAGAGCTAGAAAGTGATGTATCTCGCATTCAGGGGCATGTCCAGAAAGGAAATATAAATTTGAGGGAATGTCAGCATAAGCTGGATGCTGCTCTTAATAGGGAGAAAGTTTTGAAAGGGGAGATCAGAGCTAAGGATTTTCTATGAAGATCAAGGATGAATTATTGAAGGACCTGCCGACTAGGGATGAGTTGAACATACAAATTATGAAACTTCGTGCTCGGGTAGTAGAGTTAGAAACCATAAACCTAGCTGAGTCGGCACAGTAAATTGTCAAATTAAAAGAAGATGCCATTTATCATGATAGGGTTGATGCGAATATAATCGCATGGAAGGATACTTGTGTAGTTTAAAGGTACGCCTTGAGAGGTTGAAGGTTATATTTGCAAAAGCGGTAGCACCTGATGTGGCTCGATCTGACTTGTTAAAGGTGATTGTTGCATATTTTGTAGAGGAAGTTAAAAAACTTGAGTCAGAACGAGATACCTTGCTCAAAACTTTGTCGGACCATGGGTGTACATGTGGAGCGCAGATAGATCGAGGAAACTGTCTGGGTGTCATGGAGACCCATCTGGGTTCTCGAACTTTTGACTTAGTAGAAAGTGGTAGAGCTACTGTGGCCCACAAACTGAAAGATAGATCAAGGAGTAGTATTACCTACTAGTATTACCTTTGTCTTATATCTTGTTTGGCTCTTTGAAGTGGAACAAGTTTTCACACTTGCCACCCTCGCAGATATGTATAGATTCAGCTGAACCAAGTATTATCCTCGATCCATCCTACTGATGTGGTCCAGACAAGTTGTAAAAGATGAAGACTAGTATTACCTTTATCTTATCTCTTGTTTGGCTCTTTGAAGTGGAACAAGTTTTCACACTTTCCACCCTCGCAGATATGTATAGATTCAGTTGAACCAAGTATTATCCTCGATCCAGCCTACTGAAGTGGACCAAACAAGTTGTAAAAGATGAAGACTAGTATTACCTTTGTCTTATCTCTTGTTTGGCTATTTGAAGTGGAACAAGTTTTCACACTTGCCACCCTCGCAGATATGTAGAAAAAGAAGCCAATCAAGTTTCTTGATTAAACTTGTGAAATGCTGATTATAAGCTAGCATTATCTATACTTGAATCTGTAGAATGTAGATGACTATTTTGTGAAGAGAATGATATTATGCAGAAAAAACTTTTATTGATAAGTTCAGAATTTGCATTGGATGGAGATAAGAATCTCTCTTTTGGAATTGAAAACAAGCAACGAAACATCGAAATGGAGTAGTAAGACAAATAATGATAGTATCATTTCAGTCGTCTAGTATTTCAAGGATTTGAAATGGGGACTCCCTTTTCTGTCATGAGATAGTATGATCCCAGGCCTGAGAGACCTGCGATAATGAATTGACCCTCCCAATTGTCGGCTAATTTTCCAGCGTGAGGCTCTTTGCAATGTTGAGGGATTTTTCATAGGATGAGATCTATAATTTGGAAAGTATGGCTCCTAACTCGGTTATTGTAAGAACTGGCAGGCATATGATGATATCGACCTAGGTTAGCGATGGCGCGTTCCCTGGTCTCATTTATCATATTGAGGTTGCAAGCCAATTCAAACTCATTTTCCTCGTCAGTTAGCTCGTGATCACGAACTGGATGATGATATTCAGAAGGAATGACTGCCTCAATACTATAAGCAAGGAGGAATGGGGTATACCCTGTAGATTATTGGGGAGTGGTTTGATATGCCCACAGGATGTGGGGTAATTCGCGAACCCAATTTCCTTTTTTCGGTGTGTGAAGCCATTTTTTAAGTCCATCTACGATGGTCTTGTTGGTGATTTCGGCTTGGTCGTTGCCTTGAGGATAGTATGGATTTGATGGTGAATGGATGATATTGTGGTGATTTTAGAAGGTTACGACCTTTTCTCTCACGAATTGGGGGTCGTTATCAATGCAAATCAGGTGGGGGTACCCGAATTGAGTAATTATGTGGTTCCAGATAAAAGGGATGACCTCTTCTTATCTGGTTTGACATAATGGAATTGCTTCTACCCATTTTGTAAAGTAATCGGTAGCTACGAGTAGGTGGTGGTGATTACCTGGAGAGTTAGGGAATTCGTCGACGAGGTCTAGTATCCATCTTTTGAATGGCTAGAAAACCTTGCTTACATGGAGCTTGAGCGCAGGGGCGCGTATCATATTTCGATGTCTCTGGCAGGTGTCGCATTTACTGGAATACTCTTGTGCTTGCTTGCGCATGCCGGGCTAGACTACTCCTTGTGTTATTGATTAGTTTGCTAATGATCTACCTGCGGCGTGAGAGCCATAAGTTCCTTCGTATAATTCACGGAGCAGCTCGTCTGCTTTTGATTTTGGGAGGCATTTGAGGTAAGGCCCTGTAACAGATAGATGGTAAAGCATACTATTCAGAGTAATGTAACGCTTCGAGTTGTTGATCAGTTGTCAATAATCTTTCGGATCTACTGGAAGTGGTCTGTTGTACTTGTTGTCGACACCGAGTAGGCTAAGAAAAGACTTTCGCCAATCATCGTCTCCCCCTTTATCGCCCCTAGTGTTGATCGTGCATATAGAGATATAGTCAATGCTGGGGGTTGAAATGATTTCGATCTGGAGATATCGAGCTTTTGTACCCAAGACCCCGGCTGGTAGGGGATGATGAGTTCCCGTTCCTTTACTCATACAATCTCGTGCTAGGACTTGACGCAGAGGTCGCTGATCTTCCACCTGACCGATGGGAATGGTGGCATCGACTGACTTTAGATTAGACTTCTCCTCCCAGATAGATGGAGGGCTGCAGTCCGTGTGGCAGATTTCTGAAAATGGCTTTACTGGTGACTTCCCGAGGTCCTAATCTTTCCCTTGCTGAAATGAGGGAGGCTTCTGGAAGCTGATCATGACCCCTGGCAGGAAGAGCCTGCTAAGTATTTTGTAGAGCTTCGAGTGCAGTTTGTATCATCGTTATCTGATCTTCGTGTCGTTTGAGCGCTGTCAAACGAGCTTGTCGTTCTGCATCGAGCTCTTTCTCCCGGAGCTCGCAACCTTCGTTAATTAAAGTTTGAGTTCTGCGCGTTTATCTGCCTCTGCGTGGAGATTTGCCCGTAACTTGGTGAGTTGTCCCGGATCCACAAAATTTTGAGCTAAGTTCCTGCGGCCTGTCGTCTGGAAGAAACCATAGTTGAAAATTGTAATGAAAGACTGCCTTAGGGTATCGTGGAATTGTAATCTTTCTCACAGATGGTACCAAATGTAATGGCCAATTTCGTAGCTCGATAAGATTAGGAATTAGCTATCACACCAAATGAACCTGTAACAATACTCTCCTCGAAAGTTAAAAATGTAAATAGGTGTTTTTAGGGTGAAAAACCTTTGAATAGGTAAAAAAACCACGACCTCATATGGGGGATTTTTATAAAAATATCTTTATTGCTTGGAGTGGATATCTTTATTACAAGTGATCTCTAGAATATATAAATGCTTTTGATCTCGTAAATAACAAGTTTTGAGTAATTTTTTTGGTCCTTGTCTCTTCTGGAACTTTTTTTTTTATAGGCGTTTCCCACAACTCTTTGTCGTGTTGGAGCACATCTTCCGAATAATGTGGTTAGTGGCGGTTGATTGTATAACTGACGAGTTCGTGGGAGACAGGTGTCTTTGACTAAATAACGCTTTCCAGGTTTAGCTCGACCCACGTTTTTGAGTAGGTCGTGGGGCTGTTTGGAATGTTTAACTGGAGTGTTAGGTGCTGAGATTGCGTGAGGTTGAGACGGAGGTAATTTGAGCTGTGTGAGCTCGATTATGAATGAGCTCGAGGGATAAGTCCCTAAAGTAGACGTTCGTCGGTGTATCGACCTCCAGTTGGCACCATATCATAAATGATCGGCCTCTTCAAGAACCTCGCCATGTAACGATACCCTTTTAACTTTGGGTTCTTTTCCAATGTGTAGTACACACACAAATAATCAACAGTTTTAACCTCCTCCCCTCTGGCCTTAAGTCTACCATTTATTGCACCACATACCCTAAACAGGTCATATACATTCAGATTGAATTGACCCAGGGATACATCAAAGAAATTCATTAATTTTTTCTGATCCACCCTAAGGGGCGGCTTCAACCCTTTCTTTATCTATTCTCGATGTACCAGAATACCACCTAAGGGTATCTCCTGGTCGATCATTTCATATTGATACTCCTCTAGTCTCACATCCTCAGAATACCATATTTCTTTTTGAATTTTATAATTTCTTTGGTCTCTAGACCCCCTCCATAACATGCTTCTTCGTCCTCTTCTACATCTTCTTCCCCATCCCCACTCCCTTCTCGATCACTCGCCTGAGGCCCATGATCTACCTCAGTGTCCATCACTCCCTCCTCAGATACTTCGATAGTACTAGGTACTACCCTAAAATGTTCCACACCCCCTGTATCTGTACTACTCGAACCTACTCTGTATCTCCCCTCAATTGTTGCACACAAGTTCTCACATCAATCATCAAGGGTTCTACATCTTCGAGACTCGCAAATATATCTTTATCATCATTTATGGGTTCAGCCATTATTAGAACCTGCCAATCAGATTCCATATTTTTACACAGTTAGAATCTTTCATATGTGATACATGTATAAATATATATGTTCCTAAGTTCTTATATTCATACAAATATCAATGCCAAGATCACTCTCCAGCACCTCATTCACTTTACTATATGCTACTATTATTTACATTTATACTTATTACTATAGTTCTCGATCTAGTTCATATCAATTAGTTCATCTTGGTATTTTTTATTAAATAGCCATTTGCTCAATTCTCAATGTTTTTTATATTTCATAAGTAACCGCGATAAACTTGTTAATTTTTATCTTTTATCGAATTGCAGGAATCTAAACAGCTTCTCCAACACGTTTAACCTATTCCCGCCAAAAATAGTTATTTTCATTTTATGAATTTCCTTTCTCCGGCAACAACCATAATCTCCGGCAAATCCGGCTATATCACTTCCATTTCCCTCATATGTGCGGTAAATTACAACGCCCACAATCTATCTATCTATCTCCTTTATCCTCCACCAGAAACCCAGAATCACCATCTATCAATCTATTTAAATCACTGATCCTAATTTATTTTACCAAATCACTATTATATTATCCCAACGCATTCATTTCCAATCTATCTAAACGTATAACAACTCATTCGTTTCCAATTCACAATGATATTATTCAATTTACCTATCTAATTCCTCTATACCCAATCCATCAAATGAGACAACAATTTTGAAAGAATTACTAACCTTGTTTATGCGCCGATTCTGTATCCCTCAATTTACATATCTAATTCACTCCCTCAATTTTTTTTCAGTTTGCAAAAGATAAGAACAGTCACCCACCTCTGACATATTTATTGACCCCAGGTGACTGTTCTTCGTACCACTTGGCGACCGTCCAGTTCCTCGAATGTAATGCCTTATACGTTTTTTCTCGACTTCTTTGACTCTTAATCTTCTCCCTACTAATAAACCTCTACATTCGTACTTCAATCTTTCAAATTCTCAAAGAATTTATGTAGACACATTCATATCCATCAGTGCACGATCTATCTTATCCAATAGCTGATTTACATCGTTTTCCTTATATATTACACCATCACCTAATGGAACACATCTTGCCATATTCATTTTGCATATACGTTACCCTATTAATACTATCCTATCAATTCCTATACCTATGGGATCATATTCGACATAAGTTAAATTTTGTTCGACAAGCACTTCTTTTTACCACAATTTTTATTTCCCACAGATGATAGTACGTATTTTATTCGACAACACAATAAACATTCCTTCAACCAAACATACTGCATAAATTCCTTACATTACATTTTGCCAACACAATTAGCCAATACATAATGCCTACATCCCAAACATTTACTTATCATAAACCCCTCACTGCCGCTTCATCTTCCCTCTTCATCAACAACTTTGCTCGAGTCCACATGCCATCACAACGTTCAGGAGGATGCCAAAACTAATGTTCAACCTCCTTCGCCTCTGCCTCGCTCATCCCTTCATAATCCGGTTCCTCAAGATCATCAAAATACCATTTCATGCTCTGCGAATCGAAGTATCGGTTGAACAAAACCCAATACATCGCCTGCATTCACCTGTAAAACCCATCTCAGACCTGAGATCTCATCTTCACCATCTTCTGTGAATGCTCACCCCTGTGGCAATAAGCTCTATTTTATACTCTTTCAGTCAACACTCCAACTTACCTGTATTTATTATGCTTTGAAACTCTACACAGTCAGAGTCAAATTAATCATCCTCCAAATCAGTCATTGAGCCCACACAATAACTACCTTCGACTTTATGCACATGGCACATATTCGACAACATTATATCAACATGTTCTCATAAATATTCAGTACTCAATGCAATACACAAACATAAATAAATTAAATACACATATTTATTTATTTCATAACTTGTTTCTTACATTCGATAACTTTCTCATTCGATTTCATTACATTCGATATCTATCTCTTTCGAGTACATTCATTCCTAAATACTTGATATTTCTTCCATTACAATTTATCTGCTATTACTAACTTACTTCAACATATCACTAATTTTGATGTTTGCTTTTCGCCAGAATCTGACATTAAAGCCTCTTTCAAGTCCTCGAAGCTCAATGACTCTCAAGTCACTGAACTTCTAAGTGACGCTTCACCAGGAAAAAGGCAGCAAAAAATTGCAAGAACACTCCCACGTTCGGCAAGATCTTTGGGCGCCCAACTAAGCTTCAAATATTCATCACCAACACCGACAGTTACCCCTTTACCCCCCAACTAATACCATACATTACCTTCATAACCGCATGATGATACCACTGTTTCCAACAGATACATCTCATCTCTGTTTGATCTTTGTTCCCACCCCAATGTTCTAATTTGTTCAAATAATATTTTCTCAACTCTCGGTCTGCGCCAGATTTTGTTAGAACGCTCACCGTCTTCAGCCCCAGAACGCATCATCCACCATATTTGGGGTGGCATCACTCAACAAAATACCACCATCCCACCTTCTATAACTTCCAATTTATACCCGACTTCATCCCCCTACATTCAATGCACAACATTAATTACGCCTCGAAACCAACCTGACCAGATACAGTTCACCTTGACCTCAGTAATGACATATGCAGACTACTGAGAATATTTGGGAACCTCTTCCACTTCCAGTTTTCTTCTCGACACAACTACAAGTACTTCTGTCGAGAATGGGGCGATTGTAGTATCATATTCTCTAGATTCGACAAAGAATAAGCCAGCATTCTATAGTCGAAGACAGCTCAACACTCTATAGTCGAAGATAGCTAAACATTCTAGAAGATTTCGTAAGTCCTCGACTTACCAAAAGTAGTTATTGAAGCCCGGTCAAGAAGGACGTGTTAGAGATCCGCAAAGTCTGCCCACTTCCCCCAGAATAGGAGACTATTTCTTTCTTTTTGTAAACTGCCTGTATATACTATAAATACAGGCAGAGAATAGGTCCTAAAGGACCGCAAGTCTTACATTTCTAAATCCTCAACACTAGCAACACTCTAAAAACTTGAAATAACTAGCATCTATTAGATTTTACATTAAATCCTCCTCGAGGTCGCGGTTTTTCTCAATTTTTGCTGAGTTTTCCACGTAAAATCTTAGTTGTTTAGCTCTTTATTATCCAATCCTTATGAACAAGTATTAGCGAAGGTTTTCCTCTTGGAAAACACGCCATTACAAACATGATAGGTAACATTTAAAGGTTGAGTGGGTCTCTTAGAATCCAAAGTAAAGATCTAGTTATCCTTCCATATATATTTATATATATGAGATTGCTGCCATCTCCAATTTTCCAACATAATAAATGGGCAATTTTGTCCCTAATTTTCAAAATGCCTCTTCAAAATTTGGAGATGGAGGTTTAATAGGAACATTGAAGAAAAATGGTTAGGATAGTACTTTCCTTTGAAGATTGTAGATAAAAGGTGATGTGGTTGTGTGAGAAATTTCCAAGAAAATTTGGCAAGAAGAGAATAGTTTTGAGAATAAGTTTTTCTAATATTAAGCCCTCCCTTATTTAAAGGTTGACAAACAACATGCCTATTAGAAGTTGGGTCCAAGCCCAAGCTAGGAACCCAGCAGGGTTGGGGTGTCTTATACGGACTCCTAACAAACCCATAGGCCTGATAGGGTTATGGGGAGAGTTTGAGTAGATTAGTGAACCCTTCTGGGTTGTTTATATATATCACTGTACTATGTACAGAGAACACAGTTATATTGAATCAATAAATCTCTTTTTTTCTCTCTTGTTCATAAGCTATGCTAGTTATATTGCTCTAGATTCATCATCTCCCAACACGTTATCAGCACGCACACTCTAGGAACGAGGAGAGAAGATCTTCCCTTCTAATCAGAATTTTCACAAAAACCAAGCGATCAGGAGAAGATATATTTTATGATTTTTTGTATACCTATATTCAGATCCATGCTATATGATAGATCACCATGTTTCGAAAACCTATTTTTCTCTATTTTTTTCGGATTAAAAATTTGGGTTTTCGGTGGGTTTTACCCTTGATAAAGGGCTGTTTTCAAATATGTATATTTTTCTCTGTGGATATTAGATAGAGATGAGACCACTTCGGCTAAATAGCTTACTCCGAGAGCTTTCCAACGATATATGGCACGTCCCTAGGAGATATCTCAATCGCCAGGAATATTACATTGAAACTAGGCAGTTTCACGGTCAAAAAACAGTGTTTTTTGGTCGATGACGTCAGCATTTTTAAAAAATATCATTTATGGCATCATCCTTATCCACTATGACGTCAATCGTGACACGTATCGAGGACACGTGGCACACTGACATGGTCTGACTCGTACGTGGCACATATGGCATGCCCGACACGTGTGGCATGTGGCAGTCGTCAGACTGTCACCGGAGACCGGCCGCTGGCTACTAGTATATTTCAGACACGTGTGGCATGTGGCTGGATGTCGGAATCTCGCCAATTTTTTTTCCAAAATTTTTGTCGGACGGTCACCGGTTACTAGGATATTCCCCGCCGTCACCGGATCAGTGACATGGCAGACACGTGTGTGTGGTACGTGTACACCCCGTGTGTATGGCACTTGTGACCAGGCGTGCATGGCACATGGTAGACCGGGTCAGACCAGTCAACCCAGTCCAGGCCTTGACCCAGACTGAGTTAGATCGGTTCAGACACTAAAACGGCTTTAAATAGCCTAATTTTTGGTCAAATTGAGCCTAATTTTTTTAAAAAAATTTCTATTGGCTAGACCTACCCCGTCGGGGACCCATTTTGATTTTTTTTTTTATGCAAAATATTTTTTAAAATTGTTGGGAAGAGGTTCCTCGTATAGGACCATTGACTCACTTATATGTGATATAAGTTAATGGTGTAATACCTATTTAAGTATTTTACGATAGCTAATAGGATATTACTGGCATGCTCCTTGAATACTAATTATCATAATCGGGGATCACAGATAATACAAAACCAAGGCTAATTTAGCATTTGACTTTGAGTCACATCTAAATCACAGTTAATTGTCAAAGACAAATAACTATAACTCAATTGGGATTTGACTTAGTCTAATTTCTAAAAACTTGGTGTCTGAGGAACCCAATTTTCATATTTAGGTGCAATTAGATGTTGCATACATAACATTTAGAGGTATATAAGTATTAATAACAACCTATTGTACCCTAGAATATTAGTTCAAAGACAGGCCTAATCAACCTATCTTATGAACCCAGCTGACTTCGGGATGAAACCACTTGTAAACTAAACATCTAATACCCCTCATATTCGTAGCAAATACGGTCATTTCGCTAGAATATACCTACCCTTATAAAACTTAAGGGCTTAGAACACCCTAGTTCTTAGAATAAGGATTACACATATCTAGTAGTTTTGAATAGCAATCTTGGCTAAGATTATATTAAAACGCACACATAAGATTAAGATCGTCATTTTTACAGGATAAAATTTGGGATTTAATTATTATAAAAGAATTTCATGAGTTTTAGAATATGAACAGGGTTCACCTATAATATGATTGAGAATCATTTTTTTAGCTTTATTCTAAGTACTATTATCTATCTTTAATATAATTGATATGTTTTGTCTCTAATTACGATATCTATTTTTCATTCTAGATGTTTGTAAAGCTTAAAAATGTTGATTCTTCAAATTTATTGCTTGGGAAGTAATTAAATTTTATGTATGATAATTGATCTACTACATACAACCTACCTATGGATCTATCTGCTCATTGAGCATGACCGATAATTGGATGAGTGACAATATGTCTAAGAGACATTAGTACCACACACTCAATCCTCTTGAGATATGACTATATTTCTTGTCTAACCTTGTACATCGGGGATGACACGAATATCATTGGCATGACCAATATGATATAACGCACTGAGTGTGTCACGCTATTACTATCTATAGGTACGATAAAGGGTATCTAGTCTAATTTATAAACTAGTAAATCGAACCAGATTTTACTGAGTTTAGGGAGGTACATGATAATACTTATCACATAATGACTATCGAGAAAAATGATAGACGGGGTTCTGTGCATTCACTCCATATCTAAAGGTTAGAATACGCTATTAGAACAGTTTTTAATACACTCCTCATGGCTCGAATAATGAGGAGGATTATCGGGATTACATCTCAACTTTCCTTGAAAAGAGAGAAGATCTAGAGAGTATACATGTAATGATTACTTTCAAGGAAAGTCTATTATTTCATCCTAGTATGACCAAGGTGGAGTGGGATTTCCAGCCTTTGCTCCAAACATATCCATGGAGACACATGTGGACCTTTCCATCCACATAGTGGCCCACTTGAATTTTTATGGTCATTAAAGACGCATTTAGGAGATGGTTCTAAGAATGGAACGTTAGCACGACTTCTCACTTAGATCATTAGATCGCAGACTCAGTTCCTGGATTAACCAATCAAACTCGATTGATGAGACTTGACGGGGGCTTGGGAGTTGGACTCACAGGCTTTTGATGATTTTTTTACCGCTAAATGGGATAGGTGATTGAGCATCGTGAGTACCCCATACCATACTCAACTCGGGATTGACGAAGAACCTAATCAAGTAATTTTGAATAATTGTTAGGCCACTACTATTATGATCACAGCTTCCGGCTAGTGTGTGGGATATGCATTCTTGTTCCTACGACACTGATTAGGGTTCGTCCCTTTGCAAATCATCAAATTATTTTTTACCAAAAATGCAACTAGTAACTGGGTCGGAGCCCGGTGTCGCCCATCGACAAACATTTGGATGTTCCATACAGGTGCCAATCGCACCACAATGTATGAAGATGGGACCCTCAACGTTGGCCTAGTATTATGTGGGCAATGATTCACATTTATCACTAAATATTTGAACCCACTGGCAACGTATATACTACAGGGAAGATAATTGCCACTTTGATGAGACGATATTCCCTGTATTGGGGGGAGATATGACAGTCAATACAGAGGATGTTTCCAAGAGGTCTTGGAAAACACCATCATTGTCTCATCACGATCCCTATACATAAGTTAGGTGACAATAAGGTTTAACGGATTAGAAACCTCTAATAGGTCGCAAATGATTTGCTAGACGCATTCATAGGCACTATTGAAGTATCGAAAGTGTATGTACCTGTAAGTAATTCACTTACACAGCAGAACCTTCTGGGGGAACTAGTAACCCCGTAGAACGTTCCAGGGGAATTAGTATCGCAAATGAATCTGAGGCTCGCGCTTAATGCAGAGCACCGTTGGAAGAAAGTATTATGAGCCGAGGAGCTGCAGAATAAGGGACAAATATGACTAATGTTGTAGTTGGTTCATCGAGGATGAAACCACCAATTGACGAGGCAATAGTAGCTACGCGACCAGTTGATACATTACGAGACTAGCCCGGCGTGGCGCATACATATGATAATAATAAGATATCGATCTATTAAAATTCTGTAATTGCACAATGTAAGATCGCTCAATAGAAATGTGTTGACAAGGTATTCATATTCGTGCTGTGCTCACCATCAAGGATGAGGATTCAGAGCCACTTATTGTAAATAATTGTATGTTGTTATGCATTGGCCAAAGTGGGCATCTGGAATCCAAGCGGAGCTCAGCTTGCTAGCATAATACAAAATGATTCAATTGAGCCTATCGGTTATAAATGGGAAAGGTATAAAAACACAATTAACTAGGAGAAATAATTTTGTCAAGGCAAGACTAGTTGCCCAAAAAATCTTTAAAAGATCTGGCATCGATTACAGTGTGACCTATTACCTGGTTATGGACGCTATAATCTTTCAGTACCGATCAGTTTGTTAAGTCGTCGAGGATAAGCTAGACATGCGTCTAATGTAAATACTGCGTATCTATATGGGAAACTAGATATAAATATATACATGAAGCTACCTGGGAAGGTATAAGCTTCCGGAAGCAACCAAGCTCGACACACGAGGTGTGTACGTAATAAAACTGGAAAAGTTATTGTCGACTTGAAGTAATTGGGGCCCATGAGACATAGTAAGTTGACTGAGTATTTGAAGGTCGGGGACTTTGCAAATATCTTTATCTGTCCATGCGTTCTTATTTAGAACACATAAATTAGCTTCATTCATCATAATAGTGTACTTAATGATTTGGATATTATTAGACCTCCGGGGGAGATTGCGAGAGCCGCCGAATACCTTGGGAAGGAATTTGAAATACAAGACATTGGGAAATCAAGAGTGTCTCGATTTGTAGATCAAACATCTTGATAGTGGCACTCATACACCAAGCAATATATATCAGAAGAGTTATTTAGCACTTCGATATGGATGTAGCACACGGTGCTAAATCGTTTATTGCGCATCCATCACTTAGGTGTGGACAATGACATCTTTTATCATCTTAATGGGGGGAGAAACTCCTAAGGCTATGACGTCATAGCTAGGAGGTGCTTTGCTATAGTTAGTTGGGTATACTAGACCCAATGATTCATTCGCAGTAAACTATTTAGCTTGCTATAATTCAGTTCTTTCCCAAAGGCAGTGAAATGGGATCAAGCACATGTTGAGATATCTCATCAACATGAAAGACTGGGGTCTGTTTTATCCACAACTTGGCAAAAGGGAAATTATAGGATACGCTGATACAGGATATTTGTCAGATCCACATAAAGGCCAATCTTAATCAGGTTATGTGTTATTGTATGGAGATACTGCAATTTCAAAGAGATCAGTGATGTAGACGATGATTGCTACATCCTCGAATCACGTAAAGATTCTTGCACTACATGAAGCCGACAGAGAATATTTTTGGCTGCGGTCTATGATCAACCACATCAACGGGAGTTACAGTATGAATTCTATCCAAGATAAACCGATGACACTTTATGAAGATAACACAGCTTGTATCATTCAAGTCAAAGGCGGATTTATTAAAGGTGACAAAACGAAGCATATTTCACCAAATTTCTTCCACATACACGAGTTTCAGAAGACGAATGAGCTCAACGTTGTTCAAGTCTATTCAGAAGACAACTTGCTTGATCTATTCATGAAGGCTCTTGCATATCCTACGTTCAAGAGATTAGTTCATGGAATCGGCATGCGAAGTTTACAAGATTTATTATCTTAGGGAGATCGACGTCAGGGGGAGTAGTCCCAGCCTGACGTTGACACATGCGTGTTGTACTCTTTCCCTAATAACGCAGTTTTTATCCTAGGAGGTTTTATTGGCTGGAGGTTTTGATGAGGCAACGTATATGCGTCCACAACCCATACAGGTCATATGATTGTACTCTTTCCCTGCACAACATTTTACCCAATGGGGTTTTGCTAGGCAGAGGTTTTAATGAGGCAAGTTGCCCTAATATGGAACACCCCAAGGGGGAGTGTTAGGAGTTGGGTCCAAGCTCAAGCTAGGAACCCAACAGGGTTGGGGTGTCCTATACAGACTCCTAACAAACCCATAGGCCCGCTAGGGTTATGGCAAGAGTTTGAGTAGATTTGGGAACCCTTTTGGGTTGTATATATATATTACTGTACTATGTACAGAGAACACAGTTATGCTGAATGAATAAGTCTCTCTCTCTCTCTCTCTCTTGTTCATAAGCTATGCTAGTTATATTGCTCTAGATTCATCATCTCTCAACAATGCCAATTAAGAAGATGAGTTTTAGAAGTGCCTCTTTAGTTAGCCCCCCGCTAAAAATTACTTTAGAATAAATTTGAGAATGTATACCAGTAGGAAGTAGGAAATGGGACATTTGATTCAATGGGAGAGAGATGGGCACTACTTTAATCAAAGTGGTCTTACCAGCTTGTGAGAAAAATTTGGTTTTTCAGCCTTCCATTCTAAGGGAATTTTTATCTTTCAGAAAATGAAATCTTGCCTTCTCCTTCAAGTAAGAATAACAGGAGATCCTAAGTATCTAGGCTGAGTTTCAATTTCTTAAAATCTTTTTAATGATGGCATTGAACCTAGGGTAAAGTAAAGTCTCAGATTTTTGAGAATTAATCTCTTGACCAGACAACTTATTAGAAGTATTAAGAATTTCAAGAAAATGTCCAGCTTCTTCCATATGGGCTCTACCAAAGATGAAATTATTATCAGAAAAAAAAACGTGAGAGATAGGAGGAACATTCCTAGAGATTTTAATACCATGAATAAGAAAGTCAGACTCGGGTTTAAGCAGCAATCTAAAGAAAAACTCTGAACAGGTTATAAAAATAAAAGGTGATAGAGGGTTTTAATCATATATGTTGTTTAAAAAAGCCAAAAGATGAACCATTTAGCTTAAAAGAATGAGATACTGAAGTGACACATTGCATAATACAACCAATGAAAGTAGAATGGAAACCAAAACTTTTGAGGATCACTTCTAAGAGCATGGGCAGCAGGATGGCTATCGCTACGATAGATATCCAATTTTACACAAATTAAGTTTTTTAGGCTAGATATCATTAAAATCGGGTAAAATTTGAAAAAAAATCAGTAGCTATATGTGGCGTCTGATTTTGATGTCAGGTGTTAGGGCCCACATAAAATCAAATATAAAAAATATGTTAAAAAATAATTTTTATTTGTTTAATATAAATGATGCGCCAATTGAATTGGCGCCAATTTTTTTTAATTTTTTTTTAATAATAAAATAAAAAAAATAAAAAATAAAAAAATACGCATGATTTTTTTTTTTAAATATGTTAAAAAATAATTTTTATTTGTTTAATATAAATGATGCTGCCAATTGAATTGGCGCTCAATTTTTTTTTTTTATATTATATTATTTTTTATTAAAAAATATTTAAAAAAAATATTAAAAAAAATAAAATAAAAATAAAAATTGACGCTATCCCCACTCTGGAAAAGGAAAAAAATTTAGCTCTAGCTACATGTCATATTTTCTCTGAATTTATGCCTAGGTGGGCTCGCTAATTTAGCGAGGCTGCTGCCCATGCTCTAAGAAGTCCCATTAAATTCTATCATATGCCTTATTCATATCAATTTTTAAAGACATACCCCTTTATCCTTTTTTTGATTTTGAGAAAATGCATTATTTCCTAAACAATAGCAATATTATCACTAATAACTCTCTCATGGACAAAATAAGTTTAGTAAGGCCCCACCAACTGCGACATAAGATGTTGAGTAGTGGTTATAATTTTAGAAATAATTTTATTTGAAGTATTACATATAAATAATTTTATATGAAGTATTACACAGAACACATCGCAAAGTAAAAAAAAAAAAAAAAACCCACCCAATGTAAATAATGTAGAAAATATTGTGGAAATGACATATCACGATATGATATACCAACCAACAATTCAAGTACAAAAGTTTATAAAACTTGTTTACCCCTTTTGTCCGAACGGAACAAATCTTCAAAATAATCAAAAAAAAATAAAAATCACGACCATGATATTTGATATACATTTGGGAATATCGCCACATCGTACATCATTGCCCGCCGCCGTCCTAATTGCATGTTCAGCAACCACCCATATAGTTTCTTTCTTAGACATGTATCGATCAGTCCATAGACCAGTGGATGAAGGTTTAAATTAAGGAATCAACCTACAATTTGCAAAGTGGGGTATCCTTCTACAATTTGCAATTAAATTCATTGAGTGAACATTTGTTTCTTGAGTAAAATGAAAATTAATAAAACATTATGTAACTTGGCCAAAAAAGATAGCATCTGACTTAAATTACCATTCTAAATATTTTTTTGCTTTTACGCCGCCGGTCCCGAAGTGAATAAATCTACGAAAATCATAGTAAGCTGGCAATTATCACGAGATTGTCTCCCTGGATAATCAATGACAATTATTTTTTAGCCTCCATATAAACCCACGACAAAAAAACGTAACTATGGATTTTCAAATGACATCAATAAGAACTGAATGTACAGGAAATTGTTTGGTCATTGCCTCATTGAGATACTTTACTATTTAGGGTGTCGTTAGACAGGTATTTGCTCGAAAAATTAAATCAATATCTGCCACCACTAACTCTAGTATTCTATAATCTCTTGATCGCCAAACAACTGTATTTTCGTACCTCTAGATTTTTTTCTTCCATATCGCTTATAACTATGATTTTACCAAGAGAAACCTTACTGATCATCCTGAACTAACATCCGCAGACTAGGTCATCTCCATTACGGAAGACAAATATTACGTCTCAGTGGACTGAAAAACATTGTTGCAAATAAAGATTCCACATTAAATCTTCCATAAACATTGTAATAGGGCAACTTTGTTAACAGGATTCTAATAATAACCTCAATACGGCGACAGGAATCTAGAAGTTAGGGCAGTATAACCAATCGATAACAACTTCATTAAACGCCATCATTGCCTTAACGAAAACAATGTTGGTAATTAAAATAAAACTCCAAAGCGTTTAGATATTTTGCTGGGCTAATTGCTTTACATTATTAACTACGGTGCTCTAAACCTTTTGCGGGAATAAAAAGGTTATAATAAACTGAGTTATTACTTTTTGAATAGATAGTTTTATGCTAGGATTGCAGTTAAAAAAAAGTGTTTTTTTTGTTCATATTCATGTTCGAACATGAATTTAGCATGTTCGAACATGAAGGGTTTGACTTGAATTTGTTCATCTTGTTTGAACATGAACATATCATGTTCGAACCTAGTGCGCTACAACTTATTTTTGGGCCGTAAAAGTGCCCCATGATATGTAATTCGTGGGTGTCTTGTATTTTAGGTTTCTTATGCTATAAAAGAGATCTAGGGGGTCTAGGGATATCCAACCCTAACTAAGTAGAGATGTAGCCTTTATAGCTAAACTTTGTAGAGAGGGGTATTTGTAAGGTTGTAGAAGCTGAAGAGTTCTCTTGGGGTTTGATAAAGAGAGGGGAAGGGCCTCTCTGATGCTAAACTATGTTGTGAATCGAAGGGAAGAAAGTAGATATGGTTCATGAAAATGATAATCAACGATGGGGAAAATCAACAATAGGTCAAAGATGATGGTTCATGTAGAAGTTTCATTCGAGATAGGTCGTAGCGATTTCTTGTGAGATTAAGGTAATTTTGGATTACTTGATGGTTTTCTTGATCTCTTGTAAATATATGTGAGTTATATTATGAGGTTAGAGATCTCATATGCAATGAGATCTCTTAAGAGTTGTAAGCGTTTCTCGGATACATAGTGGATTCATGGATTTGGTGGGTATTGATGTAACCCTTTGGGTTGAACCACAGTAAATATTTGTATTGTGCATGTTTGGTTTATTTCTTGTTCTGATTTTAAGTCGCGTTTAACCGGATAAGCCAAACGTCGTAGGGGGATGTATTCCGCTCGATTCCCCCCAACATTTTATCTATAATTATCTTTAAACTATAGTATTTTGACTATCCTGTAAATGACAATCTTTCATCAACAAAAAACACTGTCATTTAGAAATTCAAAATCTCTAAACAAACTACTATTGTTACGAGTTGATTCGAGTTTTGAGCGGGGATCCTCGATCAGGTGCGTGAAGAATGAGATTTGCAAGGTTCATGTTCGAACAGACTTGTTTCTATTCGAACAGGTAGAGTCAGAGTATTCCAGTTTGAATAGACGATAGTCTGCTTGAGCTATTTGGTGCTTAAACGAATAAGAGATATCTTGTACGAACATACTATTGTCATATCCAAACAGTGATAAAAAATCTCAGCTTAAGGACTTGTTTTAAGGCGTCAGCTCTTCTCGGTATAGGTGTGGTCTTTATAATGTTTCCCAATACCTATAAGAGCATCCATAACAGTTGGGTGGGTGAATTCGCCCAAAAGCAGGGTGAATCCAATTCACCCCAAATCTACCTACAGTAGTTCAGACAAAAAACCAAGGTGAATTCCTGCACGCTGCTCCGAACTGCGCGCAAGAGCCAACACTCAAGATATGTCCACGTGTTTTAATTTCAGCCTTCCATCTCACCAGCGCACATCTAAACCGTGCGGTACTACTAACTAATAACAAATTGACACGTCAATTTTTTTTAATAAAAATAGCCGCGCATTTCGGAACAACGCGGCATAACGCTGTATCTTTAAGGCTTAAACTTGTTACTTCCTTTCTCCAGGCATATCCAAGGCATTACTTGTTACTTCCAACATAAGGCATATCCAAGGCATTAAGCTTGGCATAACCAACCCTTACTCCACAGGTTTCCCAACCCAAGATCATTCCTCCTTTAATCACTTTAAAATGCCGGGTTTGTCTAGTTCGCGACCGTTCTTAAGTTTTCCCAAAACCAAACGCAACGTAAACATGGAAGTAAAGCGAATGGGGAACGCCGAAGTAACAAATATTTGTCTATTACAATTGACGTCGGACAACGATCCCACCCTATTGCTCGAAGAGTTGAACCGAGTAGATATCCTCCCGGACGGTTGGGTTCATATTTCTGTCGGATAGGAGAAAATGCCGGTAAGTTTTGTGTAAATTTTATGTCTTATTAAAGTATATTACAATGAGTTCGATGAAATGCCTGAATGAGCTTCTAACGTGTTAATGTGTATTTTTTTTAGAGCCGAGATGAATTACAGTGTAGGGGATCATTGGATAAGGTACTAAAGTGGTACCAATGGATTGCCGTGTACCTGACATTGATGAAGTTGGTTGACGATATGGGTTTTGAGGAGTTTTGCTCGATTAAGGCGGGAAACTTGGATAACCGTCTTATTCATGTTCTCGTGGAACGGTGGTGGCCTTCCACCCACACCTTTCATATCCCTTGTGGGGAACTGGGTTTCACCCCGTTAGACTTCATCATGCTAACGGGCATATCTTTTGGGAGTGGTCGTGAACTCCCATACGATAAGAGGTATTCTAAGTTAAAGGAAGCAGAAAGGATGTTCCCGGGAATCACAAGCTCTGACATCAGGTACGGTAAGATCACTCTCACCTATTTAAAAAAGTAGAAATAGCCTTTGAATCTACGTCTCCACAATTACGACCCACAAATAAATATCGTGTATGCGAGGAAATTTATTGCCTATATGATGAGTAATCTATTCTTCTCAAATGGTAGCACATCTCTTCGGGTGGGTTATCTTGCAGCCTTGACAGATCACGATGTTATTGGTGCGTCGCATTTTGACTGCGGTACGCCGATTATGGCGGCTTGTATCAGGGGCTTGATGAAGTCTCAGTTTTGAGGGATGGGAAGGTGAAGAAATTGATCACCAGATTTTATGCGATGTTGGAGTTCTGGTTCTTTAAGTACTGTCGAGTTGGAATGTATCTAGTTAAGGTACAAAATTTTAACCATATTTATCCCCGTATGGGTGCGTGGAGAGATAAAAGGGCCAGTACGGGGTCTAAAATCTTCTTTTGCTGTGATCAGAGATATGATAAAATGGAAGGACAAAACCAACATAGATTGGCAACCATGGCATAGGTCTAGGCAATTAATCTGTCCAGAGGTAAGAGTTACTTCAGCGCTGAGCTTCTAGAGGGTTCTATTGGTATCAGTTCCATACGGCCATGATACGCTTTGGTATTTCAGAGACCGGTGTATGCGTTAGATGACCGGGCATGATAGTGTGCCCTATGACTCTCCTCAGGAAATTATGGAATTCCCATGGTACAATCGATATCAGGGTCTGAGGAATGTGAACTTCTACGATGGTCGCAATTATCTTATTTCAAATGTAGATTACATGACATATTGGCATGCCATTCATCCAAATCCCAAGATCAGTTACAGTTTAGTAAAGAGGGCAGAAAATATTTAGATCGTCGGGTGTGATCTAGTGAGGCCCGATGTACACTTGCCACCTACGTCGAGTTTAGCTACGTCTTCATAGGTACAAGACTATGGTGTTCAGGCGACCAACGATCCACGTGATATGGGATGGTTCATGGATGTGGCGGGACCGAATGATCAACGTAGACCGATATCGATCCCGGTGATGCAGGTACCATACCCGTGTCCACCTACGTATAGTACAGATGAGTTGTGGCATCAAAACCATGGAATGTGGTATGCGGCATATGAAAACTCGAGGCAACTAGCTGACAGTAATACTAAGTTAAGGAGGGAGCTGAGGCGGAGGGATAAGATCATCCGAGAGACATCCGAGAGACTAGCCGAGATGTCTATTTCCTACCAGACAGAACTAGTTGTGAAATGTACCTATGACGAGAGTCTCACACATAGCAGACGTGCCCGCCAAATGAAAAGAGGTCATCCCAGTTAGACTATGTTTTATTTAGAACTTTTATTTATGTTTTGTTTAAACTATGTTGCGTATTAATATTGTTTAAACTATGTTTTGTTTAAACGATATTTTATTTAAACTATGTTTTGTTTAAACGATATTTTATTTAAACTATATTTTGTTTAAACTATATTTTGTTTAAACTATGTTGAGTATTAATATTTTTTTTTAAAAGATTTTTTTGTTTGGAAACTTGTTGTCCAAGTTACTCAACGACCAAAGTTACTACACGATTACAATCAAGAGTTGATCTAGTTATGTTCAATCATCTGTGACTAATATTAGTATTGCTTGATTAATATGAGACTGAAGTGAAGTAAGGAGTGTCAAGTCTGGTTGACCTCACTCTTATTGGAACCGCGCAACCAATGTTTCAGTATGTTAAACCTTAGGCAAGTCGGCTATATTAACAACTAGTTTATTTTTTTAGACACTTGTTAACGGCTATATTAACGGCTAGTTTTTTTCAACTATAAATGTCATTCATCTCTTATATTCTCCTCCCTTGTAATCTTCTACACTCTCCTCCCTCCTTACCTTACAAATAAAACCACTATGTTTTTCTCAAGTTCCCAATCTAATTTTTAATACCACTCTCAATCCTCCAATACGAACCAATAAGGAAATATCTTTCCTCCCCAATTCGACATATTTAATATATCGTAAATGCCTAACACTTTCCAAGATCTAAGGTATGTTTGCCAACTATTCCCGGCACCCGAGAATCAATTTTAATTTCAAATCCATGGACATTACCCTCATTATCCAAACCAAGGATATTACCCTCAATTTGATGGGTATACGGGCTCGTACCCTCAAATGGGGAATCCATATTATTCATCTCAAACCAGTTTCGCCGGTATAAGTTTGAGTACCACACCAATACAAGGTACATGGGGTTTGAATGATTTAAATCTTAATACATCGCCGGTTACATCTCCAGTTGTCTCTCCAGTCATCTCCAAAGAACTCAATTTGGTTCTCACGAGAAGTAATACGCGCGGAAAGGCATAGACTACAAAAAAGGCGACATCGATACCTATTATAGTTGAGGATGTAGTTGAGGCTGAGGAACTCAATTCGGTTCTCACGAGAAGTAATATGCGGGGGAAGGCAAAGTCTAAAAGAAAGACGGCATCGATACCTATTGTAGTTGAGGATGAAGTTGATGACGATAAAGAAAGATATAAGAACTTAAAAAATTGGTCATCCGATGACTTCGTGAATCTTGCACGTGCTTGGTTCCAAATATCTCAAAACCTCGCTACCACGGACAACCAAAAAGCCGCTACATTTTTGTTCAAGGTGCATGATCAATTCAACTCCTTCTATGTTGACCAATTTATGTGGCGATCGTACAACGGTGCCAATTATGAGTATAAGGGGTGCATCAATAAGGAATGTTCAATTTTTAGAGGCATCATTCAAGACCTTGAGAACTGACATTTTACCGGTATTGGAGCGGCAGACTTCGTAAGTATTTTATTAATTTTTCTTATTTCATTAATGATGTTGATGAATCATACTCTAAAGAATTTTCTATCTTGATTTCTAGGAACGTATGACATACGATACATTTTTTCAACTACAACACAAACCATTTACACTTGGGGAAGCGTACAAAGTTTTGGAAACTTTCCCAAAATGGTCATAAATTCATCACATCGGGCAATCCAGCCGCAACATCGCCAGAAAGTCAAATTTTAACGATAGCCCGGGTAACTCTACCAATACCGATCCTGAAACACCTACATCCGGTACTTTAAATATTGTAATTCTGGATGATTCTATCGACGTGGATGCACCACTATATTCTTGTGGGGATGTACGACTGGATGGAAAAAAGGTAAAAGAAGCGGCAAAATCAGGTATAGGTTATTGGGGAAAGAGGATGCTTAAGACAACGACCAACTTGATGAAGGCATGGAATAAGAGAGACGAGCAAAAGAAAGAGGAAAAGGAAACTAGGGCTAGAGCACGAGAGGAACTAAAGTTGGCTAGGGAGGCTGAGATTCAAAGGAGGCTTAAAGCGAAGCTAACTAAAAAAAAACCGTCGAAGATACGCATATGGTTAAGGTGATGACAACGGACCCAAGTAACATACTACTGGCACAAAGACGTTGGATGAAGAAGTAAATTAAAGAATATTTGAAGAAGTTGAAGGAACAGTGTCCAAGTGATGACGACGTTTCTAGTGACGACGATTGATGTAATCCTTAGCGTTAATAGTAGTTCTTAAGTTCTATGTAATTTTATTATTTCAATAAAATTGTTATTAATGGTTCGTAATTCTTAAAATTGTTACAAAATCAAAAAGCAGAAGTAGTAAACCATGTTTCCTTAAAGTGTTACAATGATGAAGACTTGAAAACAAAATATATTACAACTTCAACATTAAACTTAAAAGAAGACTACATTACTCCACCCCTTTTCGATTTCACAAATGCGCGACAAGTTCATCTCGTAATTGGAAATGGGCACCTTCATTTCCAATTTCATGAACCTTCTTGATGTACTCTGCCATAGTGTTGATATGGTGTCTTGGATTTAAGTCCTCCTTCCAAGTATTCACGGATCTTCTAAACTTGGGATCAATGTCAATTTGTCGGACGTAGGTATGACGTTCATCTTCGATGATTATATTGTACAGGATTATACATGCGTACATAGCATTTCATAGATCACTAGGTTTCCAAAATCGCGCACCGTGTACCAATATTTGAAACCTAGGTTGTAATACCCCAAAAACACGCTCTATGTCTTTCCGACACGCTTCTTGCATCTTCGAGAAATGTCTTTCTTCATCGTTGGACAGATTTCTTATGGTTTGAACAAGTGTTTGCCATTTTGGATAGACCCCATCCACTAAGTAATACCCCATAGTGTGTGGTGCCGTACCTATATTATAATTGCATGGCGGCGCAACTCCATTAGACAAGTTGTTGAAAAACCACCCTTGATGCAAGACGTTCATGTCGTTGTTAGAACTAGGCACCCCAAAGAATGAGTGCCATATCCAAAGATCTTGGGACGCAACCGCTTCTAAAATCACCGTCGGGATTTTTTTTATACCCGGTATATTGTCCTGCCCACCCGGTAGGACAATTCTTTCATTTCCAATGCATACAATCTAAATTACCTAACATCCCCGGGAAGCCTCGCGATCCATTGACTTCTAACAAGTGTAATGTATCGTCTTCATTGGAATATCAAAGGTATTGAGCTTTGAATTGTGTTATAATAGTTTTACAAAATTCTTTCAAACACAAAATACCCGTAGACTCCCCAATCCAAAGGTATTCTTCTTGGGCGTCTGCGCTCGTACCGTAACATAACATGCGAAGTGTGTGTGTTATCTTTTGGTGTGAGGATAAACCCATCGTCTTAGCGGCATTTTCTTTTTGAATAAAATATGGGTTCGAAGAAAGTATTTGATCATAAATACGTTGATACACACCTTGGCTCATTCAGAATCGACGACGAATACCGGCGAATCTTGGGTTGTCACCGAAGTAATCCCGATTAAGGCTAAACTCCCCCAATTTATGATCACGGCCTTTCCGCTTGTCAATCCTTCCTCTTTTACTATCTCTCCGCCTCCGTGATGACGTCGCCTCTTGCTCTTTTTCTTCTGCTTCTCCCATCTCAATCATAATCTTGCTATACTCATACATAAACTCAATTTGACGTCAGAAGAGCTCTTCGCTTTCGAACGATGATGAAGACGATGACTCCAAAGATGAGAGTGATGTATCAGACTTGAGTAGGTCAGCCAGGATTTCGTCGGACATGATTCGGCAAAATTGATAAGAAATGAAGAAAGCTGAGTTTTGAGATATAAGATGAATGAGTTGATTGTAGAAGAGTAAGAGAGTAGAAGATGAATAGGTTTTATAGATAGAGACAAAACTAGCCGTTTATAGCCGTTGAGCATCTTGTTGAAGAAGTTTGATCAGGGAAAAACTAATAAATAAAGGGGAACTTGAGTATTCTTCATGCAGGCTTTTGCCACACACTTCTGAACTGAGCGACAAACCTATCCGTTTGAAGTTGTTGAAACGTGTTTTAATCTCAGACGCCCACGTATTTTAATCTTGGCCGTAGTGTAAACGTGCACTTCAGAACTGCACGTAATGGGAGCCACTGGATTGTTGACATGTGTTATAATCTTACTGGCTCATTAACTACGCGCGGTTCAGAAGTGCGCGACATGAATTCACCAAAAATCCACCCTGAGGGCGAGGGTGGATTTTTCATCGCCACGTCACCGATCCACCTAGCTGCTGGGAACCATTTGGGGTAGAATTGAGGGTGGAAAACCAAATTCACCCTGCCACGTCAGGGTGTACCTAGCTACTATGGATGCTCTAAGGGATTAGGTTTAGAGAGTTGAACTCTATGTTAGAGTTGTACCATTAATTTTGAGATAGCGAAAGAGACTGTAATCAGTTTGATGAATTATTGGAATCTGGTGTCACCGCCGAAGATAGGCTTCTTACTCCATCTTGGGGTTTCCACTATTGCATATCTCATTGTGTTCGTAACTAGGTTTAATAATTGCTTCTTGTTATTACCTTATGATTCATATCTTGTTATAGCATAATTGTTAGAAACGACAAATTAGGGTTTCACTGTTATCCGCAATAAGGGGGTTTCTACGTGGAATTTCCCTAACAATTGGAAGCTTCAGGTGAGATCTAGAAACCCTAAGGCGAGATATAATGACTTGGAAGATGATGAAGTCTAGCTCACATTTTGACGTGGGAAATTTTAATGGCAAAATCAACTTCGGGTTATGGAAGTGGTAAGTGAAAGACCTTTTGATTAGAGATTCTTTGTATTATGTTTTGAAAGGAAAGGAGAAGAAACCGAAGGAGATGACCGACGTGAAATGGTTAGAGTATGATCTCCAAGCTTGTAGTATGATTCGTATGTATTTTCAAAGAAGGTAAAACGCGTAGTTATAAGTGAGAGTTCGGCATCGACGATGTGGTCTAAACTCGAGAGCACTTATATGAAGAAGTCGCTGACTACGAGGATTATGCTGAAGCACAATTTATTCTCTTATCAATTGAAGGTTGAAACTTCAATTGTTGATCACATAAATGGCTTTAGTAAGCGAGTAGCCGATTAACTCGAGCAAGGAAAAACGACGAAGAATGAGGACCAAGCTTTTCTTCTAATACGGTCGTTCCCTAATTCGTATGAGCACTTTAAATAAACTATGTTGTATATCAAGGAGAAGCTCGTGTGTACGATGAGGTCACTAGTACACTTACTTCCAATGAGCTACGGAAGAAGTTTACAGGTGAAGAAAATCAAGTTGATGGCTTGTTTGTTCAGAGAGGGAGAATCATGGATAGAAGAGGCATAAAGAGTCATTTTTATTCGAAGTCGAGATCACAGAAATATGTGGAGTACTATGAGTTTCACAAGAAGGGGCATATCATACAAAATTGTTCTAGTCTAAAGAAAGAGAAGAAAGAATGTAAATCCGACACTGTGCATGAGGCGGAGGATTATGAAAGTTCTGATGGGATGGCTGTGTTGTGATAGCCAGCAGTTCTAATATTTTGAAAGATAAATTGATTCTTGATAGCGGATGTTCATACCACATGTGTACAATGAGGGAATGGTTTGATTTATATCAAAATTAAGATGAATGGCGGAGTTGCTTCAATGGGGGATCATGGAACCTGTACAACAATTGGTATGGGGTCAATTCGGATCAAGATACACGATGGTGTTGTGAGAACTTTGGGAAATGTCAAACATGTTCCAGAATTGAAAAAGAATCTTATTTCTATCGATATTTTAGATGATAAAGGGTACATGACATAAGTTTTCAACGGTGCTATGAAAGTGATATGAAGTTCCCTAGCTATGATGTGAGGAAGCAAGATGATAAAACAATCTGTACAAACTTATCGGGGATACAGTTTCAGGTGGAGCTGTTGTTGCTTCTGAAGAAGACCCATCTTATCTTTGGCATATGAGTCAGAGAGGCATAAAAGTGTTAAGCAAACGGGATTTGCTTGGAGGTGTGAAGGTGAGTAAACTAGATTTTTTGTGAGCATTGCGTGTTTGGTAAACAACATCGGTTGAAGTTCAATAAGATTATTCACAATATATGGGGTACTCTTGATAACGCAGATCTATGGGGACCTTCATAGGTGCCTCCGAAAGGCTGGTGTCAGGTATTATATTTCGTGTATTGATGAGTTTTTGCGTTATATTTGGATATACCTCATGAAAACGAAAGATTAGATATACAAAATATTCAAAAAGTTTAAGGCCATGGCTAAAAAACAGATCGGGAGATGCATTAGTGGGTTCGTTCTGATAATGGTGGAGAGTACAAGAATGATCCACTCCAAGAGTTTTGTGAAGCCGAGGGAGTAGTTCGACATTGGCCTACTTCTTTTACACCAGCAAAATGGGGGTTGCAGAAAGGATGAACCGTACATTGCTCGAGAAGGTACGGCACATGATATCCAATGTTGGCTTGGGTAGAGATTTTTGGGGTGAAGCAGTTAGCACTGCTTGTTATATAGTCAATTGATCGCCCTCAACATTGATTGATTGTAAGACACCGGCTGAGTTATGGTCGGGTTCTCATGCAGATTTCAGTAAACTGCGAGTATTTGGGTGTTTGGCATATTTTTCATGTTCCGGAAAATAAGTTGGATCCACGAGCGAAGAAAGGGTTCCTTCTGGGTTTTGAAAGCGGTATAAAAGGATATCCTTTGTGGTGTCTAGAGACAAACAAGGTGAAGATCGTTAGGGATATGACTTTCGACGAGTTTTCGATGTATAATAAGGCTCCTACTGAAGAGAATGTTTTGAGTGATGTTCATCAAGTTGAGCTGGATACTCCAAGGGTTATCTTCTTTGAGCCTAACTTAGTAGAAGTTGAAAAAGGTGGAGTCTTACCATGGAACCCATTGATCAGCTGGAACATCGCCGTATCTACAGGTATAAGTCAACAATAAAAGCAACCGTCCTTAGCAAATCAAAGGGAACCAAGGCTAAATCAGGACAAACCTCCAGTCCGTTTTGGGTTTGAAGATGATAAACTGCATTACCGTCTATTGGTGATGATCCATTTTCATTTTGTGATGCAATACAGAGTAAAGAAAGCGAGAAGTGGAAGATAAATGGGTGAGGAAATAAATTCTCTTTATAAGAATCGTACATGGAGTCTTGTGAGTTTATTGAAGAACTAGCTGGCAATTGGTTAGAAGTGGATGCTTGCAAAGAAAGAAGGTTCAGATGATGTAGATGATGTGTGGTATAAAGCCTGGTTAGTCACCAAAGGGTTTGCTCAACGTGAAGGTATTGATTATGGAGAACTGTTTTCATACGTTGTGAAACATACTTCAATTAGGTTTCTTTGGGTGATGATGACCTTACTTGATCTTGAGTTGAAGCAACTCGATGTCAATACTGCATTTTTACATGGAGACCTTGAGGAGCGTATTTACATGCGTCAGACAAAGTGATTTGAAGCTAAGGGTAGAGAAGACCAAGTATGTGAGCTGAAGAGGGGTTAAAGCAGTGGCGAAGGAGGTGGTACAAGAAGTTTGACACATTCATGGTACATCAGGGATTTTCAAGAAGTGAGTATGATACTTGTGTTTATTTTAAGAAGCTTTCCGACGGGCCCTTGATATTTTTGTTGTTATATATATATGTTGACGATATGCTCATAGCTGCTAAGAGCATGGTGGAGATCAATGAATTAAAATCTCAATTACGGCTATGAAGGATCTTGTTGCAACAAAGAAGATTCATGGCATGGAGATTAAACACGATCAAAAGAAGGGGCAGTTGTGCACAACAACAATATCTCGAGAAAGTTCTTTCCTGGTTTGGGATGGATAAGGCAAAGCCAGTGAGTAGGCTCATTTTTGATTGCCAGCAGTTCAATCTCCTAAGACGGATGCAGCGAAAGCCAAGCCGATATGGCTAATGTTCAGAATGGTAGCGCAGTTGGGAGTATGCCCTGATATAGCCCAAGCAGTCAATATGGTAAGTCCGTATATGGCGAATCCTGGGATGGGTCACTGGCAGGCTATGAAGTGGTTATAAGGTACTTGAAGGGTACCTTGGATGTTGGTTTGATGTTGGTTTGATGTTGGGACGCAACATGGCACGCAAAGTGTGTGGTTATGTTGATTCAGATTATGCTGGTGGTTTGGATAAGCGAAGATTTAGGGTATGTGTTTATTTGGCATGTGCTTCAATTAATTGGAGATTTATATTACAGTCAACAGTGTCCTTATTGGCCACATATGCGGAATACATGGCAGAAGGAGAAGCGACAAATAAGGCATTATGGTTGCGAGGTTTGATTGGTGACTTGGGTATTACTCATAAGAGTGTTGTGGTCAATTGTGATAGCCCAAGTGTTATTTATCTAGTGAAGAACCAAGTATACCATTCGCGGGCAAAGCTCATAGATGTACGACATCACTTTATACGCAATGTGATTGCAAATAGCGATCTCTTTTTGCAAGATTGATACGAAGGACAATCTCTCTGATATACTAACGAAGGTGGTTCCGCTTTCGAAGTTTGAGCATTGCTCGAACTTGGTGAACATCTTACATGTTAGAGCGTCATGGAGGTGACTGGCGGCGATGTTGCAGGTTTGATGGAAATGTCAAGCCAAGGTGGATTTGTCAGAAAATGATTATGTGGCTTGACTCTCATCATGGCGGAGATTGTTGTAAAAAGTTGATTCGAGTTTTGAGCGGGGCTCCTCGATCAAGTGCATAAGGAATGAAATCTGCAAGGATCCTGCTCGAATAAACTTGTTTCTATTCTAACAGGTGGAGTTAGAGTGTTCATGTTCGAACATACAATAATTTGTTTGAGACATTTGCCGCTTAAACAAGTCTGAGGTATCCTATTAGAGTGGACTATTGTCCTGGTTGAACATGGATCGAAAATTTCAGCTTGAGGACTTACTTTAAGGCTTTAGAGCATCCACAACAGCCTTTTTTTTTAATAGAGAGTGTTTTTTAGGAGTTTTACATCAAACCAAACACTATGTATAAAATAGACTCCCCATTTAAATGAGCCACATCACACAATTAACTGTCTAAACCACTTTAAAGTAAAGTAGCCATGTTTAAAAAAGAAATATAAAAATTAAATTTTTTAATCACTTTTCTTTACTTTCTACATCAAAAGTAGTTTTCCACGTAATATAATAGTCTGGCTAACCAAATTATTCTCTAGACTATACTTGAGGAGAGAGAAAGGAAAAAAATAGGGATAGAGAGCCTATAAAAGACATTTTATTACATTTTGCCTTCCTAAAATAAGTTTAGGGAGGCTGTTGTGGATGCTCTTAGTTCTTCTCGGGATACAATCTTTGCAATGTCACCCAATATTTATAATGGATTAGGTTTAGAGAGTTGAACTCTATGTGAGAGTTGAGCCATTCACTTCCAGAGAGGGAGAGGGACACACACACACAAAGATTGTAATTAGTTTGACGAATTACTAAAATCTGGTGTCGCCGCCGAAGAGAGGTTTTTAACTCCATCGTAGGGTTTCCTCTACTACATCTCATTGTGTTCGTAAGTAGGTTTAATTCTTACTTCTTGTCATTACTTTAAAATTCGTATCTTGCTATAGCGTAATTGTTAGAAACAACAAATAGGGTTTCACTGTTATTCACAATAAGGGGGTTTTTACGGGGAATTTCTCTAACAACTATGACACATTATTTGAAGTTCTGGTAATAAAAATTTGCCAACTGAGTACAGATTCTAAAGAGAGAGTTGAGCTGAAGTTACCTAACACTCGTGGCTGCTTGGCGAGAAGATTGGCCTCATTATCATAGAGTTTTTCTGACACCACCTATTCACCTCAATTCTTATTCACAAAAAAATTGTCCAACTATATGTATGTTGGTTCAAACTTGAGCTAAGGTGGTAAATCGACCCCAGGTTGTTCGAGTGTCACATTCGCCATCAAAGGCACCGCCAAATTCGCCATCACCAATAGCAAAAATATGTCGCACTAAGCTTTGCACCAGAGATCACTAACAATAATGCAGACCTTAACAAACAACAAAATCACAATTCAAGTCAATATGTGACCAAATAAAAAATCTTTACTAAGCTTTCAAGCATATATCGCTAACGATGCAGACCTTAGCATGCGAGAAACACGAAAAATTCAAACTCAGAAATAGTAACAATATCAAGGTCCAAATTAACCTAAATGCGAGTAGGGTTGAAATTGGGAACAAATTTGGAGAAATTAAAGTGTGTGCTTAACATAAAATATATCAAATTACGACCTAAATACATGCATTATCGATAAACAAAGTTGAAGGAAACAACACGATCGAAATTTACAACAGGTAAATTAGGGTTTCAGAGAGAAAGGGTGTACCTAAAACTTCCATCATTTTTGTTCCCTCCAAACTTTGAAGTCTTAGAAAAAATATGATGGTTTACGATTTAAATTGAAGTTCGTTGGCGGGCACAAACAGAAAAAAATTGGATCTTTTAGAGGGCCCGACTTGGATCCGGCCCAGATAGGGCCTGTTGTGCGTGGTGACTCCAACAATTTGAGTTATTTGGTTTCAATGAGCCATATTGATCCGCGCAGTTTAATGATTTTTTTTGGCAAAACAACACAATAAATTAAAGGACCCCGAGGGTCGAGAAAGGAACCAGAGTATGTACAAAGTGGGGGGCTGAAACTGGCTCAAAAAGCAAAAAAACAGGAGAGGTAACCCCTTTAGAAGCCAGGGCATGGGCTTCAAAGTTACAAAGGCTACTAACAAAACAAAATTTAAACCAGAGAAACACGGTCTCGAAAGCACTAACAAGACGCCGTCAGTCGGAAAGAACCAAAAGGCGCTCAATGCCAAGGCTATGCGCAGCTTCCATGACTCTGATCACTGAAATCGCCTCGGCCTCTTCCGGATCCGCCGCCCGAGAGAAGTCGTAACCTGCACCAATAATCGATAAAGCGTGAGTTTTAATAGCAAAGCCTGACCCTCTTGGTGAATCCTTGATAGTCCAGGCTCCGTCCACTAAGGCAACATGCCATCCCTCCCCAATAGTTGGAGGGGGTGAAGATGGGGGAGAGCTGGTCATGGGGCCAGAGGGGGGAGCAGGGGGGCAGAGATAAGATTTTGCCCTACACACAGAAGCAGCATGATTAGAGGCAACATTGTTGAAAATAAGATCATTTCTGCTAAACCAAATAACATAAAAAAGAGAACTGATCTTCCCCCAGGCTGAGGGAGTGGGGGAGGTAGTCCCATGCTGAGCAAGCTTATAGAGCAGACAACTAAGAGAGTCAGTAAATGGCCATAAATGTAAATCAATAGAAGGATCGAAGGCATACCAGAAGTCTCAAACATTTTTATAGAAGAAAAGGGCATGGGTTGTAGTTTCCTCTTCTTCACCACATCTGGGATAAGTGGTGTCCCAAGAGGGATCTCCGAACCAGAGGTTCCGTTCGGTAGGTATGCCATCATGCAGAGCTTTCCATAAAAAGAATTGTATTTTGAAAGGGACATTCATAGACCAAACTGCCTCCCAACAGAAAGTGGGCAAAAGAGGAGAAAGGGGTTCCGGAAGAGTGGATCGATAGACGGATTTGACAGTGAGACTGCCATTTTGTTCACGTCCCCATCGTAGCATGTCTTTAGAAGGGAATTTGCGGAGGGGAATGAGAAGGATCGCATTGGCAATGTCGTGGTAGAAGTAGGTGCGGATGAGGGGTTCCTTCCAGGAGCGCTGGTTTTGGCAAATAAGTTTGGAGACCTTAGAGAAGGGACATATCCGCGGGAGAGGCCTGAAAGGGCAGCTGTGAGGGATAGTGGGGATCCACGGTTCTAACCAACAGTCAATGCTCTTACCATCTTCGATGTGCCAAATGCGGTCAAACCAGATCCTATTTCTGGCAGCTATGATACCCTTCCAGATCTATGAGTCTGAGGGCTTGGGAGAAACAGTCATAATAGATTCATGGGAGGAGTAGCATTGTTTAATGTGGAGGGACCAAGGTTTTTTTGGTTCTTTGATAGCTCTCCAAAAAAACTTTGCCTGAAGAGCTTGGTTGTGAGAAAGGGATTAGCGGATGCCTAGACCCCCGTTTTTGGGAGGTTGACAAATGGTTTTCCAGCCAATAGGGGAGGGCTTCCGCTTTCTATCAGCATTTGAGCCCCAGAGAAAGCGGGAATTGATAGAGTCCAATTGCTTACAGATCTTGAGAGGTAGGGGGAAAACCGACATCTGAAATGAGGGGATTGCTGAGTGAACAACTTTAATAAGGGTGAGGCGGCCGGCTTGGGAAAGGTTTTTGGCCTTCCAGCCCTCGATCCGCCCAGACACACGAGTAATGATCTCTTGGAAGTTTAAACTTTTTTTACGATCAAACTCGAGGGGGTTTGGTGATATTTATGGCCCCCCGTGTCTTTTTAGATGTGAAGGGTGCATTGGATGAGCTTGAAATAACGGTGGTGGCAATTTTTGCTAAGCGGAATGCAGGATTTGGCCAGATTAATCTTTTGACCAGAGGCGGTTTTAAAAGTATTGAGGACGTCGTTGAGATGACCCGCTTCTTCCAGATTCGCTTTGTAAAAGATGAAGCAATCATCAACGAAGAGAAGATGAGAAACAGGGGTGCTTCCTCGGGCAGTTTTGATGCCATGAAGCTTACCCTGGGTCTCAGCTTGGACAAGGAGGCGAGAGAGGACCTCCGTGCAAATGAGGAAAATAAATGAAGAGAGGGGGTCGCCATGGCGGAGGCCCCGACCCAGTTTAAGGAAACCATAAGGGGAGCTGTTAAAGTTGAAGGAGAGGGCTGTGGTGGAGATACATTGAAAATTCCAGTCACACCACTTGTCACAAAAGCTCATGGTTTTCAGAGTGTCAATGAGGAAAGTCCATTCAACCCGGTCAAAAGCTTTACTCAGATCCAGCTTGATGGCCATACTCTTTTTGGTTTTTTTTTTTTTAAGAATATGAGTATCCCCGGGGCCATGATAATGTTGTCAAAGATTTGCCGCCCGGGGACAAAGGCGTTTTGCATTGGAGAGATGAGTTTGTTAAGCAGGGGTTTGAGTCTGTTGGTAAGAATCTTCATAATGATTTTAAACTTGGTGTTGCAAAAACTAATTAACCTGTAGTATTCGGGGGATATAGGATTCTTAATCTTAGGGTTGAGAGTGATGTTGGTGTGGTTGTACTCGGTCAGAAGATGACCCGATTGGAAGAAAGAGAGGGTGGCGTGGAACAGGTCATCTTTGATGGTATCCCAGGATTTCTGGTAGAATAGGGGGGCGAACCCATCTGGACCAGGGGCTTTGTTAGGGTTTATAGAGAAGAGGGCAATGCTGACTTCTTTCTTGGTGGGATCAAGTGTGAGCTGAGAGTTTTCTGCCGGGGTGATAACTTTTTCTAGGAGGTTAAGAGTTGTGATCGAAGTAGGTGGATCATTCGTGGTGAAAAGGTTATCGCAGTATTCCAGGAAAGCGTCGTCGATCGCTTTGTGATCATACGCCCAACTGCCATCCGACTTGCGCACTTTCGGAATGGAGTTAGTCCGGCGCCTTCAAATGGTGGAAACATGGAAAAAACGGGTGTTCCTGTCACCCTCTTTGAGCCAGGTCTCACGAGGCTTGTCACGCCAAAGAGTTTCTTCCTACTGAAGAGTGTGTTCAAGTTTATATATCAGCTCATGCTCAGGAATAGTATTTGCCTCAGAGGGGTTGGCCTTCTGAGTCAGATCAATTTGGTCACAAAGCGATTGAATGGTGGCAGGAGTGAAATTGAATACGGTACGGTTCTAAGCGCAGAGTTCCTTCTTTGTGTGGCGGAGCTTTTTGCATAGACAGAGGGGATGCAAACCCGTCTGAGGGACACTCTAGGCGTTATTGATGAGATTGAGAAAATCTTGATGCTTGGTCCAGAGAGAGAGGAAGTGGAATTGTTTGGGAAATTGGCGGTAGACAGGAGTAGTGTTGAGAAGGATGGGTCCATGGTCCGAGCCAATGATGGGGAGGTTCCTAATAGCGGCGTCTGGGAAGTGGGTTTTCCAGGAATCAGAAACCAGGGCATGGTCGGGCCGGAGTTTTGTCAAGTCCGGACCTCTCCGTTTGTTAGACCAGGTGAAGGGGACACCAAAAAAACCCAAGCCAATCATAGAAGCGTGGAAAATAAAGTTGGTCAGGGGGTTAGGATAGGTGTGATCGAAAGGGATCCTACCAAATTTTTCGTCGGCCGAAATAATACCATTAAGGTCGCCAATAATGATCTAAGGGATATGAATAATGTTGGCCAGAGCTATAATAGAATCCCAATATGGGCCCCTATGATGCTGCTCCGGCAGCCCGTAAGTGAATGAACACATCCAGTGAATAGGTTGCGCGACCTGATTGGAGTGACCATTAAAAGAGGAGATCAGAACATCGATACTCCATTAGGAAGATGACAGGATTGTAAGGTCGATGCATGTGTGCCAGGCCAGACAGAGCCCACCTCCATGGCTGCAGGTGGCCGGGACGCAATGAGAGTGGGCGAACCCCAAGGTAGAAAATTTACGAACGGAATCGGCTGCCGAAGCTTTCGTTTTGGAGAGGAAGAGAATGTCAGGATTGTTTTTTTTGGATATTGAGGAGCTCTCGGAGGGTGGATCGATTTCCACTCCCTCTACAGTTCCAGGAGAGCAAAATCATTTCCAACCGAGGGCCGGTGTCGGGCCCGCTTCCAAGTTGTAGGTGGGAGTGGTATTCGTGGTTGGTATACCTCTGCGAGATGGGATGCGGGGGAAAAAGCGGTCTGTGAGGGGGTAGTTTTGGAGTTTAGATTGTGTGCCAGAAAACTGAAGCATAGTAGAAAGTCTTGGCAGACCCAGTACCTGTCGGGCTCGCCTGATAAAAACCCAACGAAAATCTAAATTACTAGGTCTGTAAGTCCTCTTCTCAGGGGGGGATGCGAGGGAGGGGGAATGATGATTTGGAGTCAGCCATTTATTTTTGGCCAGTCGGGAGACTTGAATAGGGGTAGTGTTGGTATACCGGCGTTTATAGAGTTTGGTCATGAACCAGACTCTCCTAAGCCAGCGTTTTTGTCCCCTGGAGTGGGAGAAATCGCTCTTATCTTGGTCAGGATTAGTTTGAGTAAAAAAAGGGCATGTCCTGGATGGAATGTGATTAGGTCCCAAGTTGTAGACCGTGGCCGAAGAAACAGGGAGATGCAGTGGAGAGTGCGAGTTCCTATCATGCACTCTAGGTTGGTCTATGTGGGGCCGAGTAGTACGTTTAAATTTCCATCGTTCGAAACGCGGGTGTTGGTGTGTGCGTCGTGCCGATTTGTGTACACGATCGGGGCCGTTAAACAAAACTAGTATAAGAGAAGTTGTAGGTGTGTGCAAGTGTAGTTGTTAAAATGCGTACCTTTGCGGGGGCCGAGGAGTCTCCGGTGTCATCACCCGTAATGGTGTGATCTCGGGTTCACTTGCACTTACCTACCGCTGTGGAAGAAGATGGTGCATGGCTGTCTCGGTTTATATTTCTGATGCAAAAATTTCGTGAGATGCCGGTGTGTACCAACCTGAGCCCTCTGTCGATGAAAAACCAAGTTCAAGGGATTCCGAATCATCTGTCGAGGCCGATAGAGGCGGAAGATTTTCTCCTGTAGAGAAGGGTTTGGCTGAGCCGTTGGTTGTATGAAGGTGAGTCGGGGTGGCTCTTAGGGGAATGGGCTTACTAGGTAGGCCCCGAGACAGTGGGACCTGGCTGAGGGTGAGATCAATATAAAATGGGTTAGGCTGGTTGTGACATGCAACAGGCGAATTGGGTTGGCCTGCCCCGAAGTCCAACGTGCGAGGTGTGACCCGTATACCCGAAACTATAGTAGGCTCAGGGTGTTTCTAGTCCATGAGAAGGGTTTGTGGGCTCGAATTAGTAGTGGGCTGAGGGTGTGAGTTGAGGTCCGAGCCCAAGAGAGGAGGGGTGGGTCTTTGGGGAGGAGTATGAAGTACGCTAAGTTCTAACGGTACTCGATAGTTCTGATGATTGGATGTAAATGGTAGGGTCTTGGCAGGTAAATCATAAATGCTGAAAACAATTCCTGACACATCAGTCGGCTTTGGAAGCTACTCTCTTACAGTCTCGGGAGGAGATCCCTGCCAAATTTGCATGCATGTTTCGGTTGTAACCCTAGAACTGTGAGTTCGTGGTCACTGAAATTGATGAAATCCGAGCTCTGATGTTCCTCGTAAAAACTTTGACACGGCCTAAAGGGCTGACTGAAGAGATGCTGCTGGTGTTGGATGAGCTCACGAGAGGTTTGTGAATGTTGAGAGTGGCGAGTGACGGCTTCATATCGAGACCACGAGTTAAGTTTTGTGATGGCGCTTTGTATAATGTTATTAACCCCGATTCCTTCGCTGTCGTCGGAGTGGTCTACATTTCTGTGTTTTCGGCTTGGGATAGGGTGGGGATTCTCCGACTAATATGGGTGCGTGTGGGATTTTTTGTAAAGTTGTTGGAGGGCAGCATTGGGCGAATGCTTGGGAGAATTAACTTGAATGTGAGCTCCGTATGGGAAGTTGTAATTGCCGATAATATCGATTCGATTCGATTCTGTTCCCTTAGAATAATAGCAAATTTCGAACAGAGAGCAAGTGAGTGAGAGTTGATTCCATACAGAGGGCAAAAATCTTCTAAACGCTCCTATTTGACCATGAGCCGAGCCACTCTGTAATTTCCCGGTCGAAGTACATTGATGGATAGGATCAACAGTTTGTCTGTAAACATGTTAACTTGGATTCGGTCAAAGCCATTTTTGGTATGTTCGAACTAGGCTGAACGGAGATCGTCTTTCACGTATTCCCCGAGCTTGTTACTGATGGAAATGAGGGTACCCGAGTCACGGAGGCAACATGGAATCCCGGATACTTGCACCCAACACAGGTAGCAGGAAAAGGTTAACTCGGACTGATGAAGGAGGGGGTCGAACGGCTTTTGGAGGATGGAGAAACAGATAATGTTGGCCGGCGGAGTAGCAAGAATGGTCTGAAAATCATGTTTTGCTTTGAAGTTTGTCGTAAAAACTTTGGAGTCTTGCTCAAAAGCTAGTGGTGGAATAGAGGGAATAAGTTTTGCCCATTCTCGCCGAATGCCGTCGCTAATGACTTGCTCTTTTAGATAAGGGGAGATAGACTTGAAAGCTATATCATATTTCTAGCTATTTTGCAGCGAACCCCATTCCGAGGAATCAAAGGTGAGGTCTGGCGAGGGATCATGCGTCGAACATTGTTCCATGAGTTCAGTAAGATCACGATACTTTTGGCCGTCCTTGTAGTCGGTCATAGGCATCTTAGTGGATGGGAGTATGTGAGTGGGTGAGGAGAACAGAACTAGAAGAATTGGAGGAAGAAAGTGGGAGTTTTGGACATGGTCTACATGGGGAGTGTGTGAGAGGGATTAAGGCATGTTTGTGGATAGGTGGGGTCATAGGCAGAGGGGTGTGGAGCAAGCAGGAGGAGTAACAAGGCTGGAGGGGGGGGGGGAGAAGGGAGTTGCTTAGGGTTTGAGGTAGAGTGGGGTAGAGGAAGGGAGAGCTGGAGAGCTGCACAGTTTAATGATGAATACTACTGGTTAGAATTTACAAAATATTAAAAGTTGGGTAGGCTTGGGTGGAGCTCTACTACCCAATAGGGTTGGGGGATCCACCACCACTCCCCCATCTCCCGGGCTCTAGCCACGTATATAGGTGTCCTTGACTGGCTTTGCTTGGTGCAACGAGAATTCCTCCCCAAATTAATCTTGATATTTTGTTGATCTAGCCATTGCAAACGATTGAATCAAATGAAATAAGCAAAATTCCTTGCTTTGTGGATGTAGTCCCTGACATACTAAGCCTTGCCCCGTTTGGGGTTAGGTTTAGAGAATATTAATTGATAACAGTGATCTTTGGGTTCCTTTATTTATTTGATCTCAACACTCCAAACACTGAACCGCAAGAGCAAAGAGCTTTTAAGGACAATTGATTATCATAAGAGGAACCTCAAAGGTAACTTTAGCCCCTTTACCTCTTTCTTGTCCAGGTTTAGAAAAAGATAGTGGAATACAAACAATGATGATGTAGTTGAGAGTACTCAATGTCCTCTAAAAGGCAAGGATATCATTAATTCATTCATGAGCTGTGATATTAAGGGGTGTGATCTGTTAATATGTAAAAATAAATGCCCCAATAGTAAGTAGAAGAATGGAATTTGAATCAAGGTCTGTCATAGAGTTGATGGGGCTAACAACTAAGTTATAAATGAGCGGGATAAGAACAAAACAAAATGGTATAACAAGCTCAATACATTAATGCAAACACTAATTTTAGGGAACTTAATGGAAAGTACAAGCTGTGAGCTGATACATCCACTTTAAGCTCGTGTGAGTGCAATGCTTGTACTACTAAGGAGGATACATGGTACAAATATCCTATGGTCAATGAGAACAAAAGATGGGCCAACCTCACTCTTAGTTTCTCCTTCAACTAAAAGGGGCAAAATGAAACTATAGGGACTTATCCCTTAAGCTGGGATAATATCGAACCAATCCAATACCAGACTAGCTCACGTAACATACACGTGACGTACACTGTTAACAATGACATCTGGACTACGAACTGAAGAAGAATGTGGCTTGAACACTCCAAAGGAAACATAACAAATCAAGGACACCTGTCTCCCACGAACTAGCTATTGTAGAAATAGCCTTCACTCTTCCCCTAATTCAGAAGAACATGCTAATACATGTAAACGAACTGAGAGTATGGTTTATAAAAGGAATATAATACAAAAAAGAAATAGACCAAGTTTTTCTAGCTAACAAAATCATCAGTTGTAATCAAAATACAGCCTCAAGTAATAAAGTTATAGTTACTAAAATCCTCAAGCCGAGGTCATAGTTTTTACCTAAATGGAGGTTTCCATGCTAAAACCCATGTCAATTCATATTCTCTATTCTATTTGTTGCCATAGGTACATTTGGTGTAAGAGCCTTTTGAGCCATTACGAAATTAGGCTCTTACATTTGGCGTCATCCATGGGAAAGAAGACATTTCAACGAAATCCTAAGGTAGATAGTTACTCATCGATCAATTTTTAACCATGGTGACTTTTAAGCGACCAGCCATAGGAGTTCAACATAAATTCTCCATAGAACCCGATCAGCTAGCGGAATTAAGGGCGAACCTCAATGCTGAAATAGAGAAGCATAATGAGCTCGAGCGTCAAATGGTACGTGACCGAGAGCTTCATGAATAAGAACTCAAAAATGAACATAGGCCTCAACAAACAGAGTTCAAACAACATGAAGAACAAATGACCACATTGTAGACCGCCTTGAAAGCACTTTAAGACAATCAACAAGTTTAGGCTCCCTGGGAGCGTGAGGCCATATCAGGAACTTCCAGGGTTTCAGCACGAGATAGGTTGGGACCTCGAGGCGCAATTAGCAGAGGAGCTTCTAGGTATTAGCAAATGATCCACACGTACCAGAAGCCTTAATTCATCTAGAACGAGTAGATCAGTTAGAAATTAGTAAGGGACATAGGCACTCGAAGCATCCAACAGAAGAGTCACGACCTCCATCTAGGGTGCAAGTTCGTGAACGTTTGAGTGAGGGAAGCGGTAATCATAATCCCCAACCAGCATGCCAAACCGTTCCAGTACCACGTCAGTACGTCACACAGGAACATATGGATAAGCAAATCAAGGAGTTGATCGAAACTCAATGAGTTGTTTGATATGGAAGTACCGATAGGTTTCCATACTCCAAAAATACATAAGTACAAGGGCACCGATCCTAAAGAGCATGTCCAAAATTTTTGAGATTCATTAACATTGTATTCATACTTGAACCATATACTTTGTCGACTGTTCGCTACCAGTCTCCAGGGAGAGCCACTCCGATGGTTCCATTCTCTACCAAAAAATTCAGTCCTCACATTCGACTAGTTACAGCAAATCTTCATCAAGAAGTACGCTCATAACAAATACAAGGTGGAAAATTTATACACTCTTATTAGTCTCAAACAATTTTAGGGGGAGAAGCTCGAACCCTTTGCAAAAAAATCTCAAACTTGCTCGAAAGGTGGATAATCTCGATAAAAGATAGCAGTTTTAGCATTTACCAACGTACTACAAATCGATTGTAAAATGAAGGAGCATCTTTTTTTAAACAAACCCTCAACTTTAGAAGACATGATTATAAATTTAAATGGATATATTGATTTGAAAAGGATGATGTTCAAAAGGCATAAATCTACAAAAAAATGTCCTAACCGCGAAGGGTCCAAACACAGAAGGAGACAATGAGCACAACAAAGATGGTTAAGGTGATAAAAAGGGAGCTAAAACAGACACATACAAATCACGCAAAGGAAACTTTTTACCTAAATCGGTCCTTCTAAAGATGAATGTTAGGATCTCAACAATCTATGCTATATAATGGATAAAGACCAGTTTTTCCGTGTGGCTGAATCTCTAGAACCAATCGAAGGCAAACTGTATTGTATTCACCATAAGGTAACACATCATGAAACTGACAACTGTTATGCTGTAGAGAGATTGTTGGAGTTCATTTTCAAAGACGGGAGAATGCACTAGTACATTATCGATCTGGATGGATACAAGAATGGAGCTATAAGAAGCAAGTCGAACTATTTCAGGTCGAAGTTCAATCCGAGGAAAAACACTTATACCATCTCTACCACAGTCACATGATCGAAATCCACTAGGTAAGCAATTCTACTAGATTTATGAGGAGGTTAGCGGAGTGCTGCGACCTCATAGTTTAGGATAAATAAGCTAATCTCCTTCCCAAATCAAGCAATTAACGAATTGGAATTTCATTTAAAGATTACAGCATAGCTTATGTCAAGTTCCTACATCATAACGCATTTGTTATTATGTTTAGGATGATGAACTTTGTCATGCATACTATGATGATAGATACAGGCAGTGGTATCGAAATCCCTTTTCATAGCACAATCAAGCAAATTGGATTAGCAAACAAAGTTATACCAAGCGACATCGATATCAGTGGCTTTATCAATCTAAAGAAGAATGAGTAGGAAATATTATCCTACCGACCATTGCTGGACCAACCACTCTTGATAATACTTTATACATCATCAATGCAAAATCCCGATATCTGGAGATAATGGGCCGTTATTACACACATGGAAACGATCCCATCCACATTCTATCATGCACTTCATTTCAAATATAGCGATGGAATCTATGAGATCAAAGGATGTCAAAATCTCTCTCGAGCTTGCAAAAATACAGTATCTGCCATACTTGACATATCCGACAAATTTTCTTCATAGCAATTACAGAAAGTTGGCCACGCCGAGGGTCAGCCTTCCACAGTCGAACCTGCAGAATACATCAAAATTGATAGACATAGCAGGGGTACATTTATTGGTACCATGCTTATCCAACAGGAGAAAGAAGCTCTAATATAATTCCTTCAGATAAACAAAGATGTCTTCAGATGGAGTTTCCAAGAAATGCCAGAAGTTGACCCAGCTAAAGGTCCTCGCAAATTAAACATCAGAGATAAAGCTACAACAGTCAAACAGAAACAAAGGAGACTCTCACCTCGTCTTAGAGACAAGGTTAACACAGAAATTGATAAGTTGATCGAGGTCAGATTCATTCGAGAAGCCATAAACCCGCATTGGATATCGAACATTGCAGCAATTCCAAAAATGAGAAAGTCCATGTTTGTGTAGATTTCACAGATCTTAACAAACATACGCTTAAGAATAGTTTTGATCTTCTAATAATTTATCAAATTCTAGATCCATAGCAGGGCACGAGCTATTATCTGTAATGGACGCTGCTTTAGGATACAACCAGATACCTCTCTTATGCAAAGATCAAGAAAAAACCACCTTCATCACTAAAAGGGGCCTTTATTGTAACAACGTTATGCCATTCGGTCTCAAAACTACTGGAGTAACCTATCAAAGGCTCGTTACTAGTATGTTTATGGAATATTTGGGGAAAATAGTCAAAGAATGCATCGATGATATGCTCTACAAAAGCTAAAAGAATGAAGATCATATAACACATTTTGATATAGTTTTCAACATCTTGCGGTCATACATAATGAAACTCAACCTAGATAAATACCAATTCGGGGTAAACTCTGGCAAGTTTCTTGGACACCTCATCAGTAAGAAGGGAATTAAAGTTGATCCAAATCAGATTCGAGCTTTAATCAACATGCCATCTCCACAAACAAATAAAGATGTACATAAACTCACTGGTAGGATTGCCGCTATCAACAAATTCATCTTCAAGTCTTCAAATCGATGTCGATAGTTGTTCATGTTGCTTCGTGGATCCACCAGAGAGGGCAAAGATCAACAAAGCGAGGAGATCAAATGGACAAAAGAATGTGAAGCAGCTTTCCAAGAACTGAAAATATATCTCAAAAAAATCCTATAATGAGTACTCCAATAGAGAACGAGGAATTAATCTTCTAACTCGCCGTTATATAAAATTGAGAAGCCAGTGTATTTTATAAGCAAAACTCTTACACTGGCAGAAACAAGATATTCTAAGATAGAGCGAATCCTCCCACTCCTCTATACTTTACAGAAGCTCAAGCATTATTTTCAAGCCCATTCAGTCAAGGTCATGACAAACTATACCCTTCAGAAAGTGTTATCTAAAAAGGAGAAATCACGTAGAGTGTAACAATGGTCCATCAGTTTGGGGGTGCACGACATCTAGTTCAAATGGAGAACCTCATAAAAAGGTCAAGCAGTGGCTAAATTTTAGCAAACTTCTTAGTAGATGATCCAGATTGGGAAGAGCACGATCCAGATCAACCAAAAAAAGTTGAAGACAATCTACCTTCAAAGCCTTTCGATGAACGAGTTGAGTGGAACACACAAAAGGGGTGGAGACTTCTTACAGATAGATCAGTAGAACCCGGTTGGAATTGTACTGATTGCACCCTCAAATGACAGAATCGAGAAGTCAATCCAATTAAACTTTGAATCATTGAACAACATCTTAGAGTACGAGGCATTAATTCATGGCCTAGATATGGCATTGGAGATAGGAGTTCCTAAACTATCGGTCTATACAAACTCATTACTGATAGTCCATCACTACTCTGAGGGATATAAAAAGAATGGAAAAATCGTCGACTATGCGGTACTCGTTGCTGATAGAATAAGCCGATTTGACAAAGCTACTCTCAATTATTTACCTCGTAGAGAAAATTTCTACGTCGATTCCTTGGCTTACTTAGCCGAGGTATTGGGTATAAAAGCAAGATACCTCAAAATTGAAGTGATATCAGCACCCAATATTGATCTCCCAGCAATATGCGCGATCAACACTGGGGAAAATAAAGAGGAGGATAACGATTGGAGAATGTCTTTTCTTACCTATTTCAGCACGAAGAATAAATGTGATGAGCCACTTCCAGTAGATCCAAAATAACATAGACAACTAATTGAAAACTCCAAGCGATACACAATATAGGAAGGTGACTTATATCAAAGATCGGTAACTAACCCCTATCTCAAGTGCCTCTCTAAACAAGAAGCTGACGAAATGCTGAAAGATTTACATGAAGAAACTTGTGGCTCCCATGCTCTAGGACGATCACTCAAAACATAGCTATTACACAAGGAGTTTTCTAGCCAAGAATGAGAAAGCATGCCGATGATTATTCATAAAAGTACAATGCATACCAACGATATGGTAATTAAATATGAACTCCTGCTCTCAAACTCTACGCGAGTAAGGTATTCTGGCCTTTCAAGCTATAGACACTTGATATTGTGGGAGAATTCCTAAACACATCGAGTAATCGCAAATTCTTACTTGTAGCTACAGATTATTTCATGAAATGGGTGGAAACAATTCCCCTTTGTCGTACTAGAGAAGAAGAAGTCATCTCATTTATCTGGGAATATATTATCACACGATTTGGTTACCCCCACCTAATTTGGATTGATAGCGGCCCATAGTTCATTGGAGAAATAGTAGTGGCATTTATAAACAAACACAACATCATTCATTCACCCTCTAATCCATACTACCCCCAAAGAAATGGACAGGCTAAAATCCTGAATAAAACCACAGTGGATGGCCTCAAGAAGAGACTCCTGTAAAAGAAGAAGGGTAATTGGATAAGGGAACTACAACATGTCTTATGGGCCTACCACACAACACCAAGATATTCCACAGGGTATTCCCCTTTTCTACTTACTTATGAAACTGAAGCCGTCATCCTAACAGAATATCACTATCCCATCAAAGATCATGAGCTCACTAATGAAAAAAATAAGTTTGAACTAGCCTGCAATATGAACTGGATAGACAAAACAAGAGCTCGATATGTTGCCAACTTGGGTCAATATCGTCATATTCTAGCCAATTCATACAATAGAAGAATTCAGAGTCGGCAGTTCGAAATCGACGACTTAGTACTTCGAGAAATCCCAAAAAATGGAAAGAAGTTAAATACCGGAAAGCTCATAAAAAATTAGGAGGGTCTATTTCTCGTATTAGGTTGAACTGGCTTGGGATCCTGCTACCTCATGATAGAGGAAGGCATTAGGATACCAAACCCTTTAAATACTAGAAGATTAAAGAAATGTCATGGTTAAATCCTTATTTTTCCAAGCACATGATATATTTAATATTATTCTTTACATTCCAAAAGTGAGATTTAATTTCGAAACAGTTTGTACATTCTTCTCTCATCAATGAAATTTTTTAAGTTTTTTCCCATTGTACTACTATCTACTATCATCCATATGTATATCCTTATCTACTAAATCTTAAAAGATAAATCAAAAGGTAAAATTAGCTTTATTCTATCCAAACATCTACAATAGAGAAACCAAAATAGTTTATGCGTTCTCTTAAATAGGTCATGTAGAAACTAATACAAAGAATAAGAGATTCGAGAATGACTAACTTTATTATTATTCAATTATTATAGTGGAAGAAGACCTTCTCCTTATATAGCTAAAATTACTTGGGCACTAAGTAAGAATATCCTATATTTAGAGAATTCTATATTTAGTATATATTCTATATTAGGTATATTCTATATTTAACATATATTCTATATTCAACACTCCCCCTCAAGATGGAGCATAGATGTCAATCATGTCCAGCTTGTCAATCATGTCGTTAAATATTCGTCCACAAACTCCTTTCGTAAGAATATCTGTAAGTTGATCTTCCGACTTCACGAATGGAAAAGATATACACCCTTTGTCAATATTTTCTCTGATAAAGAACCGATCCACTTCAACATGTTTCATACGGTCATGTTGAATTGGATTATGTACAATCATAATCGCTACTTTATTGTCACAGTGTAGATTCATTGCTTTCATGAGTTTAAATCCAAGATCCTTCAATATATTTCGTATCCATAGTAGCTCACATACTCCATGAGCCATACCCCGAAACTCAGATTCTACACTTGATCTAGCAACAGCCTTTTGCTTTTTAGCTCTAAATGTCACCAAATTCCCATATACAAATGTAAAATAGCCTGTGGTTGACCTCCTATTTGTCATATCTCCTGCCAGATCTGCATCGATGTATACCATTACTTTCATATCACCACCTTTCCAGAATAAGAGACCTTTTCCTGGAGATTTCTTCAAGTACCTTAGTATTCGAAAGACCGCCTTCATATGTTCTTCACTTGGATTATGCATGAATTGACTTATGACGCTAATGGCATATGTAATATCCGGCTGAGTATGGGAGAGATAAATTAGTCTTCCCAGTAAGCGTTGGCACCTTCCTTTGTCATATGAAACTTGGTCAGAAAACATTTCCAAGTAATGATTCGTTTCAATCGGTGGATCTACTGGTTTACAATCAAGCATCCCCATTCCTGCAAGAAGGTCTAATATATACTTTCGATGAAACATGAAAATACTTTGACTTGATCTTGCAACTTCAATGCCTAAGAAGTATTTTAACTGTCCCAAATCCTTTATCTCAAATTCCCGTGATAAATAGTTCTTCAGTGCCTTCATTTCTTCTGAGTCATTTCCAGTAATAACCATATCATCAACATAAATAATAAGAGCGGTAAGCTTTCCTAACTTCCATTTTATAAACAAGGTATGATCAGAATTACTTTGTCTATATCCAAATGCCTTCATGCTCTTCGAAAACCGTCCAAACCAAGCTCGTGACGACTGATTTAACCCGTACAATGCCTTCTTTAATTTGCATACTTTTTCTCCTTCAGAGTTCGTAACTCCAAGTGGTAACTCCATGTATACTTCTTTTTCTAAGTCTCCATTGAGAAATGCATTCTTCACGTCAAACTGTTGTAATGTCCAACCTTGATTGGCTGCAAGAGAAATGAGTACACGAATAGTTTTTATCTTTACCACTAGGGCGAATGTCTCCTCGTAATCCATACCATACGTCTGCATTTACCATTTGGCAACTAGTCTGGCTTTATACCTATCAATACTTCCATCTGAATTCATCTTTACAGTAAAGATTCAACGATACCCAACAATACGATATCCGTGGGGTTTATTAACAAGTTCCCAAGTGGAATTCTTCTGTAATGCATTTATCTCTTCATTCATGGCTTTCTTCCATCATGGATCTGATAGTGCTTCCTATAAATTACTAGGAATAGATATAGAGGAAAATTGATTCATAATGCATGTAAACGACTTAGCCAACCTATGGGTGGACACATAATCAAAAATTGGGTATTTTACTTTATAATTGATATCTAGTTCATAAGTAGATTTTGGAATACCTTTAGTAGGCCTTTCTGAACGTCTAGGTTGAATATCATTAACAGTGTTAGGATTAGGTAATACCTGAGGTTCGACATTCTGTGGCAGTACTTTGGTAGATGGTGTTAGAATGTTTGAGTCACGAGCAATTTTTACTTCTTCAGCTTGATCTTCCCCTGTCGTCTGATCCTCTCCATTCATATGAAGTTCATCTTCAATACCCTGATCTCCCCTTGTCATCTGCTCTGCTTCACTTTCCTTTTCATCATCAGTTAGGTTACTATGCCTGTTCAAATTACTCGTTAAATCCTCTAATTCCTGAAACATATCCCCAATAATAGGGAACTTTCCTTTACCATCATTATGTTTCTCCCACTAAAGGGAAGATCCCACAAAATATGCCTCAATTCTCGAAACGAAACATCCAAATAGATATACACCTTCCCCTCCACTGGATCATAACAACGATAACCCTTTTTAAAATCTGCATATCCAAGAAACACACACTTTCGAGCACAATGATCTAATTTTCCTCGCTGATGTTTAGGTATATGAACAAAGATAACACATCCAAAAACACGTGGTTCTAGGTTTGACATTGCAGGGATGGTGGTAAGATCATGAAGTTTTTGGAAGAGGGTCTGAAATTCAATGACCCTAGATGGTGTGTAGTTTATCAAGTAAGCAGCAAATTTTAATGCTTCTCCCCAATAATTCAAAGGCATATTCATTCCAAAAAGAGATGCACGAACAACTTCTAACCGTTATCTATTCATTCGTTCAGCTAACCTATTTTGCTGTGGGGTATAAACATTGGAGGTTTGATGTCGAATGCCGTTATTTGTCTAGAACTCTGACATGTCATTACTAGTAAATTCTCTTCCATTATCAGATTGATACACTTGTATCCTCCTTTGGAATTGGGTCAAAACCATCTACTAAAAGTTTTTAAATACTTCAAAGACTTCACTTTTATGGGTAATACCCACATCATACAAGTACACTCATCAATAAAAGTCTCAAAAGAATGAGCTCCAGACAATGAAGGAATACGTGCAGGACCTCATACATCAAAGTGAATAATACTAAAAGGTTCTGAACTTTTATTAAAACTTGGAGAGTATGTAATACGATGACTCTTAGCGAGTTCACAAATTTCATACTCTGAAATACCACAATTCAAAAATAACGACGAATTTAATTTCTGAAGATACCCGAGGGAGAGATGACCCAGTCACTGATGCCATAGCTACACATTAGCTTTTGTTTCTTTAATTCCTTTGACTTTATTTACCTGATTAATTCTTTGCTCTCCACTATTAGTCAGGTCCAAATAGTAGAGATTGCCATTTCTAACACCACTACCAAGAACCTGCCGAGTCACCATGTCCTAAAAAATACATAATTGTGGCCAAAATGTCATAATACATATAAGTGTAACAATGATCCTACTGACAGACAAGATATTGTACTCTAGTGCAAGAACAATAAGGACATAGTTTAATGTCAGGGATTCAGATATGTCAATGGAACCTTCTTCAATTACAGGAGATGAACCACCATTTACTATGTATATAGAGGTTTGGGTTGAAGGTGTAATGGATGATAATATGCTAGAGTCGTTTACCATGTGATCTGATGCACCAGAATAAATTAATCAAGTACTATTCAAAGAATTTACATCTAAAATACTACCTTTAGTTTTCATACCTGACTGGGCAACATTCACTGAAGGAGAACTTTTAGCAAGATCATCGGAACCCATTGGTCGAACTGCTACAGTGATTTTTTGGTATCTGCTACAGTAACTTTGAACTGCTACAGTGATTTTATGGCGTCTGCTACAGTACTTTGAGCACTACTACTACAGTGACCTCGAACTGTTACAGCTGCAGTAACTTCAAACTTCGCAACAGAATTAAGCTTCGTAACGGCAATTCGCAGCGCAATTCTATTCAATTCGAAAGAACCAGGTTCAATTATCGAACCCGCTCTGACACCATGTTGAAACTAATACAAAGAATAAGAGATTCGGGAAGGACTAACTTTGTTATTATTCAATTATTACAATGGAAGAAGACTTTCTTCTTATATAGTTACAATTACTTGGGCGCTAAGTAAGAATATTATATATTTAGAGAATTCTATATTTAGTATATATCCTATATTATGTATATTTTATATTCAACAGGTCGTTTATTTAATACATGAGCTGAGCTCCCACCAACTTCAGAAGCTTTAAATTCCAGTTCTCTGCCAATAACAATCTCTCAACCTTGATCAACCATTTTTTGGGTGAACACTTCAAGGTCGGATGATACGAAACGTTTCAAATATTCATATCGAATTAAATTTATTTTGTACTGTACGTCCTGAGAAATCATCTAATCATGTATAGTATCTCTCTCCTTCTCAATTCTCTTAATCTTACTCGTAAAATATGCGAGTACTGCTGCCATCTCTTTTTCATGAGCCACGTCGGTCGCAAGTTTCTCCTTGTTAGGTATCGCGAGCTAGCTAATCTTTGCCCTGGCATCCTTTAGCAATTTTTCCAACTTTCTACAACAATCTCGTTCCTTGGAAATTTTAGAACCTACCTGATCATGACGAGCCTCCATCATTGTCGTGAACTCGGTCATCTGCCCTATCATCTCCATAGCTTCTTCCAGTCTACTCAGATTGTACAATCTCTTATCAATCTCTCCCTTAAGTTCCTGTTCAGATACTAAAAGACCTGCATCCAATTTCTGTATTCATTTATGCAAAAAAAGTCACTAATCTGGGATTCTGCCAAATCGGCCTCCAACGTCGCTATCTGCTTGATCAAAGTTTTCACTTTGACCTCCTTCTTCCTTAATTTCTCCCTAACATTAATAAGATTCCCTTTTAAATCCTTTACTTCCGCCTCTAACCCTCTGATATGATATTGAGCGTGATCTGCATCTTTGTTCTTTCTCTTCATCCTCTCTACCCCCTCATTTCCACTATCACGTGCCGTTAATAATTATGTCCCCAATTTATTTACTTCTTCGATGAGGTTAGCTATATGACTCTGCACACTCGTTATACCCTCCTTCTTCTTCTTTAGAAGCCCTTTTACCTCCTCTAACTTACCTTGAGCGCTCACCACTTTGTTTTCCTTTTTCTCTACAAGTTCTTATAACTCAAACATTTTCACTTCCATTTTCATGTTAAGTTCGGTGGTATTTTCCAATTCCTCACGTGTCTGGTTTAGCTCAACATTAAGTTTTTCATTTAAATCGGTAAGCGTCCTGTTTCAGTGACCAAAATTTTCCTTTTTGACCTGTACAACAGTTCGTTCATTACCACACTTCTCATAAATCAATTACAGATATTACAATCAAATCATATGAATCATCGACATGCCAGCACGAGAAGATACTTTTTTAGCTTTTACGTTATGCAGATTTCTCGCTCTGGTGGCCAACACTTCTACGATCTCAAAATCTATATAAATTGATTGATCTTCTAATACTTTAAGATACGCCTCATTTAACCCTCTCTCACTATCTATCTCAGCTTCTAAATAAAGTGTCATCTCCATAAGGTCTTTGGTCACTTTTGGAGTATTTACTATAATACCACCCGAAAGGAAAGGTCGGATTTTAAGTACCTACTATTCTCTTGTCTAACTACTTTGCTACTTTGTCCCTCTCTATTTTATCTTTGGCCCATCCTAAACAAGTTACACATAAATCTATCTTGTAATTGTTACTAAATTCTTTATATTTTCTAACCTGAGACTCCATGTGTACAGTAATTAGAGTTATTGCATATGACACATTTTTCTCCTTAGCGAGTTCTTTCTTTAAGACCTCATTTATGACGCGCAGTTTGTTAAGTTCCTAAGCAACAGTATATATTTATCAAGACACCATCAACTAATAAATTTACTTCAGATAAAGAAATAATACAAATGTCTTCCTTCACCTCTAACAAATATCTTCTACAAAAATTGAAAATAAATCTTACTCTACCTTCTCCTGCTCGTCCACTCCATAGATTTCTTCATGGGCGACAGGAGAAATATTTCATAGTCCTGACATGGTCTCTAAAGGTAGAGTCCTCCTATTTACGGGGTTATCAACTGCATCGGGCCCCACAATATCCAAAGATCGTCCTTCACTTATAGAAATGATATCGGCCTCCGTATAGCTGTCCACATGGAGCCTTTGAGCAAGATTATCGTAAACGACACTCACATCATCGACATTCTTTTTGGCCTCTCTCTCGAGCTGGTTCATGGCTACCCGGAATGTAGCCCTCAAATTTGTGACTTCTGAGCTCGATCACGACCTCTCCGCTACCAGTTTGGGTCATTCTTCAGCCAATTCTTTCTCCAACTCCACGGTTCATTTTAGTGCCAATCTCCCCTCCTTGACACCAAGGCTGATCTCTTTCAGAATATGGGATGCCTGTACAAAAAAAAAAACAGTATACGACATATCAAAGGAATCACAATAGTATGATTACTTTTTAACTTATCCTACACAGTTCTATATGAATTTAAGATTTGAATTCCTTGGCATCCTCCAAAACTACAACCTTGAACTTCTCTTCCATAGCAAGTAGCTCTCCCTCTAAGTCCGGTTCCACAGCCACTTCCTTTGCCTCATTCACTACCGCAGGCGAATAACTATCTACTTTTCTCTTTTTTGAGGCCATCTCGACCTCCCCACTCTCTGCGGTCACCAATTTCAAAACATCAGCCTTCGTAATTCTCCCCTTAGATGGCCTTTGCCTGCTTTGCCAGATATGGAACCTGTAGGCCTTGGCTTCAGGGCCATGGGTACAACTTTTGATAAAACTGACACCATACCAATATTCGCTAATGAGTCCACTCCGACTCTAGCCGCTGGGCCAACTCCAATCATTTTTCTCTTATCCTGAGACTTCTAGACTTACAAATTTACTATTAACCCTCTTACGCCTACTTATATCAAGCTCGTCCAAAATAGTCTCGAGCTCATTTCTTTCTTGAGCTACCTCGTCAATCAAAGATTTTTCTTTCCTCACCTAATACTGAGCACCTGTATATCAAGCAGTTTATTATCAATACAAAGCATAAAATATTAATTTAATTTGAAGTTAGTGGGTCTCCTTATATTTTGTAAATAACTTATATGCAAGATCCAAAGCGACCTCATCAGCTTGTTACAAAGCACTCTCCTCTTACCCACAACAAATTATCATTCCAAACCTTCCCCGCAGAATTATGGTCAAAAAGGAAAGGGCGAGAGTTAATAGAAGAAAGATAGGTGCCCCTGGTGGCATTGGAGTACTTCACATTATAATACTTCAAAACATCCAACGAGGTCAACCTTTTCTCTTTCCCCTGGTTCGACCATTTCTCATTTAAATTCTCACATACACATATTACTTCGTGCATGTTCCCATTCAACTTTGTAGGGCAAGAATTAATCTCATTCATAATACATTTGGCAAAATTGTTCAAAGGTACTGTTAGCCCATATTAAAACTGTTTCAAATAATACAAGAAACCTTCTTTCAACATCTTTGACCCACACTTGGTATTATAAGAACTTAATTTCGTATGTTGAACTTAGTCTCTCATGCCAAATATAATTAGGACAATATCACGTAATAGCTAACACGAGATTTAACATGAAAAACCTTTAAATTGGTTAAAACCCCCAACCTATCTTGAAGATTTTAGAAAGATAGATATTATTGATGACGACTAGCTATTATGAAGAACGCTCTGAGTAGTTTTGTGTAGAGTTTCTAGGTTGAATTCTCTGTCTTAATCTGTAGTTCTATGATCCTATTTATAGGTCTTATAATATAACCATTTAACAACCATTATTACTTTTAATGACGAACGTTACAATATGATTTTGATGAGTCTTTAAACTAATTGCGTAACGGTCTGATCCTTTTATTTTGTAATGGCTTCTTTGTTGGCTGAGTATTTATTGAATCGAGTTGTTGGTATGGAGGTCGAGAGTGAGAAGTAAACTCTTCTTTAAAATTGTTCTGTAGTGTGTCATGTAATTGTATGATGATGAGGTCGAGTAAATATATGATGGTCAAAGTTGAGGCTCGAGTTTGAGATCCAGAATAGGCCACTACAACTGCCATCTCGCAGCCAAGAGCACGAGAAGTATCATTGGCAAGTGGTGTTGGTTGAAAATCATTATTAATAATGTATTCGATACCCGGGGATCATTTCCAATGTTCCTTCATGAATATCTGTTGTGGCTGTAGGGTTCCCTAGAACTAATGGCTTTGGTCAATATTGTTGTATTTGAATTCATTATGACATTGGGAATTTGGAACTCAGCATTAATGGAGGTTTGGTATAAATACTGTTGTGGTTAGCAGTGGCAATTATTTATTCGTCAAGTACTTCCTTTATTCCATATTTTCTGCAACTATTCTCTTTGTAATTATTCTGTTAAGAAGATGGTGGCCACCAGACGCCAATCGTACTAGGCTAGAGTTCTAGCCAAAGTGCTAGAGCTGTGATTTTGATATTTTGGGACCCAGTCCCTTGACCATCCTACTCCGATTCCTATGCAGCCAACCTACCAGGGCATGGCATATGAAGAGGTAGAGGAGGAAGATGACAATTATTATCAAATGGTGCATTTTTACTATATGGTGACGTCGGGGCGGGGGCGCAGGGATGGTCCGCATCTTTTGGTAGAGGAGGCAGTTACAATAGCAGATGAAGTGGCTGGTGTATGTCTGAGGAAGTCTCCCTGGTATCCAACTGGTGAGTAAATTCTATAAAAGTAGAATCATTCTTATTTCTTTGCCACTCGGGAGTGGTTGGGGTTATGGGAGAAGAAGGGAGACAGAGGTTGGAAGCATGCTTCTAGTCTTCGTTTTCAGGCTATGTTACAACCGTTTACTTTATTTTTCTTGAAGAAGTGTTTTAGTCTGTAAACTGATGTAATGTAATTTGTAGTTATCTCTAGGAAAGCTCTAAAAATGTCTTGTTGTGTGCCAAATTTTGTATTGTAATTCGAACTAAAAAATACATGTTTAACATACTTATGCAATTCCCTGTTTGATAAAGCGAACTAAAAAATGAGAATGGTAACTCAAACTGCAGATAGATTAAAGTGTGTGATAGAAAGTGGAAAAAATATAAAAGAATTTTGGAGGTCAAAAATATGTTGGAAAATGTAATTCTGTATAATGCACGAATTGTCCTATTTAGAGATGTGTAAGTGTTACATGGACTTGTGTCGAACTAAAAGAAGTCTATTGAAGCGAGCTACGTGACATCAATCTATTGCAAAAGTGATGTGCTGAAACAAAAAATTGAGCTGTGGAGATAGGTGTTGAAGCAAAACATTTGGGAGATTGTGGAAGCGAGTTCAAAAAAGTGATGGTCAAAATGTAATGAGGTCGCTTTGGGAAGACAAACTCAAATAACTAGCTAGCATGATCATTAGGTTGTCATTTATGGCAGAGGGGAATGGATACGTAATAACGCATAAGTAGAGTAAAGGGCAGTTTAGATTATCGTAATTTATAGGTATAAATAATACTTGATATGTGATTGGTATGTTTGTGGGATGTTGAACTGCATGAAGTAAGTATGAGAATGCTTTCGTCAAACTGTTTGTAGAATTTTTGTTCTGCCATCTTGGAATTACACAAGACTGTGTTATGCAAACTCTATGTAGAATTTTTGATCTGCCATCTTGGAATTATGCAATGGCATTTAACATAGTTGTCATTTTCAATATGCGCACTTCTATTGACTTTGTCGTTAGAGTTTAACGAACTGTGACCTTTTGACTTTGTAGGAGTTAAAGTATGTTGCTGGCATGCTATATATTTCTTTTATTGGTGATAGAGGATGCTTTCTCTATAATTCAATATTCTGTGATTTGACGGCGTCCGTTGGAGAAGTTTTTTAGAACTATTTGGAAAATGCCTTGATATAGTTGGGTAAAGGATATCTGTGTCCTCTAGTATCTTAGTTGGAGCTATTTATGGATGGTCTTGAGTTGTTTTATTCTGTGCGAGCTCCATCATTCCGGATGCGTCATCGGTGCGAAGCACGTGAGGAATAATACATGTAGAATATACTTCTTAGGATGGTAAGCATGAGTTGTCTGAAAATATTCCCAAAAATCTACTTATATCCTTGTTGCTAAAAAATTGTTCCCGTAGAATATATCTTCCCTCAAAATCAGATTGATAGACAATATTGGTGGTGTACAAAAAGATCTAGATGTTGGCTATATAAGATCTTGATCCTTTGGTGTTGTGCATCGCATTCTTCTCCAGGAAAAACTTGTTTTGGTTTATTGGAAGTTGTCATGGTGAGGACACGTTCTCAGCGTGCTCGACATGCAGTGGAAGGTAAGCTAAACATCAAGGTTGCCAAACTTCGTGAGTGGTACTTTTGCCTATTGCCTTATAATTTGTTACCAGAGTGGCCATTGCTGGACAACTTAGATGACGAAGGTAGACATGTGGAGTTTAATCGTTATTCTGGTGTGATGTGTTCTGTGCTTTACTTCAGGACGTAACCCTACGAGAAAATGTTGTACGATAGATCATATTGGATAAGCTGGTTGAAAAGGACGAGAGGGCAGTAGGGGGGAGGGGGAGATAATTCCATGTGGTAAATTGAATCACCAGGGCTGCTTTAAATACCATTATATTTTAATGTAAACTTAAACTTTTATATCTCAAAATGAATAAGTAATATGTTTACAGTTCTCTGTGCTTATTATCTGTTAAATTTTAGGATAAAGTGTAGATTGAATCTGTGACCTGAAAAGTAGGAGTAATGCGTTTGTTTAGCTGCTTATGAGGCAATTATGATAGATTACAGCTGGCTGATGTTAACAGCTGTGTAGAGGATTTTGAATTTTAAATATTTACTATTTATAGGAATGACGTACGGTGTAGTACAAACTTGATTGAGTGTAAAAGCAAGGTGAGGGATCATATAGAGTGTCTTGGGAAGGAGGAACTGAATTGTTTAATGGATGAAATATGGGACAGACGTGATAACAGAATACGTTATCACATAAGTAATGATGATGCAGTGAGGCAAAAAGACATGCCTGTAGAGGCAGTATGGGTGACTGACACCTGTCTGAGAGAACCGTCGTTTCAAAAACCAAGGAAGAGTATAAAAACTCATCTCTCTCTCCCTCTTAAATTATCTACAGTTATAGAGAGAGAAAAATGTGGTGTAACCAATATTTCTAGAGAGAGAAAATGTTTGAGTTCCGAGCGTAATCCTGTAGTGAAAGCTTTGTCTAGTAAAAGGAATTTGTTGGAAATACAACGTAATCACTCATCCTTTGTGAAAGTTGTTGGCAGAGTAGAAGATTGTGGGTCTTCCAGTACAGGTGAGTAAATTTTTGATGCTCTATTATGTTTGTAGCTTGCAATAGTCTGTGTATTTGCTATTTTATGAATCATCTTTGTATGTTATTAATTGAGGTTGGGAAATTTTTAGAATGTAGGGGACTAAAAAAAGGATTGTTTTCCTGTATTTTTGAATATTTGCAAAAGCTCTGTGTATGGTAACTATTTTTGTGGAAGAAGAGGGAAAGTTTTAGCTTTTGTTGTTTATGGAAAGTTATGAAAACAAATCTTTATACTATATAGTAATGGGATAATAAGTATGGGTAGAGTTTTTATCAGCTGTGTTTGTGGTATATCATGTGATTGTGTAAGTAATGAATCATAGAGATAAAGTAAATAATAAAAAAATGTTTTTACCTGTAGGTCAAATATGCGTTCTAAAAACTTAAAGCCTAGTAGTAAATTTGTAGTTTCGTCCAGTTCGAAGGAAACATCGTCGTCGGGTAGAGATGATGATTGTAGAGGCATGGAAGAGATTGTAGATGGTAGGGAAGTGACTATGGGAATAGTGACAGAGATGCCCATTGAAGTAAGTAATATAATAGAGCATGATGATGAAACAGGGGTAGAGGATAAGATATTTTACACATATCCAGAAGGCGTAGATATAGGGAAAGAATTTCTAAATTTTAAAAAGAAGTTTGCAGGGAAGTGGGGGAATTATGTAATGGGGTAAGGCTTGTGGTTTAGGACCTTTGTGCCAGGGAAAGGGGAATAAGTACTTTATCAAGTGCACAATAGACTTGTGGAAGAGGGAGAAAGGAATTGAGGAAGATATAAAGATAGCGTACTATAATAGGTCTGGTATGGTAGGCTCGAATGATGGGTTTCTATATTATTTGAACCAAGTAGTATATGGGGTTATGAATGTATTGCTGTGCTGCCCCGCACAATTAAATGTGAATGCTTATGAGATGATGAGGGTGTGTGAGGTGTTGAATGAGAGGTGGAGAGAGAACGGGATGGCGAAGTAGTTCGTTGCAGCTGACGTGCTGAAATATTACAAAATAAAGTATGTACAAGCTCGTAAGAGTGGTTACTTGTTTAGAAATTCGTCTTGACCAAAGTTTTTTAACTTCAAATCTGCTGGTAGACTGTGAAATAATCATTTTGTATGGGTAAAGGGTAATTGTATGCAGGTTCTTGATGAACCAGCGCTCGACCTGGATCATAAATATATGTATATCTGCAAGCTTTTAATCATCTCATTAATTTTATCTCAGGTTCTTACCCAAAAGCTACTCCTGACAAATCGAGCTTATTTAACTGCGTTGCCTGTGAACAGGTTGAGTTGAAGCAAGTGCTTGGGGAGTTGAATATCTGTAGGGATAAGAGAGTAGATTCTAAAGTTCAAAAAAGTTCAACGAGCTCACGAATATTGAGCTATGGCTGGCCAAGAGGGTACTGAGAAGGTTGCGAACATGAGCCTTTATCCTCTAAGGGATTTGACTGGTATCTCCTCGCCTCCACTAGGGAGTTCGAACGGTTCGCAAAAGATCCTTAGGGTGAAAAGAACGCTGCAAGAATCTTCTCATCCTACTATAGAGGTGGCCCAAGGGAAAAAGGGTGACAAGCTGGCTCTCTCGAATGTTGCGGAGCAGTAGACAGTGGGTGAGTTCATTCCTCAAGAGATAGAAAAGACTTCTCAAAAAAGTAAACAACATGAGCAGGGGCAGATTTAGGGGGGGCGGGGTTTAATAAATAATGAAAATAAAAAAATCCCCTTATATTTACCTTATTATTATCCAGGGAGGCCTTAGTAAATAAGCTACAAAATTCAAATTCAAATAAATTAAATAAACTCGCAATCTCTCTCTGACTTTCTGTCTTTCTCCCTCTCAACTCCTCCTTCTTGGTGCCTTGGTCCACCGACCACCACCATTGAAGACAATAAAAGTATAAGACATATCTCTAGAAAACTGAGAGTCTCGCTAAATCACTAAATTTTGGACAATTCTGTGTTGAGAATAAAGTTCAGAATTTCGTAAAAGAAGTTAGTTTTCAATTCTTCACGATCCTTTCTAATTCTATATAAATTGTTTAATTCAGTATTGTTTTGAAAATTTGAGATGATGAATTAGTTAATTATAAATTTCATTTAGTAATATTTGTTTTTTATTTATTTTTCTTTTTATGTGTAATGTATTATTTATTTTTTTCCCCAAAAAATATAGCTTTGTTCATCAATCATCATGGGAAAGCCTAAGCCTGATATTCCAATTATGGTGTTTTTCTCAAAGAAAGTTCCTCAAACTCCATCTCTGAACTTTATAGTTTCTACTTCAAATGACGTATCTCCAACTTCTAAGGTTGTAGCTTCTACTTCGAAAGTGGCACTTCCAACTTCAAATGTCGTACCTATTACTTTAAATGTCGTAAAATCTATTTCTAATGTCGTGCCTTCAACTAAAATTGTGATTGATAACGATGAACGTCCTACTAAAATTCTAAGAATTAATCTAAAGAATTTGATATTAATTCATTGGAGTGGGATCCTGCTAAGCATCAACAAATCAATAAGTATCACGTAGATCGGCGTGATGAAGTTCAACGAGCGTATCTTCTCCATGTACCATTTCAATACAAGATGGATCAGGAGGAATATCCATAGACCATTTCAGTTAAAGTGGTTCATATCATTTCTGACATGATTTGAGTACTCACTTACTACCAACAAGGCATATTGTCTATTTTGTTCTGTTTTTAATACAAATCGTAGTAATGGGTCGGGATCAAATGCTTTCAGTAGTGAAGGATTCCAAAGCTGGAAGAAGGCTTATGGAGCCAAATGTGCATTTTTATGTCACGTCGAAAAGGATACAAATTCCCCACACAACAAAGCTGAGCAAACTTTTGGGGATCTACTTAATCGGGCACAACACATTGACACTCTTGTTGATAAAAGATCTCAAGTTGAGAAATCAGAGAGTCTTCTACGTTTGAAGACTTCAATCGACTTTATTCGGTGGTTAACCTTCCAAGCTTGTCCACTTAGAGGCTACAATAAAATAGATGTTTCCAACAATCGTGGTAATTTTCTCGAAATGGTTAAGTTATTGGGTTCTTAAAATGAAGATGTCGCCAAAGCTATAAGGAAAGCTCCAAAAAAATTAACTTTGAAGAATACTACAACATGTTGAAGATACTACAACATTAACTTTGAAGAATAAGTTAAAATATTTTCTTGTTAAGAATAGCCTAAGTGTAACAAATATTTGAGGGCAAGGTTATGATGGAGCTAGTAACACATGCGAGGTAAATGGAAAGGCTTGCAAGCTTTTATTCTCAATGAGTACCCATATGCTTATTTGCTCAGTATTTTGTACATCGTCTCCAATTATCACTAGTTGCTACATCGAAAGAAGTAACTCTTGTCCATCAATTTTTCTCAAATTTAAGCTTCATGATTAATATTGTGTCTGCTTTAAGTAAACGCAATGAAAAATTACATATTGCCCACGCATAAATTGTAAAAGATCTAATTACTTGTGGTGAACTTACATTGGGAACAGGGCTGAATCAAATGGGATTTTTGCAAAGAGCTGGGGATACACATTGGGGATCACACTACATATCTGTTTCAACTTTAATGAAGATGTTTACTACATCAAAGATGGTTCTTAGAAAAGTCACAGATAATGGAATAAATTATGGCCAACGCGCAGACGCAGAGACTGCATTAATGCATTTAGTTTCTTATGAGTTTGATTTTGTTATGCATGTTATGAAAGAACTTATGCTTATCACCCAAAGGTTGTGTAAACTCCTGCAAAGTAAGACTCGGGATATTTTGAATGCAATAGGATTAGTCGAGACCACTAAAGAACTTATCCAAGATTTCTGAGATAATGGTTGGAATGAGCTCAATGACAAGGTAAATATATTTTGCACTAAAAATGATATTGATAGTCCTGACATGGATAGTCTTTCTGTTGTGGGTAAAGGTCACTTTCGCCATTAAATACACGATGTTACGACTGGACATCATTATCCTCGCTTTGACATTTTTCATGACGTAGTGGACAAACAACTACAGGAGATGAATTACAGGTCTAGTGAAAATGTAATGGATTTGTTGATTCTTAGTTCAGCTTTGGACCTTAGAGAGAATTTTAAGTTCTTCAAAGTTGATGACATTTGCAAGTTAATTAATAGGTTTTACCCCAAAGACTTTACATTTTTTTTAAAAAGAACAACTACCATATGAGTTGCGACTTTTTGAATTTGGGGTGATTAAGAATCATGACTTTGGAGACTTGTCAACTTTATCTGAACTGTGTCACGAAATGGTGATGAATGGAAAAGTAGTTACTTACCCTCTTACGCATCGGGGAATTTATCTTTTGGTTACCCTTCCAGTTTCGACAGCTACGAATGAAAGAACATTTTCAGCAATAAAATTAATTAAAACCATGCTTCGCACAAAGATGGAGGATGAATATCTTGAAGATAACATGATTATCTATATTGAGAAGGATATCGCGAGCAGTTTTAATACAACCTCAATCATTGAGGATTTTACTACCACAAAACTACGTCGTTTAGATTTTAAGATATATATCTCCACTGTTTAAGCCTGAATTGATAATCAAGGTAAAATGCTTGATTTTATTTTACTCTTTTGTAATCATCTATGTCATACTTGACAAGATGTAGTATTGCAATCTTATTACTTAATTTTCAGAAAATATGAGTTTATTACCTCGTTTTTAATTTTTAATGATATATGCTTTATTATCTTCTTTTGAGTATGTAATTCTGGTTGTTTGATAACGCATAAAACTATATATTTTTTAATGAAAAGACTAAAATAAACCAATAATGCTAGGATTTTTTTTTCGGGGGAGCTACCCCCAAACCCCCTACTTAGGTCGAACCTACTATATTTAGCTTTACCCCCCAATACTCAAATCCTGCCTCTGCCCCTAAACATGAGGTCGAAGGTAGTGGCCAAACTCGGTCTAAAGCTGTGACCAAGCTGAGGGTAGTACAGCAAAGATGTTTTAACATGACTGGGAATGATCCGAGGCAGCTCAAAGTCGTATTCCTGAGCAAACAACGCAAGTATGTATTAATATTCGTTGTTTGCTACAGTGTAATCGATATGTCTATTGCTGATTCCATGTATTGTATTGGCAGCTCTCAATGTTGGTGAAAGGGTCTACAAATTTTATTGAGAAGAGAAACCAGAAGTATGTAAAGCTTACACAGACATTTGATGCTCAGACAGCCCGGTTAAAGGAGCTTAGAGAGGAGCTCGAGAAGGAGAAAGAGAAGGACCAAGGCAAAAGTGGAGAAGGTTACTGAGAAGCGGTGTGTGCAAATTTCTAAGAGCGAAGAGACCCTGGAGAAAGCTTTGGCGACGGTGAGGGTGATGGTTAGTAGAGACAATCTGATCCAATCTTATCGTTCCTTTGGGTTAACCGAGGCTGATATTACTCTTGGACTAGAGAGTAGTGTAGTGGCGTGTTTTCCAGAAGGAGAATCTTCACCAATACTTATTCGTAAAAAGAGTGCAATAAGACTAGATGAACATGATTTTACGTAGAAAACTCAGTAAAGGCTGAGAAAGGCCATGACCTCAAGGGGGATTTTGATGTAAAATCTAGTAAGATACTAGTTATTACACGTTTTAGAGTAAAGGTAGGTGTTTGAAGTAAGAATAGTAACAAATTGTGCCCTGTAGTATCTATTCTCTGCCTATATTTATAGTCATACATGCAATTTTACAAAAAGAAAGAAATAGTCACCTATTCTGGGGGAAGTGGTCAAACTTTGCGGATCTTTAGCAGTTCTCTCTTAACCAGGCTTTAATGGATACTTTTGGTAGGTCAAAGACTTATAGTATCTTCTAGAATGCTGAGCTGTCTTCGACTACACCGTACTGGTTTGCGAGTGTTGAGCTATCTTCAACTATGAAGGATTGTCTTTGCATATCTTTGACTACACTTTGCTGGCTTACTCTTGTCAAATCTGGGGAATATGCTACTACAATTGCCTCATTCTCGAAAGAAGCACTTGCGGTTGTGTCGAGAAGAATTTTAGAATCTGAAGCGGTTGCCAAATGAGAAGATGAATCGTCAGTATTATTTATGAGGTCAAAAGAACTGTATTTGGTCATGTCATTCCCGAGGCACAATTAATGTGATACATTGAATCCGACAGAAGGATAATGAGTATAAATAGGGGATTATTGAAGGTGGGATGGTGGTGGTTTGTGGAAAGATGCCGCCCCAAGTGTGATTTATGGCGTTGTCTGGGGCTGAAGACGATGACCATTCTAAAGGAAAAATCTGGCACAAACCAATCGGCGTTAAGCCGGTATGTTCTCGTGTCATATCGTTGGGGTGGGAACAAGGTCAAAATAGAGACAATGTGTATCTGTTGGAAACAATTATATCATCATGCGGGGGTAAAGGAAATGGATTGCATCAGTTTGGGGGAGAAGGAATAACTGTGTGTGTTGATGATGAAGATTTGAAGCATAGATGGGCGTCCAGGCATCTTGCCGAACGTTTGAGTTTTCTTACAATTTTTTACTGTATCTTTTTTGCTGAGGCATCTCTTAGAAGTTCAGTGACTTGAGATTCATTGAGCTTCGAGGATGAGAAAAGGGCTTTAATATCAAATTCTGGTGAAAAGAAAACACAAAGTAATTAGTTATGTAAGTCGAAGGTAAAAATAGATGTAGTTTAATGTAATGTAATCGAAGGATGTAGTCACAGATGGTATATGTAACAAAAGCAAAGAAGGAAGTTGTCGAATATGAATTGTAACTTATTCATAATAATAAATAAAGTTAATATCTTTTATATTCTATTTATGTGCATTTTGAGTAGCAATAGTAGTTTTAAATAATCGAAGGTAAAATGTTGAACGTGAATGCACATAAACTATTGATGGGTTATCATAACATCTTGAATGTATTTGACTGAGTGGGTCCCGTAATGGATTTCGAAGTTGATGGATTTGACTTTGAAATTGTAAAGTTCCAAGGTAAATTAAATACATATGAATTAGACCATGACTGGAAGGGTTATAAATAAGTCTTTTTGTAGCAGATGTGAGACATTCATGCTAGATGGTGAAGACAAGAGCTCAGGCCCGGGATGGGGTGTACAGATGTGTTCAGGCAATATATTGGGTGTTGTACACGCGATACTTCGGATCTCAGAATTGTGACATACATATGGAAGATCCGGAGGAGTCTGATTATGAAGGGATGAGCGAGGTAGAAGCGAGGAAGGCTGAGGAAAACTTCAAGTTTTGGGTCAAGCTACAATTTTGGCGCCCACCTAAATAACATGGTGGAATATAGACTCGAGCCAAGTTGTTGGTGAAGAGGGAGGATGAAGCTGCAGCGAGGGTTTTATAAAGGTATAATTTTTGTACGAGTAGGTATGTGTAAGGAGTTGTGAAGGTTAATGAAATGTAATAAAAGAGTATATAGGATGTGTTATCGATGGTAGTAATTTGTTGTTTACTTGTCGAATGGATAATGTACTTGTTGAAATTTGGTATTGATAAATAGTTTTAAACAAGTTTCTGGTATAATGTTGAATATAATGATAATGTGTATATTGTCAAAGATATGCCCCAAAAGATAGGAATTTGTAGGTAAAGTAGAAAAATGGTTTATGTACCAAGACTAATGATTATGGCAAGATGTATTCCATTAAGGGAGATTATGAAATATAAGAAAATTGATGTATACCATCTCTGAGACAATATAGTTGGTGAGCGTTGGATTGTTTTTGAAGAAATTCTTTGATATATGGAAGAATTAGAGCGGGAGTGTAAGTGTTTGTTATCTCTGAGAAGGCGAAGTATCAAAGAAAATGAGAAGAGGAAGTGAAAATGTTATGTTCGAAGAGTTGAACAGTCGTGAAGTGGTACGATGAAAAGTCAGGTGAGGTCTAAAAATACCTCTGATGTGGGCGTCTGTTCACACTTTTCAAACACATAAAAAATTTCTCAGGTGCTAATTGTTGTTGCTCGTTACTAAATTCATTACCGACAATTGCGAAAGAGGAGATTAGCGTGTTGATTGCAAGAGCCAAACGAGTAAAGGAAAGGGATACAGAAGCAACACGAAAACAAGGTTAGTGAATCAGTTTTTGATTATTTGTTGTTTGGGTTCTGATTGATTATGTGATTGATGAATAAGATTATGTAAAGTAAATGATGTTGTATAGTAAATTAGATTGAAAGGGAATTAGTTATTAGGAATTTAGTAAATTGACTGAGTTATAGTTGGGCAGAGGGTTTTGAAATTTTAAAGTAGTGAGGACTGTTATCTACGTGAGGGTAGAAGAACTAGTATCATTAGGTGCTTATTGATTGATTCTGGTGTGGGTGAGATGATGAATGGGTGGAGAGGAGTGGAGAGAAATCTCGATTGGTGGCGCTGCTATTATGGCGTGATTGTAGGGATGAGGGAAACGTCGTTTTGATACTGCGAGATTGTCGGGGACGTTATTATTGTTGGGATTTGGCCAAATTTTAAGCCGGAGAGGGGAAAATGTCAATTTTTGAATAATGGTATTTTTGGTGGGAAACAGGTGAAGTGTGTTCGAAAAGCTGTTGAGATTCCTGTAATTCGACAAAAAGTACATGAAATTAACAAATTATCGATGTTACTTATTAAAAATAGAAAAACATCGAGACCTGAGCAGATGTGTTACTTTAATGAAAGATACCAATATGATTTAAATGATATGAACGATATCGAGAACTGTGGTAATAAGTATAAATGCAAATGATAGTAGCAGATTGTAAAATGAATGATGTATTGGAGAGTTATCTCGACAACGATATCGTCATAAATATATGAACTTATGAACATATATATGTATCACATATGATAGATTCTAACTGTGTAAAAATTATGGAATCTGTTGTACAGGTTCGATTTAAAATGGCTGAACCAATTCAAAAGGATAAAAAAGACATACAAGAGTCTGGAAGACGTAACGCTTCAGATAATTGATGTGAGGACTTGTGTACATCAATTGGGAAGGAGGTATAGGGCAGGATCGAGTAGTACAAATTTAGGTTGCGTAGAGCAGTTTAGGGTGGCACCTAGTGTTATCGAACAAGCTGAGGAGGAGGATACGAAAACGGATGTAGATAACGAGTCTCAATCGAGTAATCGAGAAGGTAGTGGGGATGGGGAAAAAGATGTGGAGGAAGGCGAGGTGGCATGTTATGGAGAGGGTCCAGAGACCAAAGAGATACTAAGCTTCAAGAAGATGTATGGTGTTCCTGGGGATATCATGTTAGAGGAGTACCAATATGAAATGATCGACCAGGAAATACCTCTGAATGGTATTCTAGTTCATCAAGAACAAATAAATAGGGGATTGAAGCTTCCCCTCAGAGCGGACCAAAAGAAATTAATGAATTTATTTGATGTGGTACCGGGGCAGTTCAATCTGAATGTGTATGATATGTTCAGGGTTTGTGGGGCCATAAATGGTTGACATAAGACCAGGGGGAGGATTTAATAACTGTTGATAATTTATGTGTGTACTACACACTCAAGATGAAGCCGCAGAAGCTAGGTTACCGGTACTTGGCGAGGTTCCTGAAAAGACCATTATTTTATGATATGGTTTCAACTGGGGGGCAATACACCGATGAGCGCTTACTTGTTTTCAGAAATTATAAGTTCAATAAAAAAGAGTACGGGGAACCCTTAAAGAGAAATTTTTTTCACTTAGGTGTGTGGTTAGGTAAATGTAAATCTCGATGTTCGAATTGTGTGAATGAGATGTAAGTGTTTCTAACTTATTTATGCTATTTTTTACAGCGTTGAAAGAGGTCGATAGAAAGTCACAAGTAAAAGAAGAATTGTATAAGGTGAGGAAAGATTTTTTTGGTAGGATCGATAACCTAGTTATCGACCAAGATTTTGTGAATACGCTCTTCCAAGAAGCCGGTCTAAATAGGTCGAGAGTAAAAGGCTCGGAAGTGCCTGCTATCAATGGAAAGATGTCGGCCAAAATAAGAGAGCCGCATATGCTAGGTTACCCCTTGAAAATTGCTCCCTGGTTAGGTACAATACTGATACAGAGATTGATGCTATGCTGGGAAAGTCTTTGGGAAGAAATAAAAAGAAGAAGGCGGTGAGTTCTGATGTTCCTCTATTGCTTCCTCATAAAAGTAAAACTCGACAATCGACAACGGAGGAGGTGGCTGGTACTGTTAGTGCAGTAGTTCCTATGGATATGCGTTCCCCATGGGGTTCTAGGAGTGTGGTCCCAAAGAAGACCAATTGCGAGGTGTCGAAGAAAAATTATGTCGAAGAGTCTGAGATGGAAGTGCAGAAGACTATGGATGCTTATACGTCTGTCTGGGACGGATGATGGAAGTGCAGAAGAGTCTGAGATGGAAGTGCAGAAGACTATGGATGCTTATACGTCTGTCTGGGACGGATGAGCTGAAGACAGATGAGCTGAAGACGGAGCTAGAAGATTGCATAGTGGAGATTGATAGTTTGAATACATTTTTCAGCGAGGGTAAGAGGAAATTGTCGAAGGTAAGATATTTTAATGCTTTTCTACGAATGAAAAAATGTGTTGGTCACTCGAATATTCATTATGCGACTTTGATCCAGATTAAGAAGTTGGTAACTGAAGCGATGGGTTGTGGTGTGGGCAGTGGAGATCTGGCAAACCAGATCATTATCTGTAAAAATATATAAACGGATTTGATGATGGAGAAGGGCAAGTTGAATGCCACATTAAATAAGTATAAGCTTGATGCCAAGAAGGCGAAGGAAGCTGCGCTAGGTAAAGCGAAGAAAGTGGCAGAGAAAGAGAAAAAGGAGGCATTGGGGTTGCAGAAAACCGCCTATGAAAAAGATGCATGGGAACAAGTTGCCAATGTGCGTAAAGCGATGAAGCAAGGGCAGGGCAAACTTCTCGATGAGGTGAGGGCGAAGATGAATAAAGAGAAATTGGAGAAATGTTTGGAAGTAAGGGCGCATTTTTGAGAATAGTATGATGAACTAGAAGAAAGGAATTTTTTTTATAAGGGACTTGCAAAAGCTGGAGGTGCTATGTTTGAGGATAGCTCAGATAATGAGGTACCCCAGACTTCTGATGTTCATCGGTCGATCAAAGTTATCAAGGATGACGTGATGGAGGTTATGGTGCACTTCAAGGTGAAGTAGCAGATGTACAGGTTCCCAAAGATACTCTGAAGTTGAATGAAGAAAAATCTTCCTCTAATATGTTAAACCTTGGGGAAGTTGTGCTTATGTGAGAAAGGATGTAAAAGTGGTCAGTGGGACCAATTTTTTTTAATTAGTAGTGTGTGGTAAAACAATATTGTGTTGCTGAATCAGTTTTATTTGTGAAATAATTTTATGTACTTGTTTTGTAAATAGTTCTAAGTGGCAGATTTGATAAAATGATTTTGGTTGAATGTGACTAAAGATCGAGCAGATAAGTGAAGAACGCTTGTTTGCATGGTAGGTAAAAGATGGCCAGAAAATGGCAAGTAAGAGATTGAGAACTAGATATATATCCTTAGATGGGTATCTGGATTTTGATTTGAGGAGAATAAGAGTTCTTTCAAAGTTTGATCGATAAGTAAAGAGCACAAAGTAAAATATCCTGTAATTGGATATTATTCGCGTAGAATTCGAATTATAGGCTTTTGGTATATTTGTTAAGTAGTGACCAAAAACAAATCGAGATAGTAATGATTTTGCTTGTCTGATGCATACTTATTAAGTATGGGTCGAGATCAAATCAAATAGCAAGGATATTGTTTGTCTGATGTATACTTGGCAAGTATAGATCAAGATCAAATCTAATAGTAAAGATATTATTTGTTTGATGTATACTTGACAAGTATTGATCGAGATCAAATCAAATAGTAAAGATATTGTTTGTCTGATGTATACTTAACAAGTATAGATCAAGATCAAATCAAATAGTAAGGAGATTGTTTGTCTAATGTATACTTGACAAGTATAGATCGAGATCAAATCAAATAGCAAAGATATTGTTTGTCTAATGTATTCTTGACAAGTATAGATCGAGATTAAATTAAATAGTAATGATATTGTTTGTCTGATGTATACTTAGCAGGTATAGATCAAGATTACATCAAATAATAAAGATATTGTTTGTCTGATGTATACTTGACAAGTATAGATCGGGATCAAATCAAATAGTAAAGATATTATTTGTTTGAGGTATACTTAACAAGTATAGATCGAGATCGAATCAAATAGTAAAGATATTGTTTGTCTGATGTATACTTGACAAGTATAGATCGAGATCAAATCAAATAGTAAGGAGATTGTTTGTCTGATATATACTGGACAAGTATAGATCGAGATCAAATTGAATTATTAGAATATTATTTGTCTGATGTATACTTGAGAAGTATAGATCGAGATCAAATTAAATAGTAAAGATCAAATTGATAACAAAAGATGTTTATTTAAATCAATCAAAGCGGTTATAGTGATTCATCTGTAAAATAGTTTCAGTTGAGCCGTGTTCTATGGATATTCAAGCGGTATCTCATCTTCAGTCATCAGCCAATAAGTTCCACAATCTGTTTTATTGCTGACAATGTATGGCCCTTCCCAGTTTTTTGACAATTTTTCGGAATTTTTAGGCCGAGTACTATCTTGGATCCGTCGTAAGACAAGGTCTCCAATACTTAATTTATGTTCCTAAACTTTCTTGTTGTATGCTTTTTTCAAGGTATCATGGTATCGTTCCAAATTTGTGATGGTCTTGCCTCTTTTTTCCTCGATCCAATTGAGGTTACAAAGGAGACCAAGTTAATTTTCTTCGTCTAGAATTTTCCGTGGAGTACTGGGTAGATCAAGGTCCGAATGTATAATTGCTTTAGTTCCAAAATCCATCATGAATGGAGTACAGCCTGTTGAGACTCTAGGTGTGGTGCGGTAGGCCCAGAGAACACTGAGCAATTCATCCACCTATCGCCCTTTCTTGTTGTCAAGATACTTGCGTAATCCTAATTTAATACTTTTGTTTATGACTTCGGCTTGTCCATTTCCTTGAGGATAATATGGTGTGGATGTTGTGAGCTGGATTTTGTATTTATGGAGGAAAGTAATTACTTTGGCGCTGATGAACTGTTTGCCATTATCGGAGCGTATCATTTGCGGACATCCAAACCTGGTGATGATATGCTCCCAAAGGAACTTGATAACTTCATTTTCATTAGTATGGCAGAGAGGAACTGCTTCAACCCATTTTGTGAAGTAATCAGTGGCAACCAGGATAAACCTTCAGTTTCTCGATGCTGGATGGAAAGGTCCAATGATGTCGATTCCTCATCATTTGAATAGCCAGAGAACATTACTGATATGCAAGTCTAAGGCTAGGCTTTTGATGTCTTGGGCATGGATTTGGCATTGGTAACATTTTCGAACGAAGTCTTCTTAGTCTTGTCTCATCTTAGGCCAATACATGTAAAAGCGCGCTGTGCTAACGATCTTTCTGAAACATCTGCTCCACAGATACCTTAGTGAAGTTCTCAGATTTTGATTTGATCTTAATTATGAGAAATGCATTCGATAAGTGGTCCCTCACCTGTGATTCGATAGAAGATGTGACCTTGGACAGTAACTCTGCAGCATTTAGCCAAAAGTGATCGAGCTTCTTCTTTATTACTGGGGAGGATGTTAGAATTGAGGTATGCATATAATGGTCTTCTCCAGTCTTCAAGATCGTCTTCTTCAGAAATGGTGATCTGGAGTATTGCTAGTATATTGAGGCTGGAATGCTCGATGATTTCGATTTCCAAAGATCATTTTTTACTGTCTTTCAACATTGCAGCGATGTAAGCTAAAGTATCGGAATGTCGATTTTCCTGTCGAGGTAAATAAGAAATTGTTGCATGTTTGAATCTCTGCATCTTTTCTTCGACCAGAGCTATGCAATCAACCATTTTTCCTATTATTTTGAAAGTTTTGCTGTAATGATTTTCTACGAGCAAAGAACCGACGTAGACTGCTAATTCTTCTGCTCCGAAAGTAAGTACGAGATCGAGACCATGTAAGATTCCTTCATATTTGGCCTCATTGTTGGTGGCATAGAAGTTGAGCTTGATAGCTTTTTTGATTCGATGATTGGAAGGCGTGATGAGGACGGTGCAAATCCCCGATCCTTGTGGTCCTGTTAATCCGTCAGTAAAAAGTCACCAATCAGAGGTTTTGGACCATGCATCAGGTTCTGCTATTGAGTTATCTGTGAAGATTTCTTCAAGGTCTTCTAAATCGGGGTCTTCGACGGGAAAGTCTACCAAAAAGTCGGCCATTGCTTGTTCTTTGATAGATATTTGGGGTTCGAAGGAAATATCGTATTCTTCAAGGAAAACAGACCATTGTTGGATTCGTCGAGATTTTACTTTTTTAGAGAGTACTAGTTTAAGGGGGTATTTGGTGATGACTTTGATGAGATGAGCTTAAAAGTAGAGATGAAGTTTTTAAGAACAGTAGACCAGAGCGATAAGCTATTTTTCTACTGTCGTGTACCTTTTTTCAGCAGGCATAAGTATTTTGCTGATGAAATAGATTGGTTTCTCCACCCCACCATCTTCTAGAATAAAGACGGAACTGATCGAATCTTCGGTTGTGGATAAGTACATTGTAAGAGATTCATCATCAATTGGAGTACTCATTATAGGAGGACGCCCTAAGTATCGTTTAAGATCTTGGAAAGCCATCTCACAGTCAGGAGTCCAAATAACTTCCTTTTGCTATTTATTTGAAAGAGGAGTGAGGTTTCCATAAAGAAGGAGGTAAATGAGTTTGCATCGATCAGATGACTTTGAGATAAATTTGTAAAAAGTAGCGATTTTGCCTGTGAATTTTTTAATGTCTTTTTTTGTTCGAGGGGATGGCATTGTCATGAGTGCTTTGATTTTTGCGAGATCAATTTATATTTATCTTTTACTGACCAGATATCCCTGAAACTTTCCAGATGCAACTCTGAATTGACATTTCTCTGGGTTAAATTTTATGTGGTACTTGTGAAGGATATCGAATATAGTTTGGAGGTTACTAGAGTGGTCCTCTCGTTTTAGGCTTTTGCAAATCATATCATCGATGTATACTTTTATAATTATGTCGAGATGATCTTTGAACATTTTAGTCACTAGTCTTTGGTAAGTAGCGCCTGTATTTTTTAAACTAAAAGGCATGACCGTGTAACATTAAAGACCTCTGTCGGTGATGAAGGTTGTTTTTTCCATATCTTCTACGGCTAGTAGAACTTGGTTATCACCAGAGGCTGTATCCATCATAGAAAGAAGTTCGTGTCCTACGACTGAGTCGAGAAGTTACGGAATTAGTGGTAGCAGAAAACTATCTTTAGGTATGAACTTGTTGGGTTCTGTGAAGTCAGCACAAACCATGATTTTGCCATTTTTCTTTGGTAACGCTAAGATATTCGAAACCCACTTCGGATATTTAGCTTCCCAAAAAATTTTACCCGAAAGAGTTTATCAATTTCTTCATTTACTGCATCGCGGAGTCGGGGGGCAAGATTTTGCCATTTTGAATAATAGCTTTGCTGCCTGGAAGGAGGTTAAGTCGGTGACAAGCGATTGAAGGATTGATGTCGGGCATTTCTTGGATATTCCAGGCAAAAATGTCGATGTTCTTCTTAAGTAGCTGTATCATGGCCTCTTTTTCGTCAGTCGATTATTTAGAGCCGATGAAGGTTGTACGTCCCAGGCTGTCGAGTTCAACAGATTCGACTATCTCGGTGTCATGTTGCTCAAATGTTGTCGTTTCATCTTGCTATAGATGCTATACTTTGAGAAGTTTTGTTGTATGAGGGCTGGTTGTGGTAATTTTGCACATTCGTGTAACTGCTTGGCTACCTTTGATTTCGCATATTCTGTGATCTGTTGGAAAATGCAGTACTAGATGATAAATGAAAGGCACTGTTTTGATTGGATGCAACCAGCTTTGACTCAAAATTCCCAAGTATTCGGACTCTGCATTGATGACAAGAAATTTAACGAATGTAGTTTCGGAACCTGCCTGAACTGGCAGAGTGATTTTTCATGTTGTTAATTCTTTCAAACCATTGAAGCCCGTGATTGTTGTTGTCGAAGCTTTTACCGAATCTGTAAGGCCTAGGACTTCAATTGCTTTTCAGAACAATACATTTGTGGCACTTTCAGGATCGATGAGAAGTGTATGTAAATAGTCCTACCCAACTTTGAGCATAATGACGAGAGGGTCATCATGGGGGTATTTGGTGTGGCTTGTATCACAGTCTTCGAAGGTGATTTGGTAAGGACGCTTTGATTTACTTGGGCTGGGAAGAAGTTTTGCTGATTTGTCTGAGGAGGTTATTTTACAGAAAGATGTAATCCGATCATCTTGTTTTTATTTCTTTCTTTTCTTGATCTCAATCATGTACAGGTGGCGAGCTTGCCCTTGGGACTGATTTTGCTCCACTTCTTTATTTCTTTCTTCATTCTCTAGGAATCTTTGGATATCGATGACATAATTGTGGTGTCTTCCAGCAAATAGGATGTGATGGAAGATTAGTATGAGGGAGTAACAGGTGTCAGTCTCATGGTTATGCACATTGTGATACTGACATAGTGGTATGTTAGGAAGATCGCGAATTGTCTATGGTACGCGATAACACTCATCTCCCTTTATTGTCGACAAGATAGCAGATAGAGTTATTGTTATTGGTGGTAAAACTGGGACAGGTCTGTCTGGTCTGCCGTCCCTTCTTCTATTATTATTGGAATTTCTGTCGCATTGTTTAGGCACTTCAGAAGTTACTGTTCGCAGAGATGGGGTTGAAGATGTTTCTCGAGAATGGATGACAGATAAGTTTTTCATTTTATCTTTCTTTGATCGTTCCAGTTCGATGTAGTTATTAACCACATCAATCATCTCAGTGACTGTATGCGGCTTGTGCAGAGTAAGTTCTTCTCAAACTTTTGAGTCAATATACAGGGCGGAGGTGAATGCTAGAATGACGATCTTAGGGTCTGAGTTCCCTATTTTCCATATTTCCTGCCGGAAGAGTTTATAAAAGTTTGCCAGGGTCTCTTTCGCACCTTGCTCGAAGTAAAACAAGGAGTCGATAATAATTTCTTGCTCTCTATCATGAGCATAATTGGATTCAAAAAGATGCCGCAACTAGCTGAACATGGTGATGGAGGCCTCCTGGATAGTATGGAGCCAACGGTGTGGTTCTCCCTTCAGACTCATGTTGAATAGCCTACATAGCATGTGGTCAAGTTTTGAATATAATCCCACTGTAGCTTTGAAATGTCAAACATGCGTAAGTGGGTCAGTCAGGCTTGCATACTGAATAAATTTGGGCACATGGAAATTATCCAGAATAGGCATAACTTTGAGATAAGGGGAGATGGAGTTTGTCTCGATTCTATCAAGTACGGACCTTCGGCCTGGAATATCAGAATTTATGGCCTGGATTTTGTTATTGAGGTCGTCCATGGTGATGAATTTTTGTGGAGGAAATGGTAAAACTATAATCTGAGGAATAAAATCTCCATGTCCTTCTGGTCCCAATTGATTACTGATCAGTCTTCTTCCAGGCGGGGGAGTTGGATGTCGAGTGCGTCGACTTCCTTGAGTTGTCGATACTGAGGATGTTAAACCAAAATGTTTAGAGGCTTTGTTTGGGTTACTGGATCTGGATCGAGAAACACGAAGCTCATCTTTTCTTGGTGGATCGTCACATTGAATTGCTCTTGATCTATGCTCGTTTCGAGCGAGTGGACGGGACATTTGTCAACCGGTAAGCCGATCTTGAATTTTTTTCAGTCGTTCCATTTCTTTCAGATGTGTTTGGCTTTGTTGATCAAATGTTTTCCGCCGTTCGTCTCTCTCTGTTTGAAGAACTTGAGCGTGGACATGCCGATCATCTATTCTTTAAGCTTTTTCTGTGGCTATCTGTTGTTAAAGCTCGAGTGAGGCACCATGAAGATCAATAGTTCTAGGTATTTCCTAAACTTTGACGGTACTGGAATGTCTTCTTAGGCTCATGTTTTTCATTGGACGGCATTTAGATCAGTGATGGTAAAAAAATATGGTAATTCCCACAAACGGCGTCAATTGTAGTGGCATGTTTTCCGGAAGGGGAATCTTCACCAATACTTATTCTTAAAGAGAGTGCAATAAGTCTAGATGAACAAGACTTTACATGGAAAACTCTGTAAAGTCTGAGAAAAACCACTACCTCGAGGAGGATTTTGATGCAAAATCCAGTAAGATGCTAGTTATTATACATTTTAGAGTGAAGGCAGGTGTTTGAAGTGCAAATAGTAAAAGATCGTGCCCTGTAGTATCTATTCTCTGCCTGCATTTATAGTCATACAGACAGTTTTACAAAAAGAAAGAAATAGTATCCTATTCCGGGGAAAATGGGCAAACTTCGTGGATCTCTAACAGTTCTCTCTTGACCAGGCTTCAACAACTACTTTTGGTAGGTCAAGGACTTATAGTATCTTCTAGAATGCTGAGCTGTCTTCGACTACACCGTGCTGGCTTATGAATGCTGACCTGTCTTTGACTATGAAGGATTGTCTTTGCATGTCTTCGACTACAGTTTGCTAGCTTACTCTTGTCGAATCTGGGGAATATGCTACTACAAGTAGGTACCATGAAATTTTTTCTCTTCGGATACGGAAGATGAACCGATTGAAAATATTGTTGCTCCAGTAAATGTACCCCCATCTCAGGCTGACCAAGTTAAAGTTGTTAGCACTAGAGTGGATCCACCGTCTGAGGTAGAGATTGGCAAGAATAATTAAAATCGTTTTGTGGTGCCATGTTCGAACTATTACATTCTATTTTGACTTTGATGAGACTGCTTTCTATGTGTCTTGTAAAGTTTGATAGACATAAGTTTCTTGTGCATTATTTTTGTTTAAATGTTTGTTTGATAACAAAAAAATTGTAATCTATGTAGAAGATAGAGGGGTTGAGAAAAATTATTACCACAATAGAGAGATCGCTGAGTAGAGCGAGGGACTCTGTGGCTCGTATTCAGCAGGTATTAAATAAAATTGAATATGAGAGAATGCAGTTTAAATATAATTCAGAGAAATTTTTTAAAGAATTATATGAACTACAATGTAGATATAGAAAAATAAAAATAGAGAGAGACGAGATTTTGAGAAAAGAAGAGGATAAGATTGTGTTAGTATGAAAATCTAAAGACTTGGTGTGTTTTGCTAATACGAGTGAGAAAGTCAAGTGTTAGAGGCTTTTGTTAACTCTAATACTGTATTTTGAGGCTGAAGTAGATAGTGAATGGGATTTAAAAGATGCTTATATAGAGTTCTTAAAAGAATGGGGTGTAGTACCTGATCCAGCTAGAGTTGGGTTTTTAGCTCAAAAAGTACGTAATCGTCATAGCGTAGAGGTAAAAAAATGTTCGGCTCGAGCTGGTATATCATTTATATGGGGTGACGTAGGTCGCTTACCTGATGCTCTTGGCTTTATGTAGGATCGAAGATCAATGAGTTTTTGTTTTTCAAAATAAAGAAAGAGCAGAGAGTGGTATAAGCCAAGTTAGAGGGTGAGTTAAACGAGTTGAAAAACGCGTTGAAGCGATGTACGGAGGAAAATACATCTCTGGGAAATCAACTGACAGTAGAAACAACTATCAAAAAGAAGGTAGAAGAGGAATTGAAAGCGTTGGGTGTATTACAGAAGGATACGCGTAAGCGTCTGCATAGATCGCAGATGCCGTTGAATGAATATTTGTATCCAACGGACCAGGAATGTCATATAGCGAGTATGATTGAGTTTTATGGAGGGGAGTTTGCAAGGGTGGAGAACGAATTTAGGAAGTATGTTATGGATTAAGGGAAAAACTTTAACGTAAAGAATAAAAAGGCTTAAAATATGTGGTTTACGATGGATGAGGAGGAAAAAGGTATCGAAAGACCAGCTCCAAGATCGGCACAAAATTTGTCAGAGGATGACAAGGAGGCGGGAGTGAGGCTTATACCTCGTTCACGGTGGAGGCAGTGCTAGGAGGAGGTTGTGACCTTTGTTGTACCTGTAGACGTACAAGTAGACAGGTCAGAACTGTAGGGACCTATCTCTGGACCTAACCCAATTTGAACTATCTCATATTCAAACTACCTCCATATCATGCTCATGTACTTTACACGTGACATTAAAATAGTCAGCATCGACACCTATCCCGCAAATAGATAAAAAATATGTGGATCGAACACAACAGGAAAAACATGAACAAGTCAAGACACCTATCTCCCACAAACTCAACAGTTACTCAGTCAACCACCACTTACCCCATTGTTTGGAGAATGTGCCTTCGCACGATAACGAGCTGTGGGTGAGACCTATATAAAGAAAAAGTTCCATAAGAGACAAAGGAATCAGAAAAAGAGATACAAAAATAGACCACAAAGAAAAACTTCTTATTTACAAGATCAAATATTTCTAGTTCGAGAGATAACTTGTATTAAGATATCAGCCTCAAGCAATAAAAGTTACTGTGACAAAAAACCCTTAACTCGAGGTTGTGGGTTTTTACCTAATTAGAGGCTTTCCACGCTAAATCACCTACGTTATTTCTTGTTTTGCCTTAGATTTTGTCACAGGTACACTGGTATAAGAGCTAATTCTGAGCCATTTCAAGCTAATAGAATTAAGCCATTACATTTGGTGCCATCTGTGGGAAAGAAGCCATTTCCACGATATCCTAAGGCATAAATCTTCAATCGTGGTCACTTCCAAACGGCCAACAGCTGGAATCTAGCTCGATCTTTCAGTTGAGCTGGAACAGCTTATAGAACTACAGGCGAATCTCCCCGCCGAAACAGAGAAACGTAATGAGCTCGAACATCAGTTAACTCTTGACCGAGAGCTCCGCGAGAAGGAGCTCGAAGTCGAGTGATAAGCTTGTTTGACAGTATTCAAACGACATAAAGACCAGATGACAACCATGCAAATTGCATTACAAGCTCTGCAGGATGCTCAATAGGCCCCTCAAACCAGAAATCACGATCAAATGCCAGAGACCTTCTGGGCTTTTGCCCAGGATAGATTGGGACCTCGAGGAGCCACCAACAAGGCCATTTCCATAAATATTCAGTATGAACATCAACATTCTATTCATTTGGGTGGTGAAGTTCAGTATAAAATTAGCAGAGATCACTGATTTTCCAAATATTAGGAGGAGGAACAGCGACCTCAACCTTGAATTTCAGCACGCGATCATTTGAGTGAAGGCACTGGAACACATAATCTTCAACCACTTCACAAAGCCACTCAAGCAACATATTAATACGTCACGCAAGAGCATATGGATCAACGCATCAAGGAGTTGATTGAAGCGCAAGTTCTAGGCACTACATATGACCTTACCAAGATACTGAGAAGTTTGATTGCCAAAGAACTATTTGATATGGAAGTACCAAAATATTTCTCTGAAATTCATAAATACAAGGGTACCGATCCAAAGGAACAAATTCAATAATACCGTGATTCATTGGGATTGTACTCCAATCTCAACCACGTCCTCTGTCATCTGTTCGCAATAAATCTACATCAAGAGCCGCTCTGATGGTTCCACTCTTTACTTAAAGATTCCATACTCACATTCGATCAGCTGCAAAAATAATTCATCAAGACGTATGCTCACAACAGAGATAAAGAAGAGAATTTATATTCTTTTATTAGTCTTAAACAGTCACAAGGAGAGAAGCTTAAGGCTTTTGCAAAGAAGTTTTTGGAGCTCATACAAAAATTAGATAATCTCTATCAGAAAATAGTTGTTACTGCTTTCACCAATGTACTTTAGCTCGACTGCAAGGCCAAAGAGCACCTCTTCCTCAACAAACCTGCGACCTTGGTGGATATGATCACCGAGGTCAATGAATATGTCAACCTAGAAAAGATGATGCTCAAAAGGCATAAATCTACTAAATCAATCCTAACCACTAGAAGTCCAACTACAGATTGAAGCAATGAACCAAAAGAGGATCAGGGTGATCAAAGGCAGTCCATGGGTAACACTGGCAATTCTCGGGAAGGCAGTACATTACCTAAACCGTTCTTCCCGAAGATAAATGTTTCAATCTCCACAATATTTCTAATTTTATCCAAGGATAAGCTATACCGTCCATCTCAACCATTGGAACCAATCGAAAGCCGCCTGTACTGCATGCATCATAAGGTAAATCATCATTCTACTGACAGCTGTTATGCTTTACAAAAGTTGCTGGAATTCATTTTTAAAGAAGGGCAGATATATGAATACATTATCAATCAGGAGTCTTACAAAGATGGTAGCTATATGAAGCAACTCGAGGTAGTCCAGGTTGAAGATCAAACTGAGGAGAAACATCTCAACCATATGTACCACAACAACATGATCAAAATTTATCAGATCAACAACTCTTACAGATTCAAGTGCATAAGACTATTTGAATGTTGCAATCTCATACTTCAAGATAAAGAAGCCAAGCTTCTACCTGAGTCTAGCAATTGCCAGCTTGGGATCTCATTCGCAGATTACGACATTAGTCATGTAAAATTTCCACATCAAGATACATTAGTCATAATGCTCAAGATGCAGAAGTTTGTTATTCATACAATGATGATCGATACTGGAAGCGGCATTGAGATTCTTTTTCCAAGCACAATCGATCAGATGGGATTGGCCGATCATGTCATTCTAAATTACACTGATATCAGTAGATTTAATGGTTCTAAAGAAGAGCGAGTAGGCAAAATCATCTTACCCATCACCCCCGGACCAGCCACAATCAATGTCGTCTTCTATGTAATAAATGTCAAATCTCGTTATCTCAGCATTATGGGTCATTGCTGGATTCACAACATGGAAGCAATCACTTCCACTTATCATCAAGCACTCCGTTTTAAACACAAGGATGGTATCTATGAAATCAAAGGCAGTCAAAAGCTTTCTCGAGCATGCGAGAATACCATCTCTACTATTCTAGATACCTAAGACAGATATGCTTTATGACAATTACAAAAAGCTGGTCACATTGATGATCAACCTTCCACATCAGAGCCTATAGAATACATCAACATCGATGGACCTAGCAGGGGTACTTTTATTGGTACCAAGCTGGTCCAACACGATAAGGACACTCTCATTCAATTCATATGACAGGATCGAGACGCCTTTGCGTAGACTTTCAATGAAATGTCCGGGGTCGATCCGACCAAGGCATGTCACAAATTGGCCATCAACATCAATGTCACGGCGGTCAAACAGAAATAGAGACGCATCTCACCTCATCTTCAAGATGAAGTCAATATTTGGACCAAAAAATTGATTAAAGTAGGATTCATTCGAGAAGCTAAGTATCCAGATTGGATATCCAATATCGTTGTTGTTTCAAAGACAAATGGAAAGGTCCGAGTTTGTGTATATTTTACCGATCTAAACAAACACACTCCTTAGGACAGTTTTCTTCTTCCAATCATCCATTAAATTCTTGATAACATGGCAGGTCACGAACTCCTATCAATGATAGACATTTCTTCTGGATACAATTAGATTCCTCTTTTGGAAGAAGATCAAGAAAAAACTACTTTTATCACTGAAAGAGGACTTTACTATGCTCAAAGCATATTTTAGGAAAATTGTGGAAGTCTACATTGATGATCTCTTGTACAAGAACATACAGTCAAACAACCACATCACAGATCTTAACACAATATTCAACATTCTTTGATCTTACAGGATGCGACTCAATCCTGATAAGTGTCAATTTGAAGTACATTCAGGTCGATTCCTCAGCCATCTCATCAGCAAAAAGGGGATTGAGGCCGATCCAGATCAAATTTGAGCTCTCCTCAACATTCCATCTCTAAAGACGATGAAGGACGTACAAAAACTTGCCAGAAAGATTGTCGTTATCAACCGATTCATTTCTAGATCTTCAGATCGCTGTCGTTAGTTATTCCTACTACTCCGCGGTTATACCAAATAAGGAAAAGTTCAGCCCAATACAGAGATCCAATGGACATAAGAATGAGATGCAGCTTTTTAGGAACACAAAGCCTATTTGGGGAAGTCTCCCATCATGAGCTCCCCAATAGATAATAGGGAACAAATCATCTACCTGGCAGTTACAAACACTTCTATCAGCTCAGTTCCCATTCGACTTTAAGGGAAGATCAAAAATCAAGTTTACTTCATCAACAAAACCCTCACTCAAGCGGTAACAAGATATTCTAAAATCGAGAGACTCCTTCTAACTTTTGTTTACACTTCATATAATCTTAAGCACTATTTCAAAGCTTACTCAGTCAAAGTCATGATGAACTACCCACTCTGGGAAGTTTTGTCCAAGAAAGAGAAATTCAGGAGAGTGCAACGATGGTCAGTAAGTTTGGGAGAATATAACATCAAGTTACGAGCAATGACATTTAGAAAAGGGTCAGGCCATTACCGATTTTCTCACAGATTTTCCAGTGAAAGATCACGATTGGGAAGAGCACGATCTTGACCTTAAATAAGAAATTAAAGATGATTCACCCACCAAACCATTTGACGGGAGAGTTGAATGGAATACAAAGAAAGGTAGAAGACTTCTTACATATGGTTCAGCAGGACCCGCAGGGTCAGGAATTGGAATCGTATTGATTACCCCATCCAACGACAGAATCGAGAAATCAATCTGTTTGGATTCTGAAGCCTCCAACAATGTCACCAAAAACGAAGCTCTCATTCATCGACTCGACCTTACACTCGAGCTCGGTGTCTCAAAGCTCTTAGTCTACACAAAATCTATACTTATCATCCACCATTACTCTGAACTATACAAGAAGAATGGCAAGATGGTAGAATATTCATCCCTCATTGCAGATGGGATGAGCCAGTTTGCGAAAGTAACTCACGATTATCTTCCTTGAGGTAAAAACAGATACGCCGATTCCTTGGCTTATCTAGCCGGGGTCTTAGGTACAGATGCTAAATATATCCACATCAAAGTGATATCAACCCTAAGCATTGATCGTCATTCTGTATGCACGATTTATACTAGAGGCGATGATGAGAAGGACGACGATTAGTAAAAGCCATTCATTGTCTACCTTGGCACCGACAACGAATGCAAATGACCACTTCCATCAGATCCAAAAGTAGATAAATTGCTCAAAGATTTACATGAAGAAACTTGTGACTCCCATGCCGCAGGTTGATCACTCACTAACAGAGCAATTGCACAAGGAGTATTTTGGCCAGGCATACACAAGCAAACAGAAGAGTACTCACGCAAATACGATACATGCCAATGACATGGACATATGATTCGTGCCTCTATGCTTGAACTACATGCGAGCAAGCTATTCTGGCCATTCAAGCGGTGGGTGCCCGATCTCATCGGAGAATTTCCTAATATTTCAGGAAACCGACCATACCTACTCATAGTTACAGATTATTTTACAAAATGAGTGGAAGATGATCTACTCTGTCAAACTAGAGAAGAAGAGGTTATCTCTTTTATCTGGGAACACATCATCACTCGGTTTAGATGCCCCCACCTGATTCAAATTTATAATGGGCCATAATTCATTAGAGAAAAAGTCATAGCTTTCCTCAACAAACACAACATCATCTACTCAACATCCAATCCTTACTACCCTCAAGGCAATGGCCAAGTCGAAATCACCAACAAAACCATCGTAGATGGACTCAAGAAAATGCTTCTCTTACAGAAAAAAGGAAACTGGATACGAGAGCTTCCTCATGTCTTATGGGCATACCGTACCACTCTACGTCAATCAACCAGCTGTACACCATTCGTCCTCGTAAATGGCGCAAAAGCTGTTATTCTAACATAATGCAATCATTCAGTTAAAGATCACAAGCTTACTGACGAAGAAAATGAGTTTGAATTGGCCTGCAACATGAATTGGATTGATGAAACTAGGGAACGCGTTATTGTTAACCTAAGTCGATATCACCATATGCTGGCCAGCTCATACAGCAGAAAAGTTTGAAGCCGCACTTTCCAAATCGACGATCTCGTCCTTAAAGAAATCCCTCAACACCGAAAAGAGGCACATGCTAGGAAACTGGCAAAAAATTGGGAGGGTCCATTCCTAATTATTGGTCAAACTAGTCTGGGATCATATTATGTCATGATAGAGCAAGGAGTTTGAATCCCAAATCCATGGAACACTAGGTGACTGAAATGGTACTATCGTTAAGTCCCTTACTTCTCCACTTCAAAATTTTTGCTCTTTCCATTCTAAAAGAGATATTTCATCTCCATACAATGTACATTCTATTCTACTCAATAAAAACTTCTAAGTTTTTTCCCACATTACACCCTACTTATATAGACTCTATAACAATAGATAGATTAAAGCAAAGGTAATACTAGCTTTCAATCGACCTCAATACCGGTTAAAGTAAAAATAAAACTAGCTTTCAATCGAACTCTATACATACTCTACGATTAAAATGAAGGTAATACTAGTTTTTAATCAAAGAACTCCACCAGACATTAGATACAGCAAAGCTAAAACTAGCTTTCATCTCTCAATATGGCTACGACAAATATACTGATTAATGCAAACGTAAAACTAGCTTTTAATCGAACTCTATACATACTCTGCAATTAAAACGAAGGTAATGCTAGTTTTTAATCAAAGAACTCTACCAGACATAAGATAAAGCAAAGGTGAAACTAGCTTTCATCTCTCAATATGTATGCGATAGATACTTTTACATGTTACATATACAACCACTACAAAGGATTATTTTCTACTGATGTTAGGTCAGCTACGCTTTCCCCTATAATAGGAAGACGATCAGCCATAAAATCTCAAGCTCGAGCAACTACCGTAATCCTGCCTTGCTCTACCAATTTAGTAGGTCGAGAACTTAACTCCATTTCCATGGAGTTCATACAGTTTCCTCGATCTACATTTGTTCTGGAAATACATCCTCTATCCGACAAATAATCATGCACGGTATCCTTCTCTAACTCGAACCTTCTCACTTCCCCCACAAAATAGGTAATAACAGTCATTAGCATCTACAAGCGCGATACCACAGGCATAACTACCTTGGAAATATTTTCTCTTACTTTCTGAAGATGTTCTTGCAACTTCTTGTACCGTGCTTCAAGTCATTCCATCCGACTATCCGTGTGAGACATAAGATCGATAAGCTCCTTCGCCTTCTCACCAGCTTTAGTTGATTCAGTCTGGTTCATCATCTTTAATTCTGCTACTTGGGCACAAAGTTCCTCGAGCTCTTTGTCTTTACCTGCACCTCCCCTGGCAGGAGATTTTTTTAATAATTCATCTTTTTTCCTTATCAAGAGATCCTTACCTCTAATCACCCACTCTAACTCTTATTCCCTGACATGAGCAGCATCCAACTTATCTTGGCAATCCCTTAACCGCTCATTTCATTTTTATACATGAGTTTGAGTACGAGTTGCGTCTCCCTCCAGCCCTCTAATTTGAGCTGACAAGCTAACGACATCCCCTTGAATAATAGAGACCCTGACATCACCTTTATTCTTTCTCGAGCACTCTCCAGCCTCAGTATTTTTTATACGCGAATTGGTCAGGGCTAAATCGGCCTTTAATTGTGCCACCTTCTCATTCAACTCATTACATCGTCTTTGTACCAACCAGAACTCAATATCTTAAGCAGACATAGCTACACTTAACTGATTAACCATAATTTCAGAGTTTGATAGGTCATCCCGAGCTCTCTTCAGCTCGCTATGGTATCAAGCCATGTCCGCCTCCTTACTCTTTATCATCAAGGCATCATTCTAGCCTTTGAGCTTCGTTGTCTATTCCTTCGCCTCTGCGAGCTCTTTTTGCCCCTTATTAATTTTAGCATCCTTCCCCTTTACGTATTGATCCTCCCTATCTTCATTTGCCTTTCTCATCCTATTAAACTCCACCGCAAACTTTTGGTTATATTAGCACATCTCTTATTCACTCAAGCGAGCTGACTCCAGTTCGACCTACATCATAGATGTAATACATCAAGTTTGATTCAAGAACATTAAACCAATACATTCAGTAATGATACATGAATCATATTTTTAACAAATTTCTACTTTATGACATCTAATGTGTGAAACTGCTTCTAAACTTAAGGTCGAAGTCTGATCCCAGTTCGGTGACAATAACACGTACTTCCAATTTCAAGGTACATATTCTCTATGTTCTAACTTTTTCAGCACTTTGATATTCTCTGTACACAATTGAGTACCATTTCCCCTAAACTATTAGTATGTTTTTGGTCTGTCTTTATGCTCTAATTTTTACTTTGTAGCTCTAAAGTAATGCAACATACAAGTCAAATATTTATTGCTCTTCTTTAACCTGTAGCCCTACTTGTAAAGACAACAAGGACGTTGAGGCATCTTTCTCCTTAGCGAGCTCAGTCTCTAACTCCTCAATTATGAGGCGCATATCCTTATGTTCATACAAACAATTTTTACAAATATCTCTTAGGCTATAAAAATTTATCCTACAAACATTATCCCCATACATTTGCAGATCTCAAACCCCTCATAATCATACAACCATAAAGTCAACAATTTTACTCTACCTTCTCATTTTCATTATCTGGATTCACATTATCATCCCCTTATTCTCTCGCTCAGTTTGGGGAGAGACACCATTCAACCCTCCAACCACTCCAGCAACATCAACTTCATCCTCCTCATCTTTAACGTAGGTATCCTCCATAATAGATGGAATCTTAGCTTTAGAGTACCCCATTTTGAAGAGTTGGCACCTAAGTCTATCATGCTAGACTACCACCTCATCCAGATTCTTCTGCACTTCTTCTGTTAGCTCGCTAATCTCAACCTCCTGTGTAGCCTTCGCATAATCTAGACGCTTCCCCTCCCAAACCAAATTGGGCTTCAATCGAATCACCTTCTTCTTGAGCTCTGCCTTCCCATTCTCTAGCTTGACCTTTTCCACCTCTACCCAGAGGCAAATCCCCTTCATCAAGCGAGCAGCCTGCAAAAAGAAACCGAGTATATTTTTAGCTTAAATCGCAATATAAATTTAACAAACATACAAATCATCAAACTTACTACTTTGTTCATCTCCTCCATACCCTTGTGAGCTGCAAGCCACACCCTATCCTCGACAGCTCTCAGGTCGTCTTCCTCACCAGATCGATTTTCTACGACCTTCGTCCCAATCAGTTCAGAAGGAGGATCTACCCTTTTCTTTTTTGCCTCTCCTTCATCATCGCCACTTCCCGTGGATCCAGAGGCCGAGCCACAATTCACCATCCTCTTCATCGAAAATTTCCGAGCTAGCTTGCTCGGCGTGGTATATTTTGGTACATCCGTAAAATCCACTGCAAAGATCTTTGATAAAACCACTCGTCTCTCTCCATTAGCTCCCCTCTTCAAGTTGCCACCAACACCTATTATTAGTCTCGTTACTTGAGACTTTTAAACTTTTTCGGACCTGTTGTTAGCTTGTTTATTTATACTAATACCAAGTTCTTTTAGCACAACCTCGAGCTCGACCCCTTCCTGAATAATAATATCTAACAGAGACTCCATCTTCAGCTTCAACTGAGGACCTGCCAAAACAATAACACATTATCAACAACATAATAACATTCAATTTCAGCAGTTTGATATTATACATTATAACAACTACTTTTCTTTACAGTTCTATGCAGAAGTTCCTAGGGTTCTTCATCATCTCTATGAAGGCAATCACCTCTCACCCAAATTATGTTATCATTCCACATTCGACCTGCTGAATTCAGATCCAAGAAAAGAGATCGAGTCGAGCCCACAAAAAAATATGCCCCTTCACTTGCAGAATAGTTTTTCATGCCATAAAACTGCAAAACATCTTCAGGATATATTCTCCTCTCCATATTATTCTCCTCCCACAACCTATTCAAACTCTCACAAACATTGATCACCTCCTATATGTTCCCGTTCAACTGAGCAGGTCATGCCCCTATAATATTTATTATCCTTTTCACAAGATTGGGGGAAACTCAACCCATACTTTAACTATGACAGGTTACACTAAAAGCCATCTTTCAGGTCTTCCTGGACATTTCCATCATAATACTCCATGGAGAATGATTTATCTGCCCCCTGTCCTATTTCTCCTTCTCTAAATTATGTAATAGAAAGAAAGGCTACTCCCTAAATTTTATAATTCAACTTATAAATTGCCTACCAGTATGTTCTACAAAGTTACCCCATCTTCTCCCAATAAGAGCTTTGGATTAACAAAACTCACAAAACAAATCAGAGTTTGGAGGGTATGATACCAATTGTTTAGGGAAATCTAAAAATTGAATAACTCCTACTTCGTCCTCCCTATTAAAAATTACATTCTTGGACTCAGCCGAACGACCTGAGGTCGGCGCCTCCATAACAGATGAAGTTTCCATATCAGCTACAATTCTAAGGATGAAGGTTGATTTTACACAAATACTCCTCACGCTCGACCTGCATACATGTTCAGGCATTCTATCATTATCTTTTAGACAGATCCATCATACATATATCATATCATATCCCTTTTTATTCACATATATCAAACAAATTTTTCTAGATTACTATAAATAGTAATTTTTCAAAATTTAAAAACAAAAAAATCATTCAAAAAACACATTCACAATATCACGATTCATCTACTAACCTTCAAAGTCTGAAAATGAATCTAAAGCAGTGCCAAATCCTTCCTTCACAGCGCTGTTATATAACTACCATCGTGACTCAGTCTCTAAAACTTTCTCTCACCTTGATTGTTGATCACTCTCGTCTAATCTCTCACGAGAATCTCTGTTATTTTTTATCTTCCATCTCTTAATGTTCTTTAATTTTTTAGAAGTTGATAAACATTTCAATGAAGAAAATGAAGTATTATTTATACTTTTTCTCTCTCTCTAACTGTTGGCAGTTATTGGGCCTCGCACGGGCTACCCTCAGTTTTGGAACCGAGGCATCATTTCCATAATTAATATAAGACATTTTGTACCTTTTCGGTGAAAACACCTTCCCATCATTGCCCCCTGCCCTATATTTTAATATATTTTCATCTCTTCTACCCAAATCTCTTTCTGACCTCCCTACACTCATGATAACTCAATACTTACACGCAATCAAACTTTCCCTGCATTAACACAAGAAATAAAAATCAAAGCTACTTGTTTATTCTATTATTGCTTCTCCTACTTATAGAAGTGCTGACGTCATTTCCAAAGCTCTCACATTTCAAAATTCAAATTCTTTATTCAAAACAGTCACAAATAACATTCACGACAAAAGATGGCAAATTAAGACTTTATTCTAATTATATTTCCTTGACAGTTATTCGACCTCATACGATTTGCTCCCTCATATATAATTGCACATAAAACATCCCGAATATCCTGGGGAGCCACATTTAATTAGTTCACCCCCAATAATTCTCACATCTTCCTCCTCGATCTCTTCCTCGGTATTAAGCCTCACAACCCTTTCTCGAGCTGAAGGCTCCATAATCACTTCGCAGAACAGCTCCTCGTAAAAGCAATATCCTAACTCAAGTTCCCTACCCCTCAAATCCAAACCTTCAAACTGATATTCGAACTCTGGCAAGTCAGCATCATAATCTAGTAAGCCAAAAATCCTCTCCCGCACTTCAGCTATCTTTATCGCAAATCGTCCCTCAACGGCAAAATGAATTCTCTCAGATCGAGTCCACACCATATTTTATATCTTCCTCCAATTTAAAACTCATTTCCCCTATTTATGTAATTTTCTAGATCACTTCAAATTACCCACATTCCATATACATATATTTTGTTTTACCAAAACGACAAACCCTAGATATCCTAATAAGAAAGTTACTTGAACTTATCTATCAACATCGACCTAGGGAAATCGACCTAAATCATTTCAAGCTTATTTTTACCAAATCCAACATTTCAAGAAAAATCACCCTGAGCTCAAATTTCCAATTCCTACAAATTCTTTATCTTTTACAATATTCTTCCCCAATAATTCTAAGTTATTCAATTCGAAACAAATTTTTACACATCTTTTATTTCACAAACAAATTTTAACAGCTCGATTGCTAAAATATACTTTCTAGTCTGATCATATATATTACATTTATTCCTATATTCATACATCTCTGAATTATTCATAGCTTGATTTCAATCATAAGAGTTAATTAAGTCTATCAACATAGAGTTTGAATAAACATTTTTATTATGCTCAAATATAAATTACAGGAACTTTACAGATAACAAGTCTTTTAGGTACTTTATAGATAATAAGTCTTTCAGATACTCCAGAGATCAAATCTTTTAGTTCATTCAGAAAATTTTATTAAATTTCAGTGATGCTTCACTCCAAGAATCTTCTGAAGCAAAGCAGACATTGGAAATAAGATAACATCCTCCTTTTTCCAACTTTGGTTGAAGTCTAGACATGGAACCGAACATCAAATAGTAACTATAGAAGCAAAGGAGTCCGTGCTTAAACCAACTCTTCAAACTGAGGGTCTGCTTAACACCAAGAAATAATGATTGTGCGTGGCAGATTTTCAATCTCTGTCTCCCCACTCCACCACCATCAACGCCTCCTCCGCAATCCCCACAAACAAAGGGTTGGTAGAGATAAAAGGGAGTTCTACCTTAGAATTCAATCCTACGCAAGATATCGGTGATACTGCCTCGTAGTTACACCATCCCTCATGCTTGTTTCCTCAACCTTGTCCTCTGCAAGGTTGCGGAGACACCTCCAACATTGCTCGCCTGTTAAGACAAAATCATGAAATCTCCACATGTAATAAAAATCTTCCTCAGCTTCAGCCGCTTTTTCTTCCGACATACCTTGATACGTCAGTAGAACAGGAATAGGGGAGGGCAACTTCAAAGATTGATTCCCAAAGTACCTCAACTTGAATCTCTGCATCTCAGATGAAACTCTCTCTTCATAAACTATTTTACAGGTCTTCACCATTATTACTTAAGAATTCTAGATGATTTTTCAACAACAACGTACTTTGCCATAATTTATAGTACAGGTACTATTTATATAACCCTCGAATTTAACATGCAAGTACATTTCCAAAGCAGTCATCATTCAAAACAGAGCCACTCTCAGAACCCCAAGCGTCCATTAAATCAATGCTTTTCGCCATCATTCAATGCAGATATATCCCTCCATATAAAATAAATACCCATTTCCATACCAGTCAAATCAAACAGTAAATACCTCAATTCTTTTCAACTACCAACACCGCCAATACATAAGGTCTTTCTCAACCAAAGCCACTCGCACCTTCAGTTGCGAGGGGGCAATTGTAGGGACCTATCCCTTGACCTAACCCAATTCAAACTATCTCATATTCGAACTATCTACATATCAGGCTCACGCATTTTACACATAATATTAAACAGTCAGCATCGATACCTATCCCACAAACTGATAAAAAATATGGATCGAGCACAACTAAAAAAATATGAACAAGTCAAGACACCTATCTTTCACAAACTCAACAGTTACTCAGTCAACCACCACTTACCCCATTATTCGGAGAACATGCTTCAGCATGATAACGAGCTGCGGGTGATACCTATATAAAGAAAAAGTTCCAAAAGAGACAAAGGAACCAGAAAAGAGATACAAAAAAAGACCACAAAGAAAAACTTCTTATTTACAAGATCAAGTATTTCTCGTTCGAGAGATAACTTGTAATAAAATATCAACCTCAAGCAATAAAAGTTATTATAATGAAAACCCTCAACTCGAGGTCATGGTTTTTTACCTATTCAGAGGTTTTCCACGCTAAATCACCTGCATCATTTCTAGCTTTACATTAGATTTTGTCATAGGTACATTGGTGTAAGAGCTAATTCTAAGCCATTTTGAGCTAACAGAATTAAGCCATTTATATCATCCTCAAGTAATAAAAGTTACTGTTACTAAAACCCTCAACTCGAGGTCGTAGTTTTTTTACCTATTCAAAGGTTTTTTACGCTAAATCACTTGTGTTATTTCTTACTTTACATTAGTTTTTGTCACAGGTACATTGGTGTAAGAGCTAATTCAAAGCCATTTTGAGAAAATAGAATTAGGTTATTACAAGGACGATCATGGAATAGGGGGCAACCTTCTTATAGTTCAAGGGAACGAAAGTAGATTATCTATGCTGGCCATAAACTTGCATATACATTAGATATTTGGTGTACTATTTTGATAATAAATAAATATGTTATGTTTGCGATGGTAGAATAGATATGTTAGAATAAATGTGCTCTATTTGTGATAATAAATAAATGTAGATCGATCGTACACAAGTATTTTATTGTCGTAAGATAGATCGTACACAATATTTGAAAGTGAAATTATGAACTGTGATTTAGAAGTGTGATGATATGTAAACTGATTTGATGTACAAACTATTTTGTATACAAATTTAAACTGTTGACGCAGGTTGAACTTGAAGAGGTTCAAAATCAGTATGAGGCGCTGCATGTTTTGAACGAAAAATTAAACTGGCATCGTTAGGCATTAAAAAATGTTGCGGAGTTAAATATAAAAATATAGCTGAAGATGATCGTGGGGCAAGGCATGGTGAGTCATTTGTTCGAGCAAATGGTAAAAAAGGATGTTGAAATAGCAAGTACCCAAGAGAAAATATAAAAGTTAAATGGGGTCATTAAGGAAAAGAATTTGGACATCAAAAAAGTTCATTGCCACATAAGTAATATCTCAGAATGAGTAACCAAGCACGAGGCAAAATTAATACCTGCGTGAGCTAAACTGGTAGATTTGTTAGCGATGTTAAAGAAAGAAGATGATGGTGCTAAATACTCTCAAGTTCGGATCAATATATTAGATGCAAAAGTAGTCGGCTTGTAAGCTTATACTAGGAAGGCAAATGGGCGAGCCAGAGATTTCGAAGGAATGTGGAATGTTACTAAAAATAAAGAAAATGATTTTGAAGAAGTTAACAGGAAACAAAATGATTTGGTTAAAACTTATTGGGCTAGGATAGGGAACTTAGATAACGTAGTTCAAGTATTATAATTAGACGTTATGGGGTTTCAAACGATAGTGGAGTGGCTGACTAGTTTGAATGACAAATTGGGGGTGGACCTTCTGACAATCCAACGAGACCTTAACATAGAGGTTGATCAGAGATGCCACAACCAATTTGTTATGGAGGAATTATTGGCTATGTTGGGATAGATGGATGAATTTATGACAGTGATGGAAATACGTAATGAAATTGCTATTGAAGAAAAAATTATGGTGGCAAATCGTTGTAAAAACATGGAAAGTTTGCTAAATGAGGCAAGGGGAAGAGATTGTAGAGCTCGCCGTACCTATCATGGGTAAGCTCAGGGAAAATGAGTTGTATGATAAAGAAATGGCAGCAGTGCTTACCTTGTTTGTGTCTGAGTTAAAGAGACTGGAAAATGAAAGAGACACAATTCATAACAGCATGATCGAAAATGGTGTAAAGTATAAAATGTAGCTAGTGCGGACTGAATACCTGGATCATGTTATGTCAAAAATTGGCGTGCTTACTAAGGATAGATGGGATGAAAAAAGAGAAATTGTTACTACGAGGGCACCAGAACTGAGGTTTCCGTAACCTTCGATACGTGGGGAAAGTTCGCGCGATGGACGTTTTAGCTAAACTTTGGAATTTAGGGGGCGCTGGTATTGATTAAAAATGATTTTGCTTTATCACTCTAGATAGGGTGTAAATATTGTAGAAAAATTTGTATTGTCTGATATTTGGATTAGTGATCCGTAGATACTTGTATCGAACTTTGATAAACCAAATGTGGTCTTGAAGTATGTAATCTATTGGCCAAATTGGGGAACCAATAACTAACCTATTATGTATTAGAAGATCGAATTGTATGAAGCAATAATCGACCTGTAATGTATTAGAAGATCAAATTGGATGAACCAATAACTGACCTGTAATGTAATAGTAGAATTAGGGTAAACCCATTGTTTATCTGCGATATAGTAGATGTATTATGTATATATGGTAGATATTTAATAGTAGAAGAGTATTGCATGAGATAGTAGAGGAGTACTAGAATATAGGTCAGTCAAAAACAAGTTTTTCATTAATATAAGAAGAACGATGTACAAAAATGTAAGAAATAGTAGAATGTAAACTATGATATGTTACTATCTGCGATACAATTTTAATCTCCTCATGTTCTAAGGATTGGGGACTCAATCTCTATTTGATGTAATGAGGTCGTAAGAGCCATGTCCACTTTTGCCGATAACAATAAAAGGTCTTTCCCAATTTTTTGCAAATTTCCCAGTATTTAGCTCATTTATGTGTCTGGGGACTTCTCGCAGGATAAGATCCCTAATGCGAACTCTTAATGGCAAACGCGCTTATTGTATGACTTTGCCAAAGCCTGATGGTACCTTCCCAAGTTCATGATCGTTTTATCTCTTTTTTCGATAATCCAGTTCATGTTACATGCTAACTGAAACTCATTTTTCTCTTCAGTCATTGTATGATCACATACTGGGTGATGATATTGAGTTGGGATGACTGCTTCAGTACTGTAAGCTAACAAGAACGGTGTACATCCAGTCGATACTCGAGGTGTTGTTCGGTATGCCCACAACACGTGTGGTAAGTATTGCATTTAATTACCTTTCTTCTATATCAAACACTTTTTTATTTTGTCGACAATAGTATGATTGGTGATTTCAGCCTGACCATTTTCTTGTGGGTAATACAAATTTGAAGGAAAGTGAATGATGTTATGTTGATTGAGGAAGTTGGCGACTTTTAAACTAACGAACTGTGGTCCATTATCTATTCGGATGAGGTGAGGGCAACCAAACCGTATGATAATGTTTTCCCATATAAATTTAATGACTTCGCCTTCGTGCGTTGGACTCAAAGGGATTACTTTTACCCACTTCATGAAGTAGTCTATTGTTACTAAGAGATTTCTCCGTTTTCCCAAGGAATTTAAGAATTTACCCACGAGATTGATGGCCCACCTTTTGAATGGCCAGACAACTTTGCTATAATAGAGTTCCAAAGCCAGAGCTCGAATTTTGGATCCATATCGTTGGCAGGCATCACACTTGCTTGCATATTCGAGGGCTTGAGTTTTTATTTTAGGCCAAAAGACTCCTTGAATAATACCTCGGTTTGCTAAGGACCGTCTTACCGTATGGGATCCGCAAGTACCTTAGTGTAAATCATGCAGGAAGTCTTGGGTCTCCTTATCAGATAAACATTCAAGATAGGACCCCGTAACCGACCTTTTGTAAATGAGATTGTCAATAACGATTTATCATTTAACATTGCCTATCAGTCATCTCCTTTCGTTGACATCTTTAGGGAGTTCGCCATCAAATATGTTGTTTGGTCTGATATATGTAAGGAAAGGTCATGTCTAATCGTCTTTGACCTCTTTGCCGCCCCCAGTATTAATAACATTTGAGTTGATAATGCTAATGCTAGGGGTAAATATTACTTCAATCTTTAAATATTGGGCTTCCATTCTGAGGACTCCAGCAAGATAAGCGAGGGAGTCGGAACATCTATTTTCTCTACGAGATAAGTATTTAATTGTAGCGCTTTTAAATTTTTTCATTCTATCGGCTACCGCTGCTACGTAATCTATCATCTTTCCATTTTTCTAATATTTGTCTATATAATGATCCACAATTAGTAAAGAATCCGTGTAAATAGATAATTTGGGCACGCCAATCTCTAGTATTATATCCAGTCCGTGGATTAAGGCCTCGAATTCGGCTTCGTTGTTGGTAGCTTCAAAGTTGAGTCAGACTAATTTTTCAATTCTATCATTGGAAGGTGTGATAAGAACTATCCTGATGCCTAACCTAGCTGGTCCGGCAGAATTGCCATTTAAAAGACACCAACTTTTTTTGGATATCCAATACGATGTTTCTTTGAGCTGCAATTCCTTTACGTCGGTACTATTCACTTCCCAATCAGGGTCATCTACTAGAAAATTTATGAAGAAATTTGTTATTGCTTGCCTTTTTTCAGAATGTCGATGTTCAAAACATATGTCGTGTTTGCCAATAGTAACCGACCATTACTTGACTCGTCTAGATTTCTCTTGTTTGGATAGAACTTTGCACAGGGGGTAATTTGTCATTACTCGAACTGTGTGGGCTTGGAAATATTATCTTAACTTCAGCGATTTATAGACGAGAGCAAGGAGTAGTTTTTTAATCATAGTGTACTGTGTTTCTACTAGAGTAAAAGTCTTACTGATGAAGTAGGTAAGTTTTTTCGTCTTCTTATCAAGTTGGATAAGAATTGAGCTGAGTGAGTTATTAGTAACTGCTAGGTATACTGTGAGCACTTCTCCTTCAGTGGGCGTACTCATTACGGGTGATTTCCCCAAGTAGCGTTTCAGTTTCTGAAATGCTGCTTCACATTTTGTGGTCCACTCGATCTCTGGATCTTTTAAAGTTTTGTCTTTCTTCGTCCCTTCTCGTAGAAGGTCGAATAGCCATCGATATTGATCTGAAGACTTGCCTTTCTTTGTTGACTTCTTCTCGTAGTCTTGGTACAAATATCCGTTATTTCAGTTTGACCGCTTCGGCGTTGTCTTTATAGCTAAGCTTGAGGCAAGCCAAAGTTGGGTCGATGCCTGGCATTTCATGGAATATCCATGCGAATATGTCATTGTTATCTGTTAGAAACTGAATAAGAGTATTTCGCTCTGCTATGGGCAAAAGAGTCCCAATATAGGTACCACACTTGTCTCTACCGATCTCTACGTATTTTATGGCTTTGACACTCGGTAATTGGTTATCTATAGTATTCTCTGTAGTATTTTGTAATTGCTATACGGCATATTTTTCTGGTACTTCTGTCACGATGGCTACAGTATTTTTACAAGCACGATCTAGCTTATGATTGTCTTTGATTTTATAAAGATTACCATTCCAATTGAACCGTAATGCCAAATGATAGGTCGATGGGATGGCTCTCATATTATGTAGCCATCAGCGTCCTATTATTCCTAAATAATGAGATTTTGCGTTTATAACGTAAAATACAACGTCAATCGTTCTCAGTCCTGCAGTAATAGGAAGAATAATTTTTCCTACGCGTTCTTCTTTGGAGCCATTAAAACCACTGAGATCGATATCACTAGACTCAACTTTGTTAGCTACTCCCATTTGATCAATTATACTTTGGAAGAGTAGCTCAATACTACTGCCTGTATTTACCATCATTATGTGTAGAACGACATTTTTCATCTTTAACATGATCACGAGTGCGTCATGATGAGAAAAGTTAATGTGGCAAACATCATAATCCTCGAAGGAGATCCCTGTTCATTGTGAACTGGATGCTGGGAATAATCTAGCTTCTTTATCGACCATGGCTAGATCGTGGCACTGGCCCAAGCGTTGCCTTTTTAACCTGACCGATCTGTTGATCGTATGAGTTTCTATAAAATTACTGAGGGATACGTGGTAATAATGTTTTTTTGTGGTCCCTCCTTCTATTTGTACGATCTCAGTGCTAATCTTGTAAATCCCATTTTTGTAACTTACTAGGTCTAAGATATACTCGTACATTCTTCCGTCTGCAAAAATGTACTCTAAAAGTCTCTGTAGCGCGAAGCAATGTTCGGTGTCATGATGTCAGACTTTGTGGTGTATACAATATGGTCTGTTTTCAATGGGATGGAGATATTGGGCATTGCGGAATAATTTATCCTTCTGAAGTATGGGACACAGGCTGGCTATTATAGCAGTTAGTTTGGGAAGGCATGACTTTGGTAAGTTACCACCCCTTCGAGGTCGATCTTCATTAGATTTAATATGTTTCCTTCTCCTCCGTAATCTGTAGTACGATTGAAATCTCGCTCACTGGATTGATCTCTTGCTGTTAGAATTGACTTATGGGGCTTGCCTTATGGTTAACATCCATTTGAGATCGATATAGCCATTTACCTTTTCGATCATGTCTTCCAGGGTTGCAGATTTGTTGAGAATTAGGTGTTCCTTCACTCTTACACCCACGAGTAAGGCATCCGTAAAGGCCAAAATAGTAATCTTCTGATCAAATCAATCTACCTTTCTAGCCAACTCTAAAAATATCTTAGTGAATGATTCGAGCCTCTCTCCAAACATTTTTTTAAGGCTAAACAAAGAATAGAGATTTTCCATTTTGTCTCTGTTGTACTAGTAGTTCTTGACAAAAAGTTCTCGTAATTGTTCGAATGTGTTAATAGACCCTTCTTGCAGCGAGTGGAACCATCGCAAAGGTTCGCCCTGAAGACTGGTAGAAAAGATATGGCATAAAATGTGGTTCGATATAGAATACAAGCCTAAAGCATTCTAAAACACCTGGACATATTCCACGGGATCTGTTCTCCTGTACTTTCCAGATTTTAGGGCATGAAAACTGGTAGGAACCTTACTGTCTAATAGATCCTGAGCTATCGGGCTCTTCTGTAGCCTGTTGTAGATGCCTTTGGCAGTTTGAATCTGGGCTTTAAATAATTCTTTGATGCACTTTTCGACATGCTTCTGAGTCACGAACTGACGAGCGGTGATGGTCTGACGTGGGATGCATCCTTCACGAGGGATGTGTTCGCCACTTCCTTCACTTAGTTGTTCACATATAGGAATATGAACTCTTCCACGATGTGGGTCCTTCTCGTGCTTGACTTCGGCGGGAGCATCATCAACTTCTTGTCGGACTCCTGGCATCTGTATGAGCTCAACCCCCAGCTGATTATGATCGAATCAAGCATCAATACCATGGTTGTTGCCTTGAGGTCCCAGCCTGTCTCGAACAGAAACTCTTGAGGTGGCTAGCAACGCGTCTTTGTTCTTTTAGGTTGCCATTTGTTATCCCTGTAAAACTTTCAACGCGTCTCTTGCATCTGCAAGCTGTTGTTCCAGAACGGCTCTTCTTTCTATCTTAGAGTTTAGAGTGACCCGTAATTCTGTTAGCGTGGCACCTTCATCTGCTGAGCCAACTGGGGCATTCTGTTATGGAAGCTGCATTCTATGAAGAGAGTAAATATTAGCTATATTTGAGAACTGTAGTTATCTGCTTCGTTCTCACAGACGACGCCAAATGTAAGAACCTAATTTTGTATATCAAACTTAGTCTCTCACACCAAAGATAATTAGAGCATTATCAAGTAATTTATAACACGAGATTTAACGTGGAAAACCTTTGAATAGGTTATAAACCACGACCTCTATTAAAAAATTTAGAAAGAAAAATTATTGATGATGGCTAGTTATTACAAAGATCGCTCGAGATAATTTTATGTAGAGTTGTTGGGTAGCATTCTCTGTGTTAAATTTCTTGTCCCTAATCTATAGTTCTCTGGTCCTATTTATAGGTCTTATAATATGACCGTTTGATTACCATTACTATTCTTAATGATAAACGTTACAATATGAATTTGATGAGTCTTTGAACTGATTACGTAAAGGTCTGATCCTTCTATTTTATAACGGCTTCCTTAATGACGGAGTGCTTGTTGAACCAAGTTGTTGATGTAGAGGTCGAGAATGAGAAGTAAACTCCTCTTTGTAGTTGTTCCATAGTGTGCGATGTAATCGTATGTTGATGAGGTCGAGTAAATGTATGATGGTCGTAGATGCGGCTTGAGTTCGAGATCTGGAATAGGCTACTATAGCAACCACTTCGAGCATTGCATGCCTATTTTTGTCATACAAAGTTGTTGTTTTTAGAGGTTCGATACATAGTATTTCAAACATTTTACACATAACCAGTTTAGAGGATCTGACACTTTCAGTTGGAGAAAATTATAGTTATAATAAAAAATGTTTCTTTTTATTATCTCAGAAATATACCCAACATAATACATTACAAAATAACAAATAATCCATTAAATTAAAAGGCAGTGTACAATTTCAAGATAAAATACCACATCAGCAAATCATCATTCAATTTGTCATACAACCTATTCGATTCCACTACTGAGTTCGATTGAATTTTCTCAACTCAAGACATCCGTGCCTTCAGTTGAGAGGGGGCGATTATAGGGACTTATCCCTCGAGCTGGGATAATATTGAATTAATCACTAATCAAATACCATACTCGCGCAACATACACGTGACTTGCACTGTCAACAATGACATTTAGACCATGAACTGAAAAAGAACGTGGCTCAAGCACTCCAAAGGAAATAGAACAAGTCAAGGACACATATCTCCCACAAACTAGTAGCTACTGAAATAACATTCACTCTTCCCCCAATTTAGGAAAACGTCTTGATACATGTAAACGAACTGAGAGTAAGGTCAATAAAAGGAATATAATACAAATAAAAAAGGCAGTTTTTTTAGCTAACAAAATCATCAGTTGTAATCAAAATATCAGTCTCAAGCAATAAAGTTACAGTTACTAAAATCCTCAAGCCGAGGTCGTAGTTTTTGCCTATTCAGAGGTTTTTGCGATAAAACCCGTGTCAATTCATATTCTCTATTCTATTTGTTATTACGAGTACATTTGGTGTAAGAGCCTTTCGAGCCAGTGCAAAATTAGGCTCTTACAGAAACATAATTATATTATGCCATGTATGGTTCATGGGAAAGCAGGTATCAAAGTTAATGGTGCAGAATTCAATAAAGGAATTGTTAAAAGTAAAGAATTTCTAGTTTGGTGTTTTGTGAGTAGGAGATGAGCTTATCCTTATGTAAAGGATACCTTTACTAAGCTGTAGAACCTTAAATGCAACTTTGAAATAAGTATACATGGGGTTAAGATGTTCTTATTCAAACTCTTACTTTAAGAATACATAGAGAAGATTCATTGAGAAATGCTTACCACATAGTTTGTAAGATGTTCTTAATAAGGGAATTAAGTCATTTCATTTTGATAGAGCATGCTCAACACACACACACCCTATTTGGGTTGTGATAAAAAAAATACCACATCATATGAGGAGTGTAGAGGGAGTTTTAAGAAGTACTAGTCATCTTGGGGTTCCTTTGAGTCTGGATAAGTTTACAGATGATCAAATAAAAATTTCTTCATTTGCTAGGGTGTGCATTGAAATCAGAGCTAATTGCAAGTGTCTTTCATCAATACCTATTTTCTATGAGAAAGAGCAAAGAGAAGCACATGCGACCTTGAAGTATGCTTGGATTTCCATAAGTTGCTCCCACTACAACTTGTTTGGGCACACAAAGGAGAGTTGTTAGGTGCACCCTGAATAGAGAGATGAAAGAATAAACATACAAGGCAAAGATAACAAGCATGAGGTGAGCAATTAAAATAATAAATCTAATAAGGTACATAATTGAGTTGATGAGGATGGCTGGAGCAAACCCAAAGGCAAAGGAGGCTCTCAGTAACAAATAAAGCAAACTAATAGGTTTAAGACCCTTGGAGATGAGAAAAATGAGATAATCATAACTAAAGTCATAACAAATGGAGGTACTATGGTTTGCGGACATAGTGAATTTATTGTCAAAGTGCAATTTCCTAGCTTTTGGACCAAGACTGATAAACGCAAATTCCTTAGCAAGGTCGACACTTCATTTGGGACGATCTATATTTATTTAAGTATTATTTTGATCATATTATTCCTCAATGTATCCCAGATTCCAAACATACCAATAATCATTTAATTCAGCCTAGCAGCCAAACTTGTAGCGGCAACTTCAGTTCTCAAAAGGCAAGGCAAGCTCGTTGTGGCCAAGATCGAGGCTTTGACAAATATTTTGAGTTTCATGTCTTGTTGTAGTGGGCTTCAACCAATTTTCCCCCTTATTTAACAATGAATGGTCGTTTCACTCAACTCTCTCCTGGTTCCTCTTTGTCTCTCTGGTTGCGCTCGAGATCGCTGAGGAAGAGAAGTCTGTTGGATGAAGGAAGAAGAAGATCCCTTTGGAGCATCCTTACTCACGTGCCCTGGGAAATTCCTAGGCTGTCCCTCCAGGGCCGTGGGTCTGGGTGCTCCTCGTTATCGTTCTATGGTTGCTCGTTGTTTGGTGATACTTACTATGGGTGTTGGACGGATTAGGTAAGGTTGGGGTCGCTCGTTAGACTATCCCAGCTTCGTCGCTTAGCGGAAGCGTGCTCCTGCTATCGCCCCCCACCCCTTCAGGTCTGGCTTGCAGGGAGGGAGATCTGAGGTAGTTTTGGCCGTATGTGGAGCTGGTCGTTTAGTGAGACATGTGACAGTCTGTCTGGCACTATCTCGGAAGGGGGGTAGAATATTAAATTCTTGGGAAAGTGTGTGATGTGACTACCGACGCAGTGGGTAACGTGGCGAATGATATGCGTGGGCCCGGTGAAGTTTTCAAGAAATAAACTCTCTTCACATTCCCGCCTCTTCCACTATAAGAGGACTGATAGCTGTAAGCTTGAAGCTTCTCTTATTTGGAAAAAAAAATTCGTTGGAAAAACTGAACTTTAGGATATTTGGGTTGTGGAGCTGGAAGGATTTGGTGTTGTTCATTTGTACGTGGAGTTTCTCAGGTTAGTTTTCCCTTTTAACTCGTTTCATTTGTCGTAATACGTTTTCTTGGATCTACTTTGGAATCGTATGAAAAGCCAGAGCTTAACGAGGGGCACGCCCCAAAGGGTGGTAACCAAAAGGGTTGGGGTAACCGTGGCACCGGGGTGAATCGTGTTATTCATCACAGAGTCGCAGCAACTTTTGGTCACCGCGCCAGGGGATGAGAGTGAGGGGGTAGCCTGGCCCTAGGGTGCCCTAGTAAGTTAGGTGGCCATTATGCCCTTCGTTCCCTTAGGGTTGAGCCTGACGTATGCACCTGGCTCATGCAGGAACATACGACTGTTAAGCACAGGTCGGTATATAAAACGAGGGAAGGACAGGAGAAAAGGCGAGCTGAGAAATGGTTGTATCTAAGGGCGAGTCAACGACAGAGGGCTCTATGGCCGTACCACCGTGTGCCGTGCCCGTGGGATGGGTAGGCGGTCACGACCATGGGGCAGGAATATCGGTGCCTCACGACTTAAGGGCAGAATCGTGGGCGGATTCATGGTGCGAGGGAGAGTACCTGGAGATCTAGCCCATGAAGACATTATAAGTGGTTGTTAAAAGGGGGTTTCTGTGCCGTTTTGGCCTTTTCTAAGCGAGTGGAGGTTGCTCGGTACACTGGCCAATTACGAGAGTCCAGGGATCACGATGGAGTTCTTGGGCGTTGTAAATGAGTAGGAGAAAGCTCGTGGCAGTAGTAGGTAGATATGGCCAAATTGTCAAACATTAGCACCCAACCAATGTATCGTTTACTTCGGTTAATTTGATGCGAGGATGAGGTTTCCCTTTGATGATTTGACCAAAAAATGTCTGAACTCGTTTGGGCGCGCCCCGGGGCAAATGAATGGTAATTTTTATCGGGTGATGACGGGATGTCGGCTGATTAATCAGTCGGTGCCTCTTCGTTGGAATGTAGGTTGTGGGGATATAATGGTCGCTTACAAGATAGGACGTTGTCCGCATTAATGAGATGTTGTTCCTGAGGGAACGAGGGCAGAACGCGATGGAGCCAAGGCGATGGATGAGTCGGCGTCTCCCCGTATTAAACGTTCATGAGCACGAGCAGGGCGGGAGGGTCAACAAAGTCGGACTTCGGCCAAGGCAGAAAAAGTTGTAGGAAAGGCGACCCAGGGTAAGGAGGGTGATGCAGGCCCAAAGTGTTAAAAAATCATGCGTACATGTGCACCTAAATGGAGGCACTGGTATTATATAGCTCGTAAATCGAGCGAGCCAAAGATTTTTAGGTTGCCAACGAGTGGGAATTATTGGTGTCGGTATCCGATCCTGGTGACGGGGGCTTTTGATTATAACAACGGGCCTAACCGTCATTTACATCATAATGTGTTTAATACGAATTGTACGTTTCTTGATATAATTTGTAAAAGTTGTGTGTGAGCGTTTGTTATTCGTTGACTAAATGATTGCTTGTTATTCTACAGGTGTGACGCTTGCGAAGCTATCTTATAAGTCGTCTCGTTTGCGTGTGCTTGGTTATAAAAATAAATAGTGCCAAGTGTTGACGAATATTCTAGACGGGAAGTTTGACTTTGACAAGTACTGGTCAGGGAGCAAGTATAGTGAGCCTCGTACTCGTCCCGCGAGCAATACTTATTCTGTGGAAAGTATACATAGTTATAAGTCGGTGGAAAGTGTTAGGATGAAGCCGAGAATCCTAAGTGCGAGGGGAAAGGATGTGTCCGGCTCAATCATTGCCGTGCCTCTGTACCTCTTATCGCTGGGCAGAGCCCTGGTCTGCGGGGGGTCAGTGGTTACACGAAGGATGCCCCAGTCGCAAAGCGGCAAAGGTCAGTAACTGCCGCGAGGCAAGGAAAAAGAGCCCTGTGTGACGGTTTTCAAATAATACTTAGTAACTGAACTTGATTTATAGGCCGAAATCGAAACTAGAAAATCCCAATTTCATCATCATCATGAATATGGACTCTCGCGCGCAAGTGTTCATACTTTTTGTTTAAATGTATGTAAATACAAACCCTAATTTTTATTTTTCGGAAATTTTCATATTATAATAGCCAAATTCCGTACGCTCGAAATGGCCTGGAATTCGCTATCACACCAATGAACCTGCAACAATATTATAATGGAAAGTAAGAAATAGCACAGGTGATTTTAACGGGAAAACCTCTTAATAGGTAAAAAACCACGACCTCGAGTAGAGGATTTTTGTAAAAGTATATTTATTGCTTGAGTTACAAGTAATATTGTCTTCTTCAATAGTATCTGTTTTTCCCCGGATATTGCAGTTGGAATCGCCAACATTACCATGCTTGCCATTCGAAGTAGTCAAGAAAACTTCAAAAAACTTGTTCCACCATCTTTGCCAGTTATATAAGAAGCTGACGAGCCACTTAGATGGGAAACATTTGTACTTCTCAAGTTGTTGTTTGATAGCTAACTTAGCCCAGGGCAAGAAGGATTTTTCCCTACTTACAACTTACAAACGAGGGATTTATTTACTCGGATATGACATGTTTCATAAACTGCATTATTGCAGCAATGAATTTGGAGGAGCGGCATTGTTTGTTGGAGCTTGTGGAACATCTGGGTATTTGGTTCAAGTCTAAGTCGCCACCCCTCCCATCTTTTGATCAACATAGTAAATATGATTGGACTGAGGTCATCAATTTGATCCGGAGAGCACTATGTTTGGGTCATTAGAATATTGCATGCCTACTTGCACGGCTTCTAGAGTTCATTATCCCTCCTAATGAGTTTGATGCGATAGCTGCGGAGAGAGTGGATTTGTGTAAAATTTGTCTTGAGCAACCTATTCAGGATTTCATTCCCGAATCAGGTTATTCCCCTTGTTATGTAAGGGAGGAGTATATTCTAAGTCATGCAACTCCTTAGACGTACTATGAGTATTCGTTCTTTTTCAAAGTTTTCTAACGGTTTAGAATTAATTGATGGCAAATTATGTATTTCCTAGTGATTGTTGCTATTTGGCTCTGAGGATGGCCAAATCGCAACTTTCGTTCTTCTAATTAGCCTTGTAACCCGACTTGTTCTTGTCATCTTTCTTGTCTCTCTTCAAGTACTTGTCTTCAATGGCAATTGCTTTAACGGTAGCGTCCTCAATATTTGCCTCATTGAAGATCTTTAATTCTCTTCTAATGGACTCCGACAAATTGCCCGTATACTTCAGAAATATGTCGTACTCATCCACATCAATATCCAAAACCAACGCTTGGTTATGAAATTTTATAGTGAATTGTTCTACGGATTGCCCAAACCTTTAGCGCAAATTGTGCCATTTAAACCACCGCTCATGTTCATACCCAATCGGATAGAATTGTTTCCTCACCAAACTCTTGAATTCCTTTTAACTCAGACTTTTGACATCATGTCGTTTCCGATAGAATTTCTACCACGTTAGTGAGTGACTTATAAATTTCAAAGAAGAGAAACAAATCTTCTAAGCGTCTTAATATTCATCAATGGAAAAATAGGTCTCCAACCTATGTAACCAATTACCTAATTTCTCGATATTGACGGAACCATTAAAAATCGGAATCTCAATCTTAAAATCAATACGAAGATTACGCATAGGATTCATTGACTTACCAAAACCTGGGCGCTCCTTAACGGAATCGACATCACTAGAATCATTGGCTATCCCCGCATTATCGATGTCTTTATCCCCCTCCAAAACCCCCATCCTCCTCGAGCGGCATCGCCTTGTCGCCGAAGTGGAAGCCTTCCCGAGGTTTGTGTGACGCAATTGTTCAACTAACTCCCCTACCGTAGAAGTAAGGATGGAAACTGTCGTTTCCAAAAGAGTGAGTCGATCGTTGGCCTCGTTCATCTCCAAATCTCTCTTCTTCTTCAAATTAGGTTTGCGATAAATCGTCAATGGACTCACTAGCTTCTTCTTCATTTGCTTGAGGCGGTCACGTGTAGAGACCATGCACCACAATCAAACCCCCCGAGAATCGAAACTAGAAAACTGATTCCACGTAATCCACAATACGATTGAGAAGCTTTTATTAAGTAGAGAACACGAAGAACGCCAATTGTATGGGAAAAATAAGATATTCAATTATATTATCCAAGTAATTACAGGGAATAAACTTTAAACCCTAAGCTTCCTCTTTAGAACTTCTCTCTAGATCAAACCTAGACAATAAATAAACTAAGTCCCCTTTATATACTAGGGAACTTTAAATACTAAAAGAACGCATCTCAAAGCAAAAACACCCCTCAAAATACAACCACTGCCAAAAGAAAAAAGACTGAATCGCGTCTCTGTTCGAACATAATTGTTTTTGTTCGCATAAAATAAAATGTATTCGAATAGACTAAAATCTTATTCGAATAAAACACCGCAGGCAAAATACCTGAAATCTATTCGAATAAAATTAAAATCAATTCGAATAAAACCCTCAGGCAGAAATTTATTCGAATAGAATAAAAATCTATACGAATAAAACCCTCAGGCAGAAAAGTATTCTGTTCGAATAGAAACTTGAAAGGCTTCATGTCTTCTTCAGATCCTCCTGAATCATTGATAGACACGTAATATTTACGTGTACAACTCCTAAATTTATATCTACCTAGTCATTTATTAAATAAATTTGACACTAATAGTGCTTTTGTTTGTATTTAAAGAAATCGGTCACATGATAAACAAGTCGTATATTTTTCTGGTTTTTAATGAAGAACAAGGGTGATGCACTCCAACAATGATTCTCATGAGTTGTAATATATATGCATGATTTTAGGCATTGTTTAAGGGATTTTATATTAATGATAATATTTCGTAAACCCTTCCTATACTCTATAAATAGGAGGGGAATCCCACCCATGAGAGGACATCTTGGAGAGTGTAAATCAAAGTTCAATAAGCAATAAAGTTCTTCATCTTCTCTTGTTCTTGTCTTTTAATTTTATCATAGTAATAGTAGTATGGCAATGATCAATGGGATGAGTAGCTAATCTTCTTAGCCAAGGCTAGAGAAAACTCCACCCAATGTAGCCTTAGTGTAGATTGTGTAGCTTAGTTAGAGTAATTACTTTCTCTTTATCCTGGAATATTGCATATTTGTATTCCTTCGTCATATGCTTGACCATCTTGTTGAACCATAACAAGATAGGTTAGGAACATGGAGAAGAGTATATAATTCATACTTATCAACCGGACCATGGTCGAGTAAGTTGGTTTATCGGTAGTTCCCAATTACAAAATCTCTTGTATCTTTTGATGTATTGCATATGCTCGACCAAGGATATGCGATACGGGAACCCGTAATTTACTTTAATTATTTATGCTATCTAATGGTTAAAAAGGGTAGAGTGAAATCGATACCTTGGTTTCCACTCCAATTTATCTTGTAATTTGTTTCGTTCTTCTTTTTATTTTAAAACCTACACAAACTCGTTCTTATTGGATAAAACTAGTAGCTCGAAGTATAATTCACACCATAAGTCACTAGGGATACGACCCAGTTTACCCTTGTACTTAACGGTATACCGTGCAATTGCCGGGGACTTGCAAAGTTGCATTTTATTTTTGAGCTGTTTTATTTTAAGAAAATTTTTATTTCTTGTTTTTCTTTTTTTTTCTTTTTTTTTCTTTTTTTTTTGGATCTGGAAATAAAGTGATTGAGTGATTGGCACAAACTCTCTTGGCGCTACAGTAGCTGTGAAGTCTGTCCCAGAATATTTCACCACTTTTGATCATCTATACTTCATATTTGGGAAATATGTTTGGTACAAAAGTTTTAGATAATTCAAAATCCTTTCCGAATTGTTATGGATCATATTTTTCTGTTTAGTCGTTTGTGAGTTATAGCATTTTGAAACAACAGTAAAAGTAGTCTCAGTAAAGGACGTCGTTGTTTATTAATCACTTGTTTTGAGCTCTAGGAATGCAAAATTCTAGAAAACTTCCTTCTTGAGTATTTTTCCTTTCTGAATTATCTTTCCAAATTGATATTATTTAATTTTCTCTCTCAACTGAGCTAAAAGATATGCACATTTAAAAATCAAGACATCATAGACTACAATAAACCTGGAAATTAAATTAATATTGTTGTTGCAAGTTCACTAATCATTTTTATCTTGTTTTGCAGGATAGTCACAAAGTTGGAAACGAGACGGATAATACTCAAAGCTAAAAGAATCATCAAATTCATCCTTCTTGTGCCTCCTAAGTGAAGGGGCACTTCCTTCTTTCGCCCCCTAACTGAAGGGGCGGCCACAACTACACCGGGAAACACTTCCCGTAGGTTCGTACTTCTTAAAACATGACATCTAGAAGGGGTACATATCTGCTCCGCCCCGGCACTTGGACATATAAAGTCGTGTGGACTGTGCAAATACACGCTTCTCTAATAAAAAAATTATTGTGGTTAGATTGACTTATTGTTGTGTTTAATATTCTTTTTCATTCCAACATTAGTAAAGGTAAATACTGTTAGAGACTTGCGGGATTTTATCACGCAAAAAGCTTTCCAACAAGTGGGACCACTCATTAGGGATATGAAGAAATTCGTATCACACGAAAATTGAACGTCCCGGACCTCAAAATAATTGTTAATAAAAAAGAGTAGCAAGATTCCCACGGGATTTCATCACCCCACGGATAGGAGTACCAGACCAGGGTACAAACACGGGTTCATAGGATACGGCCCCAGCTTAGCGCCACGAAATACTGGTTGCAGGTTTGCGATGTCACCATTCCGAGTGCTGACGTACGATAAGGCGACTCGCTCAGGCGTGAGGACTGAACATCTACTTTAAGCTGGTACTAGCATAGTGACGCAGGGGAGTATAGGAGCCAAAACCTTTTGCCATCCTACCCATTTTGAACATAGAAAAATATAGGGGAGACCTAATTATTGCTTCTAAAAAATATTGATGTGCTTGAGTTTAGGCTTGATTGGTTATTTATTGCATTGGGTGTTGCTTTTATTTTAAAATGTCATACATGCAAGAACATTGGAATCCATACAACTCACAATTCGACATCCCGCAACAACCTCAAAATCATTTTAAATCATGGGATCACCAAATTCCCAATACGTAGAACCTTTCCAATCTTATTGATATATGCAGGCCCATCAGTCCATCCAGTCATCCAATCAGTTCCCACCTGCTCCACCTAAACCATCTTTGGAAGATACCATTGCTCTCTTTATGCAATAATCAATGGAAAGTCAAAAACAAGCGTTGCAATTTCAGCAACAAATGATACAATTTTAACAACAGACTTTGGTGAATCAAAATTCTACGACCCAATCTATCTCTAGATTAGAGACTCAGATAACTCAGTTGTTAACTACGTAGAGTGAAATAGAGCATAAAAAACTTCTAAGAAATGAAGAAGAACAATCTGAAGTTAAATCCCCTTGTGATTTAGAAATGGATGAATTCAAGCATAATCAAGGAATGCTTTCTCCGTGGGGTAAATGGATACCATATTGCGAGACAGATTTAAAAGATTACCATTTTAGGGTTGATGATCCTATGTCACAAGAAGATCTTGAAGAAGCAGTAATCATGTCTAATACAATTCTTTCTCAATCACCTCTAAATTCAGCCCTTAGCATTAAACTACCGATGTCACCATCCATCATTTCATTTGTTAACCCAATAAATTATTTCGAGGAAACTATGACCGAGACTGAATATTTTTCCCTCTCCTCTAATGATTTTTCTGATGATGATGATGACGAGATTAAATATGAATATATGGAATCACCATCTCATTATACGATAATATGCGAGAAATTTGTAGATGATGATATTTGTACCAAAATCAAGAAATTAGAAATTGCCGAACCTGTTGCAGATGTTATTAACTTGTCATTTCCTTCTCAGTCTCCTTATGAGCCACCTCAGCCTTGCCTTGAGCCGCGTCTACCTGACACAAATTACAATGTTAAAAACCAGTGGGTGGACGACCCTTCTTTACAAGATATGCTACTATTATTGGGGGCTGATTCTATTTTGGTTACACATTCACCAACCACACCTATACCTATGCCTACATCTCCATTTCACGAGCCTAATGGGGGTACCATGACCATAAATGATTTTGAGGACTTGTACGGAGACAATTGTTGTTGTATTTCTGTTAATGAATGTTTAAATTATTTTGAGGACTCGAATGATCCTGAGATTCGTGAAATGGTACAATCATTAGCATCTAAAAATATATTTCAACTTGGCCATGTCCCTAAGCCAATGAATATCCACGTCAATGGTCAGGATGAGTCCCTTGAGATAAGTTGCGATTTTAGACACATAAATTTTAAATGTTTATTATAGTCAATTGTTCCCCGATCCCCACATCCACAAATATGTTATATAGCTCTTTTTTTACTAAAAGAAAGCATCTTTTTGAAAAATTATAATTTTGGGGATGCCTCACGGGCTTTCTTTGTCAGAACCACCTATCACATTTTTTGGACTATCAACGATAACATGGGAGTTTTGAAAATTTTTAAAGAAAATATATTTCCAAGGAAATCGAGTTTTGAATCTAGTACATTTTCAGGGATGAATACTTGTATACCAATCTTCTTATTTATTGCAACATGTAGTAATCATATGATTGTATTAAAAATTCTAAAGGAAAATATGTTCCCTGGCTATGTATTTGTTTTATCTTGGAAAAAATGGTTTTTCTTGATTTGTCTAAGATTTTCAACTTGGAATCATCAAATGATAGGAAAAGTTTTTAGAAAAAATCTTTTACATAGAAAATTAGTTTTAAACTCTCTCTGGCTTTTATAGAATATATCTACCCAATTAAGGGCTAATATTAAGGATCACCATTCATGTGTTATCTGGTTTTTGAAAGAAAATTTGCAACCAGGATAGTACATCACCTTTTCAACTTCATACCCTTCAAGTCATATTGAAAATTTTAAGTTTGGGTGTACATTCGCCTGGATGAAGACAGTAAACTTAGCGCTTCTTGGGAAGTAACCCATAACACATTCAGGTGAGAAATTCCAATTTTTATTCCTCCATTTTTTTATGCTCTCAAACATTGAGGGCAATGTTTCATTTAAGTTTGGGGGTAGGAAAACATTTTTTAAATACTTTTTGAAGAAAAGTGAAATAATGGCACTTTGACAATTTATGATATATTTTTGACGAATTTCGAAACACTTAAGCTGATTTTACCTTGACATAAATATTATGAAAAAACTTAAATTTTAAAATTGTACCAAGTATACACTATAATATTTTGGAATATCTTAAGCTAGATGTACAATCTTTTTATTAGCGACTAATTCAAGTTAACTTGGCATATTTTGGAAACGTGCACTTCACTGTAGTTTTATAATTAATACCTTCAATAGATTTTTGCTCAGTATAAGGGAAATTTAGCATTTATGTAAGGAATTGTTTGTTACAAGGGAGACAACTGCCTAAGAATAAGTTTATTCCTAAGAAGAAGAAAAAAAAGCCAAATGTGCTCCAAAAACTTTTACGCTGCAAGGCTACTCGCATGATTAAGAACTGAAAGAGGAAATATTATCACCAATCTCAAGTTTGACCATGAACTATGTGAAAGAAGCATAAAAAAATGTTACTTGTGAGAATCCTGAGTCTAGATCATGAGAACCACACCCTGGTAACCTTCGCCAACTGGCATGAATTATCGACCAAAAACTCCTTGTTACGGAGGCTTCACTAAGAAACAAAGTACTCAAAAGAAAAGGCTTATAAAAAAAAAAAAAAAAAAATTCTAAGAAGACGAATTGACTAAGGTACTTGTCGAACTGACCGTTGAATTTATTCCAGTAAGAACTAGACTGCCAAAAACTGAGTAAATTATTATAGACAACGTATTAGGCGATAAAACTATTTTTATTGTACACTCAAATATAGCTAAAGTAAAATAATTGAATCTCTTTCTAATCTTGAGATAGTACCTCTAGTTTCGGATAAGCTTAAAATATTATTTGGTATACTTAGGAAAATAACAAGTTTAAGGATTTTTTTTATTGGTATAGTTTTGTCACAACTAAGTAAGGATAAGTTCATAGGAAATGAGTCATATGCATTCTAGAATTGTTTAAAATCTCATTATTGACTTTTGTGGGCATAGTCACTGTAAACCCTCATGAGACAACACTCGTCCACCAGGCTAAACCTGGTGGTTTAACGGCTTGTTGCATACGCTAAATGGAACCGTGTGACATGCAAAAATGGTTTTTGTTTACTTTTGCTCGAGGACTAGCAAAATATAAGTTTAGGGGTATTTGATAGACACGTAATATTTACGTGTACAACTCCTAAATTTATATCTACCTAGTCATTTATTAAATAAATGCGACACTAATAGTATTTTTGTTTGCATTTACAGAAATTGGTCATATGATAAACAAGTCATACATTTTTTCAGCTTTTAACGAAGAACAAGGGTGATGCACTCTAACAATGATTCTTATTTGAAGTTGTCAACCAAAGGCCCATGCATGGAAGCCCATTGAATAGAATTAGATATAGATATAAATATTATTCTCATGAATTATAATATATATGCATGATTTTAGGCATTGTTTAAGGGATTTTATATTAATGATAATATTTTGTAAACCCTTCCTATACTCTATAAATATGAGGGTATCCCACCCATGAGGGGGCATCTTAGAGAGTGTAAATCAAAGTTTAATAAGCAGTAAAGTTCTTCTTCTCTTGTTCTTGTCTTTTAATTTTATCGTAGTAATAGTAGTATGGCAATAATCAAAAGGATGAGTAGTTAATCTTCTTAGCCAAGGCTAGAGGAAGCTCTATCCAATGTAACCTTAGTATAGATTGTGTAGCTTAGTTAGAGTAATTACTTTATCTTTATCTCAGAATATTGCATATTCGTATTTCTTTGTCCTATGCTTGACCATAGCTAGGATTAGAAGGAATAATGAATCTATGTAACCATCTTGTTGGACCATAACAAGATAGGTTAGGTACATGGAGAAGAGAACATAATCCATACTTATCAACCGGACCAAGGTTGAGTAAGTTGGTTTATGGGTAGTTCCTAATTACTAAATCTCTTATATATTTTGATGTATTGCATATGCTCGACCAAGGATATGTGATACGGGAATTCGTAATTTACTTTAATTATTTATGCTATCTAACAGTTAAAAAATATGGATTAGAATCGATGCCTTGGATTCCACTCCAATTTATCTTGTAATTTGTTTCTTTCTTCTTTTTATTTCAAACCTACACAAACTTATTGTTATTGGATAAAACTAGTAGCTCAAAGTATAATTCGCACCACAAGTCTCTAGGGGTACGACCCCGCTTACCATTGTACTCAACGGTACACCGTGCACTTGCGGGTCTTTTAAGACGTCAGTTTATAATCGATCAATCATGGCTCCCCCCTTTAGAAGCCTTGAGCTCCTGCTCAAGCAAGAACTGGAGATGTGGTAATACGGCGAAACCCAATTCCCTGTTGCACCACTTCGACCTACTCGGTAGTGTACCCTTCTTCCCAACTCGAAACGATTTAATAGCACCCCGTCGAGTAGAACAATCATCTCTAGAATACCATCCTCCAGCAATGGATCTTCTCTTTCCATCCATAAGTCATCAACTGACCGTAGGCGAGTATCGATTTCATAGTCTTTATCGAGAAGAGACGGCACAAACAACTTCAAATGCTCGGCATTAATTACCGAATACATCTTCATGAAATATGGCAAATCCAATTGGAATGTATTTTCACCAATCTTCTTGAGTATCAAAAATGGACCATAACGGATAGGTTTGAGCTTCGTACCTTCCCCCTTAAATCGCTCCTTACCCAAATGTAACCAAACGAGGTAGGCCTCAAGAAAAGTATACTCAACCCTATGCTTGTCGTGGCGAGCCTTATACTTCGCTTGAGTCTTCTTTAACTGAGCTTCAACCACCTCATGAACCTTGCTAATCTTCTCAATGAAACATTGTGATTTAACTTACTCCCCTTCCTCCTTCCCAAACAAACAAACTTCAAAAGGATACTTCAACGTTGAACCATGAATCACCCGGTTAAACGCAAACTGAAGATAGGGTAACTCTCATCCCAAGTCTTAGGATGCTTAGAATGGAATCCCCGTAATAAATATACCAAAGTGCGGTTAACGACCTTTGTTTGCCCATCTATCTGCAGATGAAAAGCAATACTTCTCTTCAACTTAGTGTACATCATCCCCCATAACAATCTCCAAAAATGGCCCAAAAAGTGGCTATCTCTATAAGAAATAATTGAAAAAGGGAGCCCAAAATACCTCCAGACATCTCTAAAAAATAATCGAGTTGCTCCTTCCCCTGTGACCGTCTTCTGGCATGGAATAAGAACAATCATCTTGCTGAATCGATCCACCACCACAAACAAATAGTCATTCTTATACCTGGTCATGAGCAAGCCACCCATAAAATCCATCAAAATGTTCTCCCAAGGTCGACTAGGAACTGGCAATGGTAAGTACAGTCCTATCTTCCTATTGGAAGGCTTCGATGTGCTGCATAGTACGTAACCACGAACAACACGAGCTACATCCACCTGCATCTTCGGCCAATAGACATACGTTGAAAATTCAAAAGAGACTTCTCAACCCCGAAATGACCTGCCACCCAGGAATAATGCGCCTCTCAAATCCACTGCAAACGGTCTACACCCTCAGGAATACATAGTAGACTACCCCTGTAAATCAAACCATCCTTCAGAACATACTCACAAGTCATGCCCTGCAGTAACTAATCATGAATTACACTGAGCTCCTTTTCGTTATCATACCCTAAAACATACTCAAAAGGAACAATCGGCTGGATCTGCCTAGCTACCAGTAAAGCGGAAATAGTTGGTAATGGGGGTCAAGATAATATATCAGCCATCTTGTTGTCCACTCCTTTCTTATACTTGATCAATAAGGTAAACTACTAAAGGTACGACATCCACTTCATATGGCGAGCTTGCTGAAGCTTGGACTGCGTAGATAAGAACTGCAACGGTTTGTGATCGGAGTGTACCACAACCTCCTTCTCCAATAAGTAACTCTGCCAATACTTTACAGATTTATATAACGCGTAGAACTCCTTAACATAGGTATGATAGTTGCGTATTTCCCTTGTAAACATCTCAGAATGGTAAGCAACCGGCTTCTCATCCTACAAAAGGATTTCCCCCAATGCATAGTCTGACGTATCTGTATCGACCTCAAAAGGCCACTATAAATTAGGCAATGCTAGCACTAGCGCATCCCTAATCTTCTACTTCAGTAACAGAAAAGTCTTCTCATGGTGCTCTTCCCACACAAACTGTACTCCGGTCTTTCTCAAAGAATGCAACGGTGCGGCAATTTGTAAAAAATGCCAAATAAATTTCCGTAAGTACTCACAAGAACCCATAAAACTCCTCACTTCTGTCACTGTGTGGGGTCGAGGCCAATTAGTAATGACCGTGACTTTCTCTGGATCGACCTTAAGCTCGCCGCCACCAACAATAGAACCCAAATAGACCAGCTCCTATTTCCCAAATTTGTACTTCTTCCCATTCAGAAAAAGCTGTTGTGATCGCAATATGCCCAACACTTTGCGTAAATGCCCAAGATGTTCCTCCCATGTACGACTATATATCAAGATATCATCCAAATATAATTACAAAATCATCAATAAACGCACGAAGTACCTCATTCATTAGCCGTATAAATATCGCTGGAGCATTGCATAACCTAAAAGGCATCACAAACCACTCAAATAAGCCCTGTTTGGTCTTGAGCGCGGTCTTCCAAGTATTTTTCTCCCGGATTCGAACTTGATGGTAACCCGACTTAAGATCCAACTTGGTGAAAAACCGAGCCGTCTGCAACTTATCTAAAAGCTTGCCAATCAGTAAAAGCGGATAATGATTCTTAACCGTGATCTTGTTCAATGCCTGATAATCCACACACATCCTCCAAGACCCATCCTTCTTTGGCACCAGTAATACCGGTAAACCACAAGGTGAGCAACTTAGATTAATAACTCCTTGCTCTAGAAGTTCATGTACCTATTTCTTGATATCATCAAACTCTGTAACAGAAGTCCGATATAATCCAATATTAGGTAGTGGCTCACCATTCACCAATATGATATCATGCTTCACATCCCACTTGCGCAGTATCCCTTCGATGCCTAGAAACAAGTCTTCATACTCCTCTTGCAACTCCCCCATATTAATTTGTAGCTTATGGGACATTGTCAAAGTAGACAATATTGTAGCCGACGGACCCTCTTGAACCGATCACACCAACAATAAAACAAATTTATCGCTCGCATTAACCAACCTCTTCGCCTGAGTCGCCGTTACTAAATTACTGGTAGTGATATGTTCCTTATACGTATTAATATGAAACTCAGTCCCATCCTTCACCAAAAAATACTTACGAGCACAACGGTAAATGATTGCATCTCGGTCCCAAAGATAAAGGCTACCCAAGATGACTTGACACATGTCCAACAGAATCACCTCACATGTCACTTCGTCAATAAACTTCTCAGTAATCGCAAACTTGAATATACACTGCTTAGTGATCTTCAACTCCACGTCTTTCTGAATCCAACCCAAACCATACGGCTTAGGATGAGCCACAGTAGCCAAACCCATCTTCTCCACCGCCGCCTCAGAAATTAAATTCTTCTGGCTACCCATATCAATAATGGCCTCGACTAAGCTTCGCTTCACCTGAATGTTGACAAAGAATAGCTCTTCCCGACTCGCCTCGTCGATAGCTAGAGGTTGCCTGAACATTAGAGTAAGCTTAGGATTTAGCTTATCTAAATTTGGAAGATCTACAATCGCTGCGGCTAGTGCACGTTTCTCTTTCTTGCCCTTCACCTCCTTCGGTCGAAGCTCCGGGTGAAGTTTCCAGTATCTATCTGAATTGTGCCCAGTAGCCTTGCAATGACTACAGATAGTCCCTTTGAATGAAGATCTCTCTCATTTGGACTCCCATTTCTGATCAAACTTCCAATTAGCCTTATAACCCGACTTGCTTTTGTCATCTTTCTTATCGCTCTTCAAGTACTTGCCTTCAATGGCAATTGCTTTAACGGTAGGGTCCTCAATATTTACCACATTGAAAAGCTCTAATTCTCTTCTAATGGACTCTGACAAACCGCCCGTATACTTCATAAACACGTCGTACTCATCCACGTCAATATCCAAAACCAACGCTTGGTTATGAAATTTTGTAGTGAATTATTATACGGATTGCCCAAACCTTTGGCACAAATTATGTCATTTAAACTACCGCTCCTGTTCATACCCAATCGGATAGAATTGCTTCCTCACTAAAACCTTGAATTCCTTCCAACTCAGACTTCTGACATCATGTAGTTTCTGATAGGATTTCTACCACGTTAGTGAGTAACTTGTAAATTTTAAAGAAGAGAAACAAATCTTCTGAGCGTCTGAATATTCATCAATGGAAAAATAGGTCTCCAACCTATCTAACCAATTATTTAAATTCTCGGCATCGACGGAACTATCAAAAACTAGAATCTCAATCTTAAAACTAATACGAAGATTACGCATAGGATTCATTGACTTACCAAAACCTGGGCGCTCCTTAACAGAATCGGCATCACTAAAATCACTGGCTATCCCCGTATTATCGGTGTCTCTATCCCCCTCCAATACCCCCTTCCCCCTCGAGCGGCCCCGTCGATGAGAGCGGCCTCGCCTTGTTGCCGAAGTGGAAGCCTTTGCGAGGTTTGTGAGATGCAATTGTTCAATTAACTCCCCTACGGTAGAAGTTAAGACGGAAACTGTCATTTCTAAAAGCGTGAGTCGATCGTTGGCCTCGTCCATCTCCAAATCTCTCTTCTTCTTCGAATTAGGTTTGCGATGAATCGTCAACGGATTCACTAGCTTCTCTTTCATTTGTTTGAGACGGTCACGTGTAGAGACCATACACCACAATTAAACCCCCTGATAATAGAAACTGGAAAACTGATACTACTTAATCCACAATGCGATTGAGAAGCTTTTAGTTAGTAGAGAATATGAAGAACGCCAATTGTATGGGAAAAATAAGAGATTCAATTGTATTATCCAAGTAATTACAATGAATAAACTTTAAACCTTAAGCTTCTTCCTTAGAATTTCTCACTAGATCTAACCCAGAAAAGAAATAAGCTAAGTCCCCTTTTATATACTAGGGAACTTCAAATAGTAAAAGAATGCATTTCGAGGCAAAAACACCCCACAAAATACAACCACCGCCAAAAGGAAAAAAGGCTTAATCGCGTCACTGTTCGAATAGAATTTTTTATGTTCGAATAAAATAAAATGTATCTGAATAGACTAAAATCTTATTCGAATAAAACACCTCAGGCAGAATACCAGAAATCTATTCGAATAAAACCCTCAGGCAGAAAAGTATTCGAACAGAAACAATTTTGTTCGAATAGAAACTTGAAAACCTTCATGCCTTCTTCAGATCCTCCTGGATCATAATTGAAATAAAATTCCAAAGTGTTTTAGTAACTTTAGATATTTACCTGGGATTGGAGTTTTACATTATTAAAACCTTATGTGAGAATAAAAAGGTTATAGTAAGCTGAAATATTAATTTTTGCAGAAAGTTTTACCTGTAATAGTCTCAGCGCTATAGTATCTTGACTGTCATGTAAATGACAATCTTCCATAAAAAAATTGTCAATTAGGATTTGAAAGTTTCAACGCAAACTACGACACAGTTTTTGAAGTTAAGATTAATAAAATCGTCTACCAAGTATATATTCTTAAAAGATAGTTGAGTTGAAGTTATCTTGCAGTCGTGGATGCTTGGTGAGAAGATGGCCTCATTGTTTTGTTGAAGTCTCTTACACACCATCTCTTCACCTCTCTTATTCACAAGAAAATTCTGTAAGTCTATATATGTTGGTTCAAACTTGAACCCAGGTGTCACATTTTCCATCCAAGGCGTCTTCAAATTCGTCATCACCAATAACAGAAATATATTATACTAAGGGGTTGTTTGTTTGTTTTTTTGATTCTGATTACTTATTCTGATTTTTGATTACATATTCTGATTTCTAATTACTTATTATGATTTCTGAATCTAGCGTCTGAATGTTGAAGCTGAAATATAAAAAAAAAATATTTTATTGCTGAATCTGAAGTCTGAAATATCTGAAAACTGTCAAATTGTCAAAATTACCCTGTTATTTATTTTTTGAAGAACATGCATTTTCATAATCGCATTTAAATTCAAGTAAATATTTTCCAGCATCAGTTAATTAAAATAATATCCATTAAAATAATCTTCAAACCAAAATTTCTTACCTTCTATCTAATTTTAAAAAACTCAAATTTGTACTTGACTAATCCCGTTTGCAATCTCCTCTCGCAAGGTCCACATGTAGGCTTGTTCATAGTCCCATAATACACCCTCAACATGTAATGCATCATTAATCATTTGAACAGGAGGTGTCCCATTGACATTATCATTATCGTATAGTTCAAAAAACGTATCATCCATAGAAGTTTTCCTGAGATAGTTATGCACCGCCATACAAGCAATAACGATATTTCTTTGAGCTGAGAATCTATATGGTGGCATTCTTTTCAAAATTGGAAAACGCGCCTTCAACACACCAAAAGCTCATTCGATAACATTTCTATGGGTTTTAAGTCATTATGTATAGTTTTTTTTTAATTGCTATATATAAACCTTTTTGTCAAAAATCAAGGGGGGGGGACAGTAGCCCCCCCTTCTAAGCCTATAAATCCGCCCTTGGTGTAGAATGTTATGGGACATCTAAGTCTGACCAAGTCTATTGATAGTTTCTAAGGAGGGTTTAACTTTAGACTCTGAGATGCATATTACATCTGGATTGGTAACCATTAATTTATTTATTTTTGAGATAGAAGATTGATTTCTTATTTCCTATTCCTCTTGCATTCCACTATATGACTTGCATTTATAACTATTGATTGGTGGAGTTGTTAATTCTTGTTATAGTATTTGGCCCAGGGCTAAACTTATGAACTTCTGTAATTGTTTTGTTCTTTGTGTAGTTCCTTCTCTTTGGAGTCTGTCATGGGTGGATAACTAGACTTGTCTGTGTTCCATCTCTTGTAATCATAGTGCCATTGTATTTGTTGGATCAATAGAATTATTAGGTGCTCTTGGACTATAGAATGTTAAATAGTCCCTACTGCCTGATAATTGTAGACTTGGTTTGTTGTAAGAGCTAGAGCAGAGCTGCTAGTATCTGTCCCTATTCCCTATTGCTGAATCAAAGCCTGAGTTGGTGTTGCTTGGTTGCTTGGTTACCCTTAGAGCTTGCTTCACCCAATTGTGACTAACTAGCTTGGTTAAGAGCTTGTTGTTGGTTCAGAGGGTCATCTGAGCATATTTTTGTAGCTCACAAGCTTGTATTACTTCATTCATAGCCTTTGTATAGTCCTACTATATCGGCCTAAAAGTTTTAGTTGCCCCCGGATGCCTAGCTGCAAGATATTCTAATCCTTTAAGCATAATAAGGGGAGAATATTCACTCATAGGTGAAGTATTGGTGTTCACACCTTGCCCATTTTCTGTGGTTAAAGATGCTTCATTGAGCTTAGATCTTGTCTGTTGTGGTGGTACTTCATGAACTAATAAGGAGTTATCCCTCATTTACAAACACGTCAGGCAAATTCTGCTTAGGTTTTTGAGTTGGTTTGACAGGAATAACCTTCCTTTTTGCCTGAATTCTTTGACATCAATCAACTTTTTATAAACCCTAATTTATTTGACCATATAGTTTCTTACTTTGATTCTCGATCTCGGATGGTAGTAGTTTGCTTTAACTTGGATCTCGATCTCGTGTGATGATGATACTTTGATGGTACACCAATTTCTATTTAATCAATCCCATATTTCATAGCTAGGGTTTTGATAAAGCAAGAAGGAGAGAGGAAATATAATCAATGTATAACACGAATAGAGGAAACAAGACCGATAAAACAATGGTAAATTGGGGTTTACATATTTTTACTTTTTCTGTAATAATCCCGTCAATAAGAAGAATAGAGTTCAGAAACGCTAGATTTTCTAACTTATCTTAAGTTCTGAAAAATGTGGTATCATTACTAAAAAGATTTTTTTAGAAATAAAAAACAAACACAACTTATTGTGAAATTTCACTTAATCTGGCCAAAATAAGGCAATTAAGTTAAATAAGTTAAAAAACAAACAACCCCAAAGCTTTGTAGCAAAGGTCACTAAAAATGCAGACCTTAACAAACAATAAAATCATAATTCAAGTAGATATGGATTCAAGGTCGTTTATGCGAACACCAAGATTTCAAGCATCCATAATATAAAACTAAAAAAAAACCATAATTCATGCAAAATGATCATAATCAAGATCAAAATTAACTCAAATTATGTGATTGACCTAAAGCAGATCACAATGTGACCTAATAAACAATTTTTTACTAAGCTTTCTAGCAGATATCACTAGCATTGCAGACCTTAGCAGGCGAGAAATTTGAACTCATAAACAAATCACAATGTCAATATCCAAATTAACCTAAATGTGAGTAAGGGTTGAAATTGGGGTTTTTTTGTGGGGAAATTAAAATGTGCACTTAACATTAAAATATATCAAATTGTAACCTAAATGCATCCTCGATCAACAAAGTTGAGGGAAATAATACAATCAAAACTGTTGCAACTATTAAATTAAGGTTTTAGAGAGAGAGAGAGAGTACTTGAAACTTGTGCCATTTTTCCCCTCACTTTAAGGGGCCGTTTTTTTTTTTTTTTTTTTTGCCTCTAAATTGAACCGAGTTTAATTAGACATTTTCACTGACTAGATTTGAGTCCACTTAGAGGTGTTCACTATCTAATTACATGCCTTGGAGTGTTTGTTTTTTTTACTAGTTAGATCTAAGTAAAAACTACAAATACTAAAATACTTTTCTCTACTTATAAAAAAAATACACACACACACACACCAATACCACCACCACCCCTTCATCACCAATACCACCACTATCACCCCTTCATTACCACCATTAACACCACGTAAACATAGAAAAGATAACCTATATATATAAATCATAATTACATTGGTTCCCAAAATCAAATAAAGATTCAACAGTGGTTTCAAGTTATTACAAATAAGCAAACAAATAAGTCTTAAAAGTTATTACAAATAAGAAAACAAAGATAACAACATTGGTGCCAACACTTAACACGTTAAACAAAGAGATGTTTTTGCCTCACTATACTCAACTCAAGAGGGCTAGAAGAAAACCAAGACGACGCTCTAGCTCAATCCCCAGAAAGATCACTCTGTAGTTATGCTCATCTCTTGAACAATAGTGGCCCATTTATCTCTTTCAATTTGACCATATCCTGCAAAACCTTTATAACTTCATAAGTGATGTTGTCATTGCCAGCAGAAGTAGAACCTGCTCCTTGAGCAGTGAATGCAGATATCAGAGATTAGACCAACTTTATTGGTTCCAATGATTGAACTACTGTAATTGATCTTTTCCCATTTGATTTAGCAGATCCAACTTGAGAAACAGGGGTACGAGGAATACTACCAGGAGTAGGCTAACTAATTGGAATGATAAGGACATCATCAGAAGGAATCTCATCACCTTCCCATGTGTAATCAACTCCAAATTGGGGAAATTGTGTATAGTCAAGGTTCATATCATTAGGTAGAGGAACATACTCCGTCTGTTGGGTGGAGGGTACACTTTTTATCACTAAAGGCCATGCAAAATCCCCAATAGCAGATATGCTATCAAACAATTTCTTTAGTAAATCTTTATGCTGAAGGGGAGCGGTCTTATACTTCTTAGCCTCATAATTCAACTGTTTATATACACAAGATAAACATGTAAATAGTTGTTTAAACATGTATAACTTGTTATATAATGAAATAGTAATGACATTTTTCGCATTAACTTACTGCAATGATATTTTTGGGAATGATATACACAAGATAGAATGAGTTGAGATTCTCTATTAGGTCATCTCTATTAGGTCATCTCCGAGGCAATGATATACACAAGATAAACCATCGCTTTGGATTAAATCCCCTTCAAAATGAACTTAGAAACAAACAAACAGAGCCTTTTTCATTCGAACAACCTCATAACTCGTTCGAATGATTTTCCCCTGTTTTAAGCCGTAATCCTAACAGCATCTTCAGGCAACTCAAATTTGCCTGATACAGGATCATATCCATGGCCAGTCTGGTTTATCAATCCTCTCCAAACTTGTCATTGTTTCTTCAGATAATCCTATTGGTTTTTAAGTTCTTTATCTTTTAAAACATGGTTATCTTGTATGTTGTTCAGCTCTTTTTCAATTGTCTTCCAATCTAGAGTATTCAGAGAAGTTCTAGACACTCTTTTTAAGTCTATTTGTGCTTGACGCTTTAGGATAAAGTTAAGTCTCAACTCAGGATGTTGTTGGAAATAACATTTCTTTAACATAACTACATAATAAGAACAAAGTGTCATATCAGCTAAACAAATGCAGTAAAATAACTTCTCCTATAAGCAGTTTAATAACAACCTCATTGACCTAACTACACAATAAGAATAAAGTGACAATCTAAAAGATGCAGTAAAATAACAGCCCTTATAGCAGTTTATGACAGGCCATTATAACACTTTATAGCAGTTTATAATAGCTCAAATGAACAGTCCATTATAGTAGTTCATCATAGTTTATAATCGCCCAAAATATCCCCTATAAATAGTCCACTATAGTAGTTCAAAACTGCCTCTATAAACAGTCCATTATAGCAGTTAATGCATCCATAAACATCCCCTATAAACAGTCCATTATAACACTTTATAGCAGTTTATAATAGCCCCTATAAACAGCCCATTATAGCAGTTTAAAACTGCCCTGCCCCTATAAGCAGTCCAGTATAGTACATCCACTATAGCAGTTTATAATAGAAATTTAATACATCCATAAGCATAATAGCAATGACTAATAGCAGCAGTTTAATACATCCACTATAGCAGTTTATGATGGTCCAAAAGACGCTCCAATATGTATTCAAGTTTCATACATAGCATATGAGATTATGTTCTACAAATAAAAGAACTCATGCAACTTTAAAAACATACGACTTCTTTAGATTTATCTTTGTTAGGTCTTCTGAAGCATTTTCATTTTTGCTTGGGCCACAACCAACTCTATTTTGTACTTTATCTCTAAATCTTTAATGGTTGTGGAGGTAGCAAAGGTAGGAGTGGCAGTGGTAGAAGGAATGGAAGTAGATGAATCACCTTTTACTTCATCAAACCACTTGAGGAAACCACAACCCCTTTCCTGCTTACTCTTTGAAAGTGGGCAACAGTAAAATCTATTTTTGCTAACAGTTTTAGAGTGTAGTTTGCATGGATCATATCCACAAGGACAAGGCAAATACTCATCCACCCAACATCAAAACCCACAATTCCTAGGTGTCTTCTGAAAAATGAAAATATAAATAAAGAACTACTAATAGATAATAAAATAGAAAATACCGTGTAAAGGCATTTGCAATATGCCCTATTTGGATTGCCAAAGCTTTAAAAAATTATTGTAACCCCATTCCCACATATGCAGTTGTAAATCACCATTGAACTGAATATTATTTTTCACGAATAACACCAAATACGAGCAAAAAAATGTTATTACAAAACCATTATTAAATAGTTATTGTTCCCAAACAACTAAATCACTCTACAATATGGGCATTACCATTGCTCAGTGCTTATTGCGTTACAAGCAAATCTTTTTGAGTTATAGCTGCTGCATGCTCAACTTGCTCAAATAAGATAACATTTGGTAGCAACTCCTCAGCAACCACTTCTTCTTCATTGCCCTCAACCCCAACATCATCACTCTTAAACTATTTAAAGAGTTCATCATTCAAAGCAACCATTCTTAGATAATTGTGAATTGCTATGCATGCAACCACAATATTTCTCTATGTGAGAAAGTCATAAGAAGGCATTGATATGAGAATAAGAAACATTGTCTTCAGTACACCAAAGCTTCTCTCAATTACATTCCTTAGTTTAGCATGGTTAAACAACTATTGTGGGCTCTCTCAGCCGCAATTTTGGTTATATAGTACAAACTACTTCCTTTTTAATCTTATCGGATCTATTTACGGAAGCGTTGTTTTTACCGTAAAGATTTGTATTCATTTGTATGGAGGTTCTTGCCTTTGCCATGACTCATGTCTAGATTATACTTGTTATCAGAGTCATGTCAAATGAAGGCTGCACTTGTTTAGATTATTTTTCTCTGAGTTTTAGGATTCAAGACGTGATGACATTATGATATACGATTTCGTTTATATGAAAGATATCAACTGGGGATATAATGAATGTGGGGCCATTCTCTTGTGTAATCACAACAGGTTTTGCTACAAGGAGGCCTGATTATAGAAAACATGGACCTAGAAAATTTAATGGAAGATCAGTTTTCCAAGTGGCATCTGTGTTTGCCAGTGAACACACGAATCAGAGTAATAGGAGTTGGTCCAAGCGGTATATCTTCTGCCTATGCATTTTCTAAAAGCATCTCCAGCAGAAGAGTATGCTATTCCGGTTTACCATATCGGTATTCCATAATTGCATACTGTTTTGGTCCAACAGCAAATTACGTTTTTTTTTTCTTGGGCGCTTAACGGTTCAGCGCCCAAGACCAAAAAGGCCAAATAATATGATTTTTTTTGTTGGCGCTGAACGGTTCAGCGCCTAGCGTCTGTTAATTATTACTTTTCCATTTGGACAGTTGTATTAAAAAAATTGTTGGGTGCTGAACGGTTCAGCGCCTAGACAGCTGTATTAAAAAAATTGTTGGGCGCTGAACCGTTCAGCGCCTATGCGGTATGCGCATACTCCTCACCAAGTTCAGGTTTCACATACTTTGGAGGGGTATGGGGGTGAGTATGTTGAACACCATACCCCTATTGGATAGGTTTTCTTGCAAGAGTATAAAAAAACCTTAACAACATACCACTCTGTTGGAGATACTCTAAGCTCGGTATAACAACATAACTGTTATCGAGAAATATGAAATGGTGGGAGGCATGTGTGTGTCTACAGATATCGAAGGTGATCTATACGGCTTACCTTTTTTTCTTTACTCTCGTTTTTTTTTTTTTGTCATAAATTCTGAAAAAAAAATTGTATGTATATTACAGGTAAATTATATGATCTTGGAGGTTAAGTTCTTGCTGCAAATAATGCCCCCGATTTCTTTCACTTGGCAAAAGAGGTTGGAGCAGAACTTGAAGAGCTGGATTCTCACAAGTTTGACCTCGTGGATGGCTCGACAGGAAAAGCTTGAAGATATGAAAGTGGCTGGTGATTATCTCTCTGTGATATCTCTGACTCTCAAACTCCAGGTTAGATTCATTTCAAGAAGCAATTTTTTGATTTATGGTTTACTTGGACAAATGTTTTAAATAAGCCAACACCCCTATTTTGATGAAATCAGTACTGCTTTGACTTAAGTGTATATATTACAAGTGAAAGATTTAGGGCCATTTCCCTCAAAATGGGTTGGTGCGGAGTGGAAGGGAATGGTGGTGGTGGTGGTGGTTTAATCTGGGCTTTACAAATTTGTAAATAATGGGGTTCGTCTTATGTTAAGCAAGTAATAGACGGTCGTGCTGGGTAGTTTTAAGTAACTAGTTGAAGAATTTAGTTCTTACTTACAGGACGAGGCAAAGAACTCTGGACGAATTGGGGTAATTGGGGTTCATTCTATGAGTGAAATAGCGTTGGACCCAAGTCCTCAATTTCTTGAACATCATGGTTCAAAGCTGTCCCTAAATCTTTTGCTTATGGATTTACTGTGTTTGGGTACAGCTTTGTCCAAAACATGCCGTATGCTTATATTCACGAATTTACTGGAAATTCTGTGGCCGGTAAGATTAGACGTTTTATAGGAAGATATGCAAGTGTTTGGCAGAATATTTGCTGATCTTTGCCAATAGAAGTATGCTGCAGTACTGAAGTTATGGCAATTAGACGTAGTTCAACTGACGTAACCGTATATGCCAATAAAGCTGAAGGAGACATAGAATTTTTGATCTTCGATAAGATTCTTAACTCGGGTGCTTTACCTTTCAAGATTGGAAAAACTTACAGGTCACCTTCTATAATTTCAGCAGGTGAGCAGCTGCGTAAAATTTGGGTTATATGAACTTAGTCTCCTTTAATTTTTCAAGTAAGATGCAATCCCATATTTGTCACCTTAAGCATCCCCATGATGCAAATATCCTCAAATTATCCCTCAAAGTATAAAAACTTTAATGTAAACCAACATTTTTTTTAAAGTGAGGATTATGGAGGTAAGCAGAAAGTCGATGAATATGGAAGTACTTCTTACCTGAAAGAAATAATGGAGGGTGAGTACAACTATAAAGTTCCAGACAGACTTTCCTTTCCAGTATTTAATTTGTCTGAGTTTTATCTTCTTTCAGTTCTCACATCAGTGGAGACTACTGTGTTAATGGAAATGAATGACCCCGGGAAGGAGCTGTTCAGTAAGATTACTACATCACGGTTTTGAAAATTAAAGGACTGGAAAATATGCCTAAAGGTATTTTGTTATTTTGGTGAGCTTATGGAGGATACCACAATTATTGGGAATTCAGTTGCAATGCAGAGATTCTATGGCGATACCCATATTTTCTTATTTTGGTCTTAAGGAATTCGAAGGATATAAAAGGACCAACAGCGATCAACTCTCAATGAACGTAGTGAAAAATATGATAGAGAAAGCTGTTTTACAACAACATTTCAAATATCTCCCTCACGTCAGCAGCGAAGGTTAGTTCGTACTATATTCTTTATAATATTTCTGAACGTTCTATTGACAAGTCGGCTGGCCGCAACCATATAAGTCTTGGCTGCATTTTTTCTTATAAAATTACTGAAATATGGATATTACGAGATATGTTGGTTAAAGATGGATAATATCTGACATCGGATAATCAACTTTATTACTTTTAGAAAACAAATTTATACTCATTAACATTATATCAATGTATTGGAATAATTAATATATACTGAATATATTGACTGATAGTTTTTATACTTTTCATACTTTCGATTTGTCGAACCAGCTGATATATCTGTCATAGATACTTTGATTTTTTTTAATTTTTGTATAGTGTAGTTCAAAATGTTTGTAGTTTAACAAGTTAGCAAAAAATACTAACAATAAAAGGTCGATAATCGGATCGACGTATATTATATGTAAAATATAACTTCAACTATTCTTGATATTCAATAACCAATAGATGGTCTAACAAATATTTATGCATTTATTCTTTTTTAGAACCCTGCTAACATTGAAGTATTAATTATCTTCATACATATATGATGGCTGGGTTCTATGATAAGTTGGAATCTGAACTTCAAGGTCTGCCAACACTTACTATGTAGGTAGACTTATGGCATTTGAACTTACTGAAAGAAATTCATCTTATGCCATGGCCCTGGTCGTCAAACACTTTGTGAGCAACAATGCTTTGCCTGCCTATCCACATGTTAAGGTGAATTACAACTTATCAATGTTCTCAGCGAATATAATTTGATAACTCAAAATGTGATGTTTATTCAAGTTTTCATCCTATGAAGAAAGAATCCAAACTGTTAAATTTTCACAAATACATCGAATATTTTGTTATAAGTTTCGATATGTTATTAATAGCAACATACTCAAAATGTGATGTTTATTCAAGTTTTCATCCTATGAAGAAAGAATCCAAACCGTTAAATTTTCATAAATGCATCGAATATTTTGTTATAAGTTTCGATATGTTATTAATAGCAACATACCTTAGTTTATTAATATCTTAATCTAAAAAACTAGACGACTCAACATTTTTCTCCGTATCTTACGTTATGTCAAATAACTGTAGAAATTTACTTGCATCTGAAGAAGCCACATTGACGTCTGCCAGTCTCTTTTCTGAGAAACCTCTGCTGATTTTTTTATATTTTTTTTGGTAAGTGTAAAATTTTATTGATGAAAGAACAAAAGCAAGGCCAAAACAAGAGGATACCAAAATAAAAGAAAAAACCACACGCCTCTACAAGAGGAAGATACAGATGAAAAAAGAAAAAACCACCCAGAAACCACTCCTCAATCATCTAACCTTCAAGTATATTTAGTAATCGTCTTCACCATATGTGACTCAAAAGACGCCCCCGACATATCTGTCGTGGCTTTACTCTACCAAAAGATAAGAGCTTCAATAGAGACCATGACCGAAGCTCTCAACTTTTCTTTAGCCCTTCGAACTTCCTCGTATTACGTTCTAGCCAAATGGACTATATCACCACAAAAGGAAGAAAATGCCATAACACCTTACCCCGTCTAACAAGGTTTCTTGTTTTCTAATTTGTTAAGAGCTCCTTAACATTCCTAAAACAAGGCCACGACACGCCGACCCCAGTAAATAATTCACTCCAAATTCTTTCAACAAAAGGACAAAGAAGAAACAAATGGTCAATGGACTCCCCCTTCGTTTTTACACAGAACGAAAACTGACAACAAGAATCTTACGTTTACAGAGATTGTCAATAGTCAGAGATTTATTCGAGAACAACATTAAAGCAAAAAAAACCACCTTCGAAGGTAGGTTTGGAACCCAAATTTTCTGTTTAGGAAAGTTAAAAGGAGTATCACGAGTTGGATTATTCAATGCCTTGTAAAAAGTCTTCACAGAGAATACGCTTTTGGCACACTCAATCCAGACCATCCTATCCTAATCCTCTGGACAATTACGGAAGCTAATCAGTTTATCCAAAAGAGATGTAACGGTATCCAATTCCCAATCATTCAAATTTTGATTCAAACCTAGATTCCAAGACATACCAGTATGATCTGAGTTCATCACCTTTTGCACAGAGCACTCATGATTGTCTGATAAGGAAATAAAATAAAGGGTACAATTTTTTAAGCGATGAATCAAGGAGCCACCGATCCTCCCAAAATCTCACCCTGTTACCAACACCAACTCTAATCCTAACACATTTACCAAATCTCTCACTAATCTTCATCACCCTTCTCCACACCCTACACCTATAGGACTCGACAACTTCCTTACTCCTCCACCCAAACTCGTTTACACTAAATCTAGAAATAATAACTCTTTTCCACAATCCGTTATCCTTTTGCCCAAACCTCCATAACTACTTACCTAACAAAGCCTCATTCATCCTAGACAACTTCTTGATCCCCCAGCCTCCTTCCTCTTTACTCATACATACTTGCTTCCATCCAACCTGGATCCTATGTTTTTCCTCCGTATCATTCCAAAGAAAAATTTTCATAATCGATTCAAGGGTGTTTCTACTCTCTTAGGGAGGGTAAACAAGGACATAATAAACCGGAAGGCTCTAAAAATATTTTTCAAAAGGATTACCCTCCCCCCTTTGGATAGATACTTAGCCTTCCACCTACTGAATCTCTTAGAAAACCTCTCAATAACAGGATCCCATATAGCTTTCGGCTTGTACTTGGCTCCCAACGACAAGCCCAAATAAGTAGAAGGGAAAGTCTCCACCCCACACCCCAAAGTCTCCGCTAACATAGTCAGATTTGGGATCTCTCCTACCCCAATAATTTTACTCTTACTCAAGTTAATTCAAAGACCAGACACAACCTCAAAACAACACAAAAGACCCCGAAGGAACAACACTTAGTACATGGATGCTTCAACAAACACTAAGGTGTCATTTGCAAATTGGAGATGCCTCACCTCTACCTCATTTTGCCCAACCTTAAAGCCTTCCATATTGCCATGTAACATAGCTCTATTAATCATTTTACCCAGAGCCTCTGCAACCACTATAAAAAAGAAAAGGGATAACATATCTCCCTGGCGAATCCCCCTCGTACTCCTAAAATACCCCGCCGGTGAACAGTTAACCAAAATAGGAAAGGAAGCTGAGAAAATACACTTGTTAACTCACCCTCTCCATTTTTTCTTAAAACCCATCCTACTCAACATATAATCAATGAAATCCCAGCTGACATGGTCGTACGCTCTCTATATCTATTTTGCATACAACACCAGGATCCCCCGACCTCTCTCTAAAGTCAATACTCTCGTTGGCCACTAAAATCACATCTAAAATTTGTCTACCAAGTACAAAAGCTCCTTTCTCTTCTAAGATAATAGAACTAAAGACTTTCTTAATTCTACAAGCTAAGATTTTAGCGATAATCTTATACACGCTGTTCACTAAGCTTATAAATCTAATGTCTTTGATATTTATAGCCCCCTCAAAAGTACTATTAGAGCAGTAATCCAAAAAATCATTCTCAAAAAAGTCTTTCATTACCTCCATAAGATCTACTTTAACAATATCCTAACAACACTTGAAGAAGCCATTGAGAAACCATCGGGACCCGAAGACTTATCTCCATCTATCTCTAGAATCACCTCCAGTACTTCCTCCTCAATAGGAGCCTCCAAGCAATTAGCTTCATCTCCAACAATTCTATCAAAAGCAACTCTGTCTAAACGGGGTCTTAAATAACAATCTTCAGCATAAAGCCCTGAATAAAAGTCCACAACTCCTTTACGAATATCCTCCTCATCTTCCAACACAATCCCCGAGACCTCCACCTTACTCATTCTATTGATCCTATTCCAAGCATTAGTTACTTTGTGAAAAAAAATAGTATTATTATCTTCTTCCTTTAACTACTGGACCCGAGACTTCTTTCTCCACGAAATCTCCTCCATCTTAACAACCCTAAAGAACTCCTTCAAGGTCACCCTTCTAGTTGCTTCCACATTATCTAACCCTTCACCCTCTTCCTTCTTATCCAAAACATCAATCTCATCGAGTAAAACCCGTTTTTGTCTCTCGATATTCCCGACTACGACTCCCGCCACTCCTTCACCTTCTCCTTAAAGCCAGGGACCTCTAACCACATATTTTCAAATTTGAGACGACACAAAACAGGGCTCTGCTCATTACTAGACCAAGTAAATTTTCTACCAGATACTAGTAAATCCAACAAAGAGTTTCTCTGAATGAAATTACCAAAACTATACATACTTGATGTAATCCTCGTAGCAGAATTCTTCTCATGCACAAATCTAATCACATTGAAATCACCCCCAATACACCAAGCATCTACCCCAAATGAATCTTTCACTCCCTCTAGCTCTCCCCACAAATCCTGCTTAAGGTTATCCTTATTAGGCCCGTAGATACCAGAGAAAGCAAAGCTACCCACCTGACCAATTCTACTGCCCCCCACCGAAACGGAATACCTACCCACATTAAACTTATCAAAATTGAAAACTTTCTTGTCCTACATCATTATGACCCCTCCCGCCGACCCTACGGACGGAAGGGCACACCACCTAATATCATCACCCTTCCACACATCCCGAACCAAACATAACATCCATTTTTTCTACCTTAGTCTCTTAAAGAACCACCAAATTAATCTTCCATCTTTTAATAAATTCCTTTATTTGAAACCTTTTCTCATTATTCCCTAAACCTCTCACATTCCACAATAACATCAAAGCTGTCGTCATCTATAAATTGGGTTTTTTGCCCACTTAGATCTACTCCCCTCACTAACACCCCCAGTACAAGCCAAATCCGGCACCAAACTCGCTAACTCTCTCTGTCATGTCATCTGGGACCCTTAGGACAACTATTTTCCGCCTTGTTAGGGGTTACTACCCCTCTCTCCTTCCCCTTATATATAATCCTAGTCATGAGTTTAATGACTTCTAGTTTCCTTCCTTTCATCGTCATGCCCACAACTTCTGAGATCCCACTAAAATTAACTTCGATCCACTTTAAAGTTAGATTATTAACGGAAGCATACCCATCTACTCCTGTCCCTACCGGAGTAGCAAACTCAACAATATCTAACCCTACCTTGCTTAGAGGCTCTACCGCCTGAAAATCATCTACACCGTACTCAGACACCACCCCTAACTCAATCATCTCCCCCTTTGTTCCAAAAATTGCCAACTTTCCACCATATTTACTGAGAATCAACCCTTTGTCTTCCTTATCAGATAACCCGTGTACATAAGAATCAACCGCTTGACATGTGGTTGAGGTAAAGACCTCCTTAACCACTTCACATGAATCGCAATCAAAGCTTACATCGAAAAGTGTATCATTGGCAAACTTGAAATAGTTGTCTACTAATGGAGTCAACTCATAAGATATCATTTTCATGAACCAAGGCCTGAGATAGGCCTTCCTTAGATTGATTATGCCAAAAACGAGCCCCTTGCAAACACAAATCAGAAGACGAAGTAACCGGGGAGTCCAAACGAATAAGAGGTGAAGGAGAGGGAAAACCGGAAGATGGAAACATCTCTCGGCTAAGAATAGAAGTAAAAGGATTGAATAAATTATTAAAGTCGACGTGAACGTGTGGTCCTCATTTAGAACCGAGTGGAAAACTCTTACCAAAAGGGAAAATAAAGTTAGGTCCGTTAGACCCACCATAAGACAACTTTGTGTGACTGTTAGTGATAACACCCAAAAGCCTAGAAACCCCTAGACTTTTCCAAAGAACCGGAACTGGTAGTATCTCATCCGAAAAGTCAGAAACATTCTCCGTAAAACAAGAACACCTCCCATTAAGAACGACGTAATTATAGATGATACCACTGGGAATCGTATTCTTTGGCGAAGAGTATGGATCTTCTACCCCACTACTGCGAACCAAAGGCCCATTACCAATAGGCTTTACCCCATAAGAAGAATCTGATGTTTTACCTTGAGTTTCAACCCCTTTCTTAACCCCCATGGAATTGACCCCCTTAACGGATACCGCACCTGACTCCCTTTCCAAAAAGTCCACCTCATCAACCTTATCCGAAGAGGAAGAACATTGACTTAGTCTTAAAAGCCGAGCGACGTCAGTCTTCACAAATAATCTGAAGTCACTTGTTGGATCAATTGTCACAATAATCTCCCTTGGGATGCTCCCCGGCGAACTACTAATCTTGAGACATAGAGGAGCAAGTTCTTTGACATTCAAGGATTTAGGTTCTATGTCTGGGAAGCTTCCCAAAGCCTTCCCAATGTAATGAAAGTTTAGGACATACCACATATGCGAAGGAAGACCCCAAACCTTAACCCATGCCTCTGAAATATTAGCCAAGCCCTGAATCTTATCAACTATATTCCCAGTTATTGTCTTCCAAGTCTCAAGATCTTCAACCTCACCTAAAGGCATCTCCTTAGCGCCTAGGTATGGAATTCCACCTACTACACTGGCCTTCACCACACCCTGATCTACACCTGGACCATAGTATAACGAACCACCACCTACAGATTCAAGTAGCTTTCCTTTGGAGACGACTTCTCCATTACACCCAAATATAACACTTCGGAGTGCCTCCTCCAAAAGCTTCCATCTAGCCCTTTCGAACCCTGCTGGAAATAATGTGTTTCTATTGTTAGAGGCTTGAAAAAATTTCAGACTAATAAATCTCCCTCTCTCATTAGACAACAACTCTACAATTTTTGTGCTGCCATCGCTACAAAGCATTTTCTTAAAATCCATACCACTCGTCATGAGGATCACTAATTTCGCCATATCGGCCAGCCAAAGACCTTCACTTGCCGTAATCATTACCTCAAGATGTAACCTTGTAGGGCGTTCCACAATCTTGTAACACTGTTTGCCCTTTAGAATAAACCCGACAACCGACACAAATTTTCGATCAACTTCAAACATACGAACAATAGACTCCGCGTTAGAATTAAGGATATAAGGGCAAGATGCTTCTTTGTCACCACCTTCCCATGTTAGACCCCTCACCTCCTTAATGTAATGCTTATCCTGATGTAAAGGGCCAAGGCAAATGCACTCTATTCTTTACCCTCATCTCCCAAAGGTACCAGAATTGAGCGTGCACTCCGAACTTTTGAAGATACCGAAAGCTTGATACATGTACCTCTTTGGTTAGATATCACTAAAAGAGACACTCCTCCACCATTTTCAAACTGATTACGAGACGCGTTGAGAACATCCTCTCTACTAGCCAATTCCAAGATTTCTCTATAGCACCATTCTGCTTGAACAAACGATAGTGCTAATCTTTGTTGAAAACGCTTCCCGACTTCATCAATCCACACCTTGACATTTTCTCGAAATACCCAAAAATACCTTCGTTTCTATCTTCACCTGTTTCATCGACTCCATTAAAATGTAATAACACAACACCGGTTGTAGAAAGAATTACAATAAAAATGATATCCAGCATATGAAGCCAATACCCAACCCATAAATACAAGCCATAATAAACCTCAATCAGTAGAACCCAAACCTCAGAAAACCACAAGAGGAACACAAATGAAAACCGCTGATATTCAAGGAAGAAATAAGCTAGAGAGACCCAGGAGGACACAACAGCAACCAAGTACTATCAGATAACCTCTGCTGAACTTATCTTTTTCAATCCGTCCATATCTCCTCTTTATTAACCAACCAATTTCTATTCTGCCTCAACTGTCAAACCTAAAACCACCGCCACCTTCCTTCCCCTTTCAATCCCTGCACCACCTCTTACAGGATGCACCACTAGCCAAAATATTGGAGGAAGAGATCTTTGGATTTTTTTTTTCTTCTTTGGGCTATTCTAGCTTATACAATGTTTTTGTTAAATATGAAAAATACTTGAAAGTGAATAAAAAAGCAAATGTCCTCAATATATCAGTAATATCTTGATTTATGATGCAATGATATGAATAGTTACACATGACCCAATACATCAGATTAATGAAGGACCAATATATGGATCAGATATTTTCAGTAATTGGCTCAAATTATACAGCTGTTGAGTTTCCATAACCTTGAAACCGGCTATTTTACTTAAACTGAACTATATGCTTCCGTAGAGATTATTGCCATTGCTCTCAGCTAATGGAGTGCAGTCATAGAGAATTAGACGAAATCCCAAGCACCAGTGAATAAGAGAACAAATGGAGAACTTCACTCCAACAAATCTTACATTGCTCATAAGCTTTTTAACAAGTCGTAAACCAGTTATCAGCCCCGTAGACCGAGTTCTCTTAGTTCATCTCCCTTGTTTAGACTTTGTTGATGCTTTTTTTGGGTGTCTAATCTTACTTGTTCCAGTTCTTCCACGGGACCCGTTGCAGAGAGGTGAACAAGCACTTCTGAAGATCGAGAACATCTCAAAATCATGCAATGCCGTAGCGATCTTATCTACCGTGGGTTATCACTCAGCTGTTCGTGCAGGAAATGTGAAGAATCTAATCTCGTTAATGAATAACAGGAAATGCTCGACTCACTGGCCTGATCTTCCTTGGTTACACACAGACTCTTGGATGAAGAGTTCTAAGAATAAGGTTCCAGTAGTAATCTCTGATCAATCTGAATCTCAACCAGAGGATCTTTGTTTTCTTCAGTTTACTTCAGGGTCAACAGGCGATGCTAAAAGGGTGATGATCATGCATGGTGGTCTTGTTTATAATGTCAATTTAATGAAAAAAGGGTACAAGAGTACATTGAAGACAGTATTAGTTAGCTGACTTTCTCAATATCACGATATGGGAATGGGACTAATTGGAGGAGCAGCATTATTTGTTGGAGCTTGTGGAACTTCTGGGTATTTGGTCCAAGTCTAAGTCGCCACTCCCGTCTTTTGATCAGACTACTAAATATGATTGAACTGGGGCCGTCGATTTGATCATTAGTGCACTGCATTTGGGTCATTGGAATATTGCATGCCTACTTGCACTGCTTCTAGAGTCCGTTCTCCCTCCTAATTGAGTTTGATGCGATAGCCGCGGAGAGAGTGGATATGTGTGAATTTTGTCTTGAGCTACCCATTCAGGATTTTGTTCCAGAACCAGGTTATTCCCCCTGCTATGTAGGGGAGCAGTATATTCCAAGTCCCCCAACTCCCTAGACGCACTGTGAGTATTCATTCTTCTTCAGAGTTTTCTAGTGGTTTAGAATAAATTGATGGCAAATTATGTATATCCCGGTGATTGTTATTATTTGGCCCTGAGGATGGTCAAATCATAACTTTCGTTCTTCCCAGTGAAAACTATGAGGAAAATGTATATATGGAGACCTTAACTGAAGATACTTAACGGATATTTGTTGTAATCCCATGTGTCTCATTTTTGTTTTAATTTCCTTGCATTATTATTTTGTTTTCTATCTCCCTGTTTATTTGTATCAATGGTACGTCGAGTCTTACATCCCCACTCAAGATAGCTATGCAAATTTGTAGTACTAGACTCACGTGTTCATAAAATTCTATTAATCCGAGGATCTTAGAGGCTGTTTGTTTTTTCACTTAATTAACTTATTGAACTTATTTGGCACAAATAAGTCATATATATTGTGTGTTTTTATTTCAAATAAGTGACTTATTAGTAATGGCACCTCACTTTGAATAAATTGGGAGGAGCTTTTCTGAACCAAATCTCCTTAACTTGAGGGACGTATTTTTGACTTTTAATTAATTTTTCATAAACCCCAATCTACCTTTATTGTTATATTTTATTGTCTTCTTACTTCCCCAAAATGAATGTATCAATTTCCTTCTTGCTACCATAAATTCACCTTTGTTATTAGTGCAATTCCGGATTCTTTTCTGTTTATGGAGCCTATATGACTTGGGGAGTTTTTGTATAAAATATGGAGAGCTTTCTAGAGAGTGAAAGAGATGGTAAAAACATGGAGATATTGGATTGACAATTCTCTCTAGATTTTAGTTGCCCTACCCGCAGATTTCTTCTCTACTTTTCTTTTTTCCTCAGATTTTAGTTTTTCTAGTATAAGTTTTGAGGTTTATTTCTATCCATGGTGATTAAAATTATGAAGGATTATGAATTTAGAGCATTTTTACAGCACAAGAGAACACAACCGCTCGTCTCCTCTTTACAATACACGGCTCTTTAAATCACAAACTTTTGTTGTGATCTTGATTTGTACAAGGAACCAAGAGCCCTTGAAGATCCGAAAATTCTTTCAATGGAAACAGTTTTATTGTAAACTAAATAGAAGCATTGTATGAGTTATTCAAGAAGATCAGTAACACTGTAATTGATGATGGTTTGATCAACAAGATGAATAAAAAAGAAAGATATTTTGCTGAAAGGTATTTTTCTATTTTTTGCCAATCCAACTTTTATTGTATTGAAGTTTTGATTCGTGTGATAATAGGTACCAAAAGAAGAATGCTTAAGATGTATGAACTAGCCCAATTGCATTAAGAAATTAGTTCTGGTAGGTGGGGTTTGAGCCCTATGGGATTGAGTCGTTGAAAATATAAGGACAAAAATAAAGGTGTCGATTATCTGGAGCCAAGAATGAGCTAATGTCGTTTTCTAAACAACGAGCACTCTCTTTTGTACTCCACCACCTAAACTACTTTACTCCGTCCCTACACACGGACCAAACCCCAAAGTAAAATAAACGTCGGTCCCACGCTACGTGTTATCACACCAATCCCGAGAATGTTTCCGCACCCGTAGATCCCGGGCAGCTCGACTGTCTGCCCGTGCTTTTAACATTGTGATGTGGCAGTTAGCCGTTGTAACACGGATGCGAGTATATCTTTATGCGGGGGCACGTAGCACGTGAAAGAACAACGGTAGGAAGCAATTGCTCCCACAACTTCCAACAAAGTCCCCTACCACAGTGTTTTAATTATTGGTGTCACACTTTACCAAACTTGCATTTTAATATCAAGGATTCGTACTAACTAGTATACCGGGTGCGGGTGCGGGTGCGGGTGAAGCAAACACCAAACTCAAAATTTTGAAGTATTCCTTTAGTTTAATTAAATACATATTATACTTTGTCAAACACAATTTATACAACAAAAAGTCTATATTAGGATCTGAAGAAATATACAGAAGTCGTGGCCGGAGTCCTGCACATTTGCCTATTGTAAGGGCATACTCCGGATCACGAACTAAACAATAAACATCGACCAATTGATCATCGACTCGACATCATTACTACAAGACGATGTATCACATTTATGGCACATTAAGGAACCGTTACAAGAGAATCATTCAAGTCGTTGTACAACCATTACTTAGACGGTTAAAACTATTTTTGTAATGTCCTTCATTAAGAAAGAATAGTAGTTATTAAACGGTCATGATATGAGACCTATAAGTAGAAACAAGGAAGAACAAATTGAGGACAAATTTTGCAATCTAAAAGATCTAAGCAACACTACTCATAATATTGATTGTCATTCGTAGTCACAAGATCAATAATACTATTTTTTTTTTTAAATAATCTGAAGAGGTCGTGGTTTTTACCTATTTAAAGGTTTACACGCTAAATCTCACATTTTTAGTGATTATTGATTTTTTGCTAGTGTTCTGGACATTTGGTGTAAGAACTAAGTTTGTGTCCCGAATTTAGGCTTTTACATTTGGCGCCGTTTGTGGGAAACGATAGAGTTAGCCACAATTCTCTAACTCTAACGAATACTGATCAAGTTCGTGCAATCATGCCTAATCCCAATCAAACACACCCGATCTTGCAAATAGAGGGGACCGGCGCAGGAGCAACTCAATTGGCAGAACTACGAGCCATGTTCAACACCAAAACAAAACAAAAAAAACAGTTCTAGAGCTACAATTGGCTGAGTTGCAAAAGGCTCTGAAAATTCTACAAGGACAGCAGGCAGCGACCTAGAAGAATAAATATATGCAGCCAACTACATCCAGAGTTTCAACTCGTCACAAATTTGGACCTCGCAGAAAAATCAATCAAGGAGTAGATGTTCCACTTTATCAAAATCTTTGGGGACTCGAGATTTTATTGGAACCTGCCATTCAACAGGAGGTTGGCAAAGAACCAGTCGATCCTAGACAAATAGAGGATGTTCAGAGAGCAAGAACTTGCATTCTCATTTGAGAAAGACTAAGTGAAGGTAGTGGGGACCACAACCCTAAGGAGAGACGCCTTCAACGTCAAATAGTTAGAACTCGACAGTTTGTTACTCAGGAGCAAGAACATCATTAACAGATTACAAAAGAGTATGATTGCGCAAGAATTACTGGACAACGATGTGCTATTGAGTTTTTTATACACCAAAAATTCAAAAATATAAAGGGACGCATCCTATCGAGCACGTACAAGAATTCCAAGACTCTTTGGGGCTACATTCAACATCGAACCATATTTTATGCAGGTTTTTTCTACTAGTCTCCAGGGCGAGCCACTACGTTGGTTTTATTCCTTGGAAGAATGATCGATTTACTCCTTTGATCAATTACAATAACTTTTAGTTAAGAACTATTCACACAATCGAGATAATGAGGAAAATCTTTACATCCGTATAAGTCTCAACCAAATGCCAGGAGAGAAGCTCGAGGTATTTACTAAGAAGTTCTTAAACCTGGCCAGAATAGTCGACAGTCTCGACCAGAAAATCCTGGTGTCGGGCTTTACAAACGCTATACTCATCGAGTAGAGCAAAAGAGCACCTCATTTTGAAAAAACAAGCAACCCTAGAAGAAATGGTTAAGAAGGTAAACAATTACATCAACTTAGAGGGAATAATGTCTGAAAGGCAAAAGCTTGCAAAATCTATTCTCACAACCAAAGAGTAAAACACATAACAAGAATTCGAACATACTGCAGATATTGGAGGTGATAGAAAATGAGTTAAGTCAGAAGGTGACCGACCTCAAAAAGGAAACAATCTTTTCCAAAGCCTTTTCTCCTGAAATTGACTGCCAAGTTTGCTGACATCTATACTACACTTCAGAAGGATAAGTTCTTCAGAAATACACACCCCCTCAAGCCAATCGAAGGAAATTAAGTTGTACTGTAAACATTACAAAGTTAGACACCAAGATACGTAACGATGCTACGCTCTATAGAGACTCATGGACTATATACTCAAAGATAGAAGAATGCATGAATACATTGTCGACGTGGAAAGTAACAAGAACGGGAGCAATAAAAAAGATAATGAAGTCATCCATATCGAAGAAGGGACTGAAAAGAAATACCTCTATCATCTTCACCTCAGTCACTTTATCAAGACGCAATAGGTAAAGAGATAGGTCAGATTCTAAAGATGCTGACTCATTCAATGTCACAACCTAATGGTGGTTGAAAAGGAAGCTCGATTGCTTCGAGAGTCCATTAGCAGAATAACCGATATCACTTTTAAAGATTGTGACGTCAACCATGTTATATTCCTTCACCATGATACGCTGGTTATTATGTTAAAAATGAAAAACTTTGTAATACACTCAATGATGGTGGATACCAAAAGCACCATTAAAGTACTTTTTCAAAGCAATATCGAGCATATAGGTTTAGCATATCGAGTTAAGACCAGTGATATGGATATCAATGGCTTTAATGGATCTAAAGAGGTACGGGTAGGGAAAATTGTGCTTCCTATCAAAACAAGCCCGACGACAATCGACGTGACATTTTATATCATAAATGCAAAATCAGGGTATTTAAGGATAATGGGACGATGCTGGCTGCATAATATGAAGGCCATTCCTTCTACTTATCATCTGGCATTCCAGTTTGATTGGAATGGTAGGATCTACGAAGTCAAGGATAGCCAGACGCTGGCTCTAGCATGTGAAAATATAGTAACTGGTGTGACAGATACTTCAAAAGAATTTAAAGCATAACAATTACAAAAAGTTGGACCTGCAGAGATCCAATCTTCAACTGCTGATATTTCAGAATACATCGAGATCAGCGAAACTAATTGGGTTACATTTGTAGGAACTCGTTTACCTTCGGAGGAGCGAAATGCGCTTATCAAATTCTTAAAGGGAAATAAAGATGTGTTCGCTTAGACATTTCGAGAAATTCTAGGTGTCGATCACACTTTACCTTGTCATAGACTGTGCTTAAAAGATAAGGTTGTGGCTGTTAAACAAAAATAGAAGACGTTGGTACCCAGACTTTGAGATTAAGTGAATGAAGAGATCGATAAGCTTATCGAAGTTAGATTTATTAGGAAAGAAGATTGCCATAATTGGATTTCGAATATCGTAGCATTTCAAAAGAAAAATGGCAGGATTAAAGTTCATTTGAATTTCACCGACCTGAATAAACATACTCTAAAAAATAATTTTTCCTTCCTAACAATCAATCATTTGCTGGATTCAACTGCTGGGCACGAACTTCTATCCATGATGGATGCCGCATCAGATTGGAATCAGATTCCACTTTTGCCTGATGATGAAGAGAAAATAACATTTATTACAGAGAAAGGATTATTCTGTTACAAAGTCATGCCTTTTAAACCTAAGAACACCTAAGCAAGTTATCAAATATTGATGATCCAAATGTTCAAATACCACCTTGGGAAAATAATGGAAGTATACATTGATGACATGCTTTATAAAAGCCTCAAGAAAGGAGATCACCTTACAGATTTTCACATAGTTTTCAAAATCCTTTGGTCTTACAGAAGGAAGCTTAGCCTTGATAAATGTCTATTCGGGGGAAAATTCTTGGCATACTTGATCAGTAAAAAGGGAATCGACGTTGACCATGATCACATCCGGGTTCCCTTATCAATGTTATCACCAAAAACTAAGAAAGGCGTATAAAAGTTGGCTGACAAGATTACTGCGATCAATAGATTTGTGTCAAAATCATCAGATCGTTGTAGATAGTTATTTAGCCTACTACGAGAAGGGACACGTAGAGGAAAGAATAAGAAGGATCTCGAGATCGAATGTAGTAATGAGTACGAAACAACATTCCAAGACCTCAAAAAGTGTTAGGAAAAACCTCCCATCATGACTACCCCGACAAAGGGGGAAGAACTTACAATATACCTTGTTATTATATAGAACTCACTCAGTTCAGTACTTATTCGACTTGATGGAAAAATAGAAAAGCTCGTGTATTTCATCAGCAAATTTCTTACTCCAGCGGAGTCACGATACACAAAAATTGAAAAGATATTCCTTACCCTTGTTTACACCTCGCAGAAGCTAATGCAACATTTTCAAGCTCATTCAATTCGGGTAATGATGAATTTTCCCTTTTTGGAGGTCTTATCAAAGAAAGAAAATTTTATACGAGTACAACAATGGTCAGTTAGCATGGGTAAACAAGATATACGTTTTGAACAAATGATTTCCAAAAAGAGGCATGCGATAGCTGAGTTTCTAGCATATTTCCTAGTAGAGGACTTGGATTGGGAAGAACACGATCCCAAAAGGTTAAAGAAAAGTTTGAGGAAAAGAGAGATCAGATATCAAGAAAGGGATGACACCTTTAAACTGATGGGTACGCTAGGCCAACAGGATCAGGAATCGGGATCGTTCTCATTACACCCTCAAACGATAGGACTGAAAAACCTATCTGACTTAATTTTGAGGCAATGAATAATAAAATAGAATACGAGGCGTTAATCCACGGTTTAGACATGGTATTAGAACTCGGGGTACTCGAGCTTTCAGTATACACCGACTTTATGTTGATCGTAAGTCATTCCACATAATGATATCATAAAAATAGAAAGATGGTAGAATACGCCACTTTAGTGCCCAACATAATGAAAAAATATCTAAGCCCAATGTTAATCTTGTCATCTCACACGTAAATAACACTGAAGACGATGAGTCCGATAAAAGCGATTGGAGGTTGCCTTTTCTAAAATATATTGGTCCGAAGAATAATATTAAAGGTGAACTACCAGAAGACGTCAATAAGAGACAAAGACTGATAGACAACGCAAAATGATACATCGTTATCAAAAATGAGTTTTGCAAAATATCAGTCACAGGTCCTTATTTAAGTGTCTGTCTAAAAAAGACGCCAATGACATGTTGAGGGAATTATACGAAGGGACATGCAGATCACAAGTCGTAGGTCGTTCCTTGGCAAATCGAGTAATCATTACGAGGGGATTTTTAGGCCTAAAATGAGAGTACATGTTAAAGAATATGCGGTGCCTGCCAACAACATGAACATAAAAATTAAGCTCAAGCTCTGGATCTTCATGCTAGCAAAGTATATTGGTTCTTTAAAAGACGGGCTCTTGACCTAGTGGGAGAATTACAAAAGACTATTGGGAAAAGGAGGCATCTTTTGGTGGCAGCTGATTACTTTACAAAATGGGTATAAACTATCCCTTTATGTCGAACGCGGTAAGGGAAAGTCATTAAGTTTATATGGGAGAATATTATCACTAGGTTTGGCTACCCACACCTAATAAGGATTGATAATGGACCAAAGTTTGTTGGCAAAAAGGTGATCGAGTTTCTTAACAAACATAACATTATTCATTCCACCCTTATTACCCACAAGGAAACGGTCAGGCGGAGATCACCAAAAAGACGTTAATCGATGGGATAAAAAAGTGCTTAAACAAAAAGAAATATAATTGAATTCAAGAATTGCCACACATGCTTTGGGCATATCGAACAATACCAAGAGTGTCTATAGGGTGTACACCTTTTCTACTAGCTTACAGAACTGAAAGGCTGTTATCCTGACCGAATATTATCACCCCGTATGATATCACAAAATGACAGACGAGGAAAATGAGTTTCAGTTATCATGTAATATGAATTGGATCATAAAAACCAGAGACCGAGTAAATACAAATCTTGGACGCTTTCATTAGGCAGTGGCTAAATCTTATAATAAAAGAGTTCCAACATAGAATTCGATATCCAAGATCTCGTCCTAAGAGAAATACCTAAACACATGAAGGAATTTAATGTCGGGAAACTTGTGGAAAACTAGGAAGGACCCTTTATTGTGGTCGGTAAGACCAACCTCAGATCATACGATTTGATAACAAAAGAAGAAGTTTGAGTTCCTAACCCTTAGAGTACACGAAGGTTGAAAACAAATTACCGCTAAACTTATTTTATAGTTTGATATTTTTACATTCAAAAAGCCAGAATTATTCTCCATTTCTATATACGTTTCTCTCTTTATTAATAAAATAAATATGTTTGGTCGACATACACATCAAATATTATTCTGAACATATATTCTATAAAAAGATATTTACAACATCTGAGGAACTAAACATGTCATCTCATCTACTATATTACAACACACAGTGAACGTGATGAGTATATATAAAATAATGAACTACGCAAATTATAATTTCAATTTCTACCTCTTCTAGTTACCTACCGAGTCAACCTCTGGACAAACTACCAACATGACCGAAAGTAGTAACCCCTGGAGGATGAAATCTTACAATATCTTCTTCACGTTGTGCTTGCCGGTAGCGAGGTATAAGATATTTGATCTCATCGTCATTTGACTAATCTTCCATAGAGACAAGGGCAGGATCTTTAGTGCGAGCAACTTTATTCTTCTAATTTAGAAAACAAAGATACTCAGCCTTTGCAATCTCCAAATCATAGTCTTTGCCAGAATCAGCCACATATTTTTGAAACTCACTTTCAACTCTGTACAATTCATCACCATAAAAGGCAATGACTACTTCCACATGTAACACGTGAGGAACTTTAGTATAATTTTTTTCTGCATTAGGATGAAAAGGATTCCTCATCTGCTCGTGCGACTTCCTTAACCGGTCGCGAGTTTGTTTTTACTTTACTTTACCTTTTTCCTGCCTCCTTTCCTCGTCCTTTCTTAGAGATAACACATCTACAACTCGCGCCGCGAGCTGAACATTCTGTTTGGTATAGTGGTGTAGAGTTTTATGAGACATTTTCAACTCGTTCTCTAACTCAGTCTGCACTCGCCTACGTTCTTTGTTTCTTTTTAAAAACAATATTCTTATAGACCGATGACCCTACAAAATGATCGAATACATATGGTCAAACATCTAATACACGTGATCCCACATCACTAAGTCATATAATTTACAGATACTCCAGCTCGAGCAAAACATTCTTTTGCCTCTACGCTATGACAATTTCTTGCCGTAGTCGCTAAAAATTAAACTCGAGCTAGATCTGGTACCACACTACTCTCTTATAATATGTGCATATAAGCATCCTTTAAACCCCTTTCACTATTGACATTCGCCTTAAAATAAAGTATCAACGTTAGCAATGCCTTAGCGCACTCATTTTTCAAGGGGATTTCTTTTAACATTTTTTGGGTCTTCGAAAACCTATTGTGATATTTCCTAAGTGCTTCATTATTTTATATTTTTTCTTTGACAAACTTCAATTGAGTCTCACATAACTCTTGTCAATGTTTCTCTGACAAATACTTATGATACCTTACTTGCGATTCAGATCAAACTATTACCTAATGAGCACGACTAAAATCATTTCTAGTTTAATTCAAAGCTCTCCATAGATTATTGATGCTCGCCCTAAATTGCGCTACATCCTACAAAAATTATAAAACTCTACATTATTCATATGTTTAAAATCTAATTCCTACATAGTCATTTCTTTTTAAAGTCTACCAAACTACAGTTTTCCAAAATATTATCAAATTCACATCAATAAAAAAATAAATCAAAAAGTTTTGCCAGATCAAGTCAAAAAAGGTTATAAGCCTAAGGCTCTTTGCAATCTCTACCTCTCGAGGTTGTTGGGTATGAACTCGAATAGAGGGATTGTGGAAGATTAGGAAATTGTCAAAGTCGTTCGAACGAAGTATGAAGTCGTTCGAGCGAGTCATTTGAATGAGTCGTTCGAACGAACTTTTTTGTACTTACATAAATTTAGCCCAGGAGTCAAATCTCGTTCGAATGAGCTTAGATGTCGTTCGAACGAGATGTTATGTTTATAGGGTTGGAGACCAACTATCGCAAAGTCGTTCGAACGAGCTTTGCCTTAGATGTCATGCTTTTTGCCTCGAGATCCGTTCCACTTGTATTTTAAGTCCTCTAGTATATAAAGAGGACTTAGGTAATTTTGTTAACCTATCTTTTTGTGAGTTTAACCTTAGAGAGGATAGGGTTTGAAGATACTCTATTAAAGCTTGAGAAGCTTGAGAGATCATTATAACCTATTTGATATCGAAGTAAATTGTTCGTGGGAAGTGGTTTTTCATCCACAAGGGTTTTCCACTTCCATCCTCTGGGAAAATTTTTTGTGTATTTTATATATATATATATATATATATATTGTTCTTTTTGATTTACTACATGGTTGGCGATTTCGGCGTATCGTTCTTGTCAGAAAGGAAAGAGTAGCTTCCTCAATTCTCAACAATTAGTATCAGAGCAAGTGTTAGGGCTTGTGTGGTAAAGAGCGATGGTCGATCAGGAGAAGTTGAAGATCACAAAGTTTAATGGATTGAACTTTGGAGTGTAAAATATGTAGATAGAAGATTACCCCTATCAGAAGGATCTTGATTTACCACTGGGTAGAGCTGAGATGAAGCCAGTAGATTTTAATGTTGCTAAGTGGGCGCGATTGGATCGCAAAGCGCTTGGAACCGTTAGGTAAGCGCTATCATCTCAGATTTTACACATGATCTCCAAAGTTACGACGACGAAGGGTTTGATGGAGACGTTGTCCGCTATGTACTCGGAACCGTCTGGGGCAAATAAGGTTCACCTTTTATGGCGCCTGTTTACTTTGAAGATAAAGGAGAATGGTAGTGTGCAAACTCATATCAGCGAGTTCAATACCATACATGCTTAACTGAAATTCGTTAAAATCACTTTTACTGAGGAGGTGAAAGCGTGGGCTCTTCTAGGGCAGATGCCAAAAAGCTGGGAAGGGTTCATTACAGCTGCGAGCAACTCATCGAGGAAGGAAGACATCAAATTGGATAATATAGTCTCGTTGATTATGAGTGAAGAGAATAAGAGTAAAACATCTGAACCCTCTTTGAGTTCAAATGGCAGTATGTTAAACGTCGAGGAAAGAGGGAGGTCTTACAGAAAGGGGCCAAAATTTAGAAGGGGTCGATCACAGTCAAGAGGGAAGTCTAAGCCACCCGGTGCGTATTGGACTTTTGGAAAGAAGGGTCACTTAGGGAGAGATTGCAACTCTTCTTTGTCTAAAAAGATTGATGATGAAGAGAAAGATACAATGAACCTTACTGAGGAGGTTAGTTCTGACGAGGCTCTGTTACTTTCATGTGATGATGTTAATGAATCTTTGATTATTAATTCGGGCGCTTCCTTCCATGCTATTGCGAACGTAGGTTTTCTTACTAATATTGTTAAAGGCGACTTCGGTACGGTCTTTCTTACAGATAAGAGTGCACGTAATATTACTGGAAAGGGAAACACTAGGTTATTGTTGCCTTCAGGGGGAACATTAGTTTTACAGAATGTGCGACTTGTACCAAAATTAGGACGTAGCCTTATATCGGTTAGCAAATTAGCAGATGATACCGGATATGAGTGCACCTTTGGCGTAACCTTCTGGAAGGCTACAAAGGGAGCTATGTTAGTAGCTCGAGGCTTGCAACAAGGGACATTGTATACAATGCAAAGCATAATTTCTACTATTTGTATGGCTACTCCGGGGATTGATACAAGTACGTGGCACAAATGGCTCGGTCACATGAGTGAGAAGGGGATGAAGATAATGGTAACAAAGGGAAAGCTATAGGGACTTGCTGAGGTTGATCTCAAGTTTTGTAAAGAGTGTGTTCTTGCGAAATAGGAGAAGGTCAGTTTTAAATTATCGGGAAGATCAAGGAAACCTAGAAAGATGGATCTTGTGCACACGGATGTTTGGGGGCCAACCAAGGTATCTTCTCTTGGTGGTTTTCATTACTATGTTACTTTTATCGATGATGCTACTCGTAAACTGTAGGTCTACTTCGTGAAGAACAAGTCAGATGTATTCGATAAATTTAAAAGGTGGAAGGCTCTGGTTGAAAATAAAACCGGTTTGAAACTGAGGTGTCTCAGCCGGATAACGGGGGCGAATACTGTAGTGGCGCATTTGAAGACTTTTGCGCATCAAACAGGATTTGGAGACAGAAGACTATTCCCAGAATACCATAACAAAATGGTGCTGCTGAACGTATGAACCGAACAATAAATGAAAGAACGAGAAGTATGAGACTCAACACTGGATTGCCAAAGTATTTTTGGATGGATGCGGCTAGTACGGTGGGGTACTTGATTAACAGAGGGCCTTCGATGGCTCTGGACTTTGGAATTTCTGAAGAAGCGTGGATTAGTAATGAGGTAAACCTTAATCACTTGCATATTTTTGGTTGTATCTCATATGTTCTTGATAATTCAGATATAAGGACCAAGTTAGATACAAAGTCGATGAAGTGCATTTTCATTGGATACGGTGGTGATGAGTTTGGGTACCGGTTTAAGGATGCGAAGAATCGGAAAGTTATCCAAAGCTGTAATGTTACATTCAATGAGGAAGTCTTATACAAAGATTTCAAAGTACCTGTGGAAAGGATTCAAGATGAAGTAGTGGAAAGTATTGACATTAAAGATAATGAACCCTCTCGAGAGGATGATGTAGAAGTCGTTATTGAGTTCATTGCACTAAATCAAAACGAGGAACCGAATGATCTAGATATTCTAATAGTACATAGAAAGGAGCCGAGAGTTGCAAGAATTCTGGCAAGGTACGTAAATTCCTTAAATTACTTGTTACTTACAGATGATGGTAAACTTGAAAGTTACAATGAGGCTTTAGATATGGAAGCCAAGAGCAAGTGAGAGCTTTCTATGGATGATGAAATGCAGTCATTATCAGTTAATCGAACTTGAGATTTAGTTTGGCTACCGAAGGGGAAGAGAGCACTGCACAACAAGTGGGTATACAGACTAAAATAAGAATATGATGGTTTAAGGAGATTCAAGGCTAGACTTGTGGTGAAGGGTTTCCAGCAGAAAGAAGGCATTGATTTCGGTGAGATTTTCGCTCCTGTTGTGAAGATGTCTACTATTCGGGTTGTGATGAATATAGTTGTTGTTGAAGATTTACATCTTGAACAACTTGATGTCAAGACTGAATTTCTTGACGGTAACCTTGATGATGAAATTTATATGAAGCAGCCAGAAGGGTATTCGGTTAAAGGGAAAGAAGATTTTGTGTGCAAGCTTAGAAAGAGCTAATACGGTTTGAAACAAGTGCCGAGATAGTGGTTTTTGAAGTTCGAACAGTTCATGTCCAGAAATAGCTATTCAAAGAGCATTGCAAATCATTATTATTTTATAAATAATATGGGAAACTCATATATTATTCTACTTCTGTATGTAGATGATATGTTGGTAGCAAGTGCTGACATGGGAGAAATAGTTAATTTGAAGGAACTGCTATCCCAGGAGTTTTTTTTATAAAGGACTTGGGTGGTGCGGCGAGACAAGTTCTTGGTATGCGTGTTAGGAGGGACAGAAGCAGCGAGAATTGAAGTGTCTCAAGCTGAGTACATTGGCAAGGTACTGAAGCGGTTTAATATAGATGGTTCTAAAGTTGTTAGTACACCATTGGGAGGTCACTTCAAATTATTAAAGGATAATTATCCGAAGACGCGGAAGGATCGTGATGAGATGCATAAAGTTCCTTATCAATCCGCGGTTGGTAGCCTAATGTACACTATGATTTGTACAAGACCAGATATTTCCCCAAGTAGTGGGAGTTGTTAGTAGGTATATGAGTAATCCAGGTAAGGAGCATTGGATAGCTGTGAAATGGATACTGAAGTATTTAAAGGGGACTCAAGATGTGGCATTATGTTATGGGGGTTCTCAGATATACTTACAGGGTTTTGTTGATTCTGATATGGCTGGTGACATGGATAGGTGGAAGAACACTAGAGGTTTCATTTTTATATTGGGAAGCGGTGCAGTTACATGGGTTTCTAGGCTACAGAAGATTGTAGCTTTGTCTACGACGAAGGTGGAATATGTTGCAGCTACAGAAGCATGCAAAGATATGGTTTGGCTCAAAGGGTTGATGAAAGAGCTTGGTAGAGAACAATTCTCTCCTAAGTTGTATAGTGATAGTCAAAGCGCTATACACTTAGCAAAGAATTCGGCTTTTCACTCTAGGACCAAGCACATTGATATTCGGTATCACTATATTCACTCACTCCTCGAGGACGGTGTGTTGAAGCTTGTGAAAATTCACACTGATGTAAATCAAGCCGATATGTTTACGACGCTGGTGAGTTTTCAGAAGTTGAGGACATGTACAACTTCTGTGGGTCTTCAAGATTGAAGGTTCCGGTAGTGCAAGCAATTCATTTGGAGATCTGGAGATGGGTTACGGGATTCAATTTCAAGTGGGAGATTGTTGGGTATGAACTCGAATAGAAGGATTGTCGAAGATTTGGAAATTTTTGAAGTCGCTCGAATGAAGTATGAAGTCGCTCGAACGAAGTATGAAGTCGTTCGAACAAACTTTTTTGTACTCACTGGAATTTGGCCCAGGAGTCAAATCTTGTTCGAACGAGCTCAGATGTCGTTCAAACGAGATGTTATGTTTCTAGGGTTGGAGACCAACTATCGCAAAGTCATTCGTACGAGCTAGGAGTCATTCGAACGAGTTTTGCCTTAGATGTCATGTTTTTTCCTCGAGATCTCTTCCACTTGTATTTGAAGTCTTCTAGTATAAAGAGGACTTAGGTTATTTTGTTAACCTATCTTTTCGTGAGTTTAACCTTAGAAAGGCTAGGGTTTGAAGAGACTCCATTAAAGCTTGAGATGCTTGAGAGATTATTGTAACCTATTTGATATCATAGTGAATTGTTCGTGGGGAGTGGTTTTTCCTCCGCAAGGGTTTTCCACTTCCCTCCTCCGGAGAAATTCTTTGTGTCCTTTTTTTTATTGTTCTTGTTGATTTACTACTTGGTTTGCAATTTCCACGTATCGTTCTTGTCAGAGAGGAGAGAGTAGCTACCTCAATTCTCAACAGAGGTGACACTTTCACAGCAGCAGCATATGGGGCTTTACCAGTACCATCAAGAACCTTTGCAGGGTGAGCATTCATAGCATCTTCAGAAGGAGGATGGGTGTCTGGCTGTTCTACATCCTCTTGGACCTTTTTATCATTGTTCTTGAACGGAAAGACCATTTCATTGTAGTGACCAGCCAGGCCTAGATCGATATCATTTTCCGAAAGCAAAAAAAAAAACGATAAGACTGGATCATATGGTTTTGATCAATCTTAATCGCATCTACCTTCTGCTCCACGTCCTTTTGATGCTTTATAACTTACTTCTACAACTCCAACCTTACAGTCGCTTTCGCTTCCTCTACTTCACTATCATTTTCTTTATTGGCCTCCTCCACTAAACCATCTAACCGAGTCTTTAACTCTCCCTTTTCTTCCTTTAAAGCATGTTGAGTTAGAGATTGAGCCTTGACCTTCTGGGATAGCCCGAGTTGATCATTATTTATTTTCAATAGGCCTCGATAAGAACCTTTGAATAGCATCATCAATTGCCAAAGTTACACAGTTTAGAAAATATAATCGTAAGAACAGTATAGAAGAGAAATATGAGATCGAAATACATGTATACCTGCGCGACCTTCTCCTGAAAGATTTCCTTAAGCTTCTCTGGATCATTTAGCGCAAGCTCAAAACATTGCTTCTCTACATCCCTGAGCTTGGTTACTGCATCAGATCGAGTTCGATCGTTTCCTTCGAGCTGATGAATTTTCTGTCTGTTTTGAGAAATATGGTCCTCATCGTCCACCTCGGTATAACCTGCTTTGCATTTTTTGGCCTTCTCTATTTTAGGGATGACAACTTTAATAGGTTTAGATGTTGGTGGAAGCATAGCATTACTAGAATAGGTTCAGATGCTGGTGGAAGCATAACGTCACTAGAAGGATTAACCACTTTATTTTTCACAGAAATCTCTCTGTTAAACCTCTTGAGCCGATGCAGCTTTCACCCAGTTACAAAAGACTCAGGAGGTCGTATCTCATCCAAGATAGATGTAGTATGGAGCTCAAGGCCAACTCCATTACCAACAAAACTCTTTTTGTTATGTTTACCATCTTGGCCATCCATAACTCTTATTTACATAGCCCGTTAAATTTTTAGAATCTCTTAATTGATCCTCTTGTCTTTGTGGATCTTTAGATCAGCAAGAACTTCTTTCAGTTTGTTCCCCTCTTGACTAACACGATCAAAATAGCTTGTATCGTCGGGAGTATAGCGGTTACCTGAGGACCTACAACAAGAAACAACAAAGAAACAAGATAAATATGAAGAACGATCATGCCCAAAGTCCATTCACCAAGTTATTGTTATAAGTACTTACTCGGGTTTAAATAGTTAAATTCTAGTTCGAGTGCTGGTTCATCTGGAACCTGCAAACAATTGCCTCTAACCCGAACCATGTGATCATTCCACGGCCGACCAGCCGAGTCAAAATAAAAAAAAAATCATACTCGAAGAGTCACTATATAGATAACAACTCTGACTCGACTTCAGATATTTCATCTTATAATATTTTAGGACATCCGTAGCAACAAATTTTTTCTCAATACCATTCGGCCTCCATTTCTTATTCATAGCCTAACAAATCTTCATCATTTCATAAACATTGCCATTCAGCTGCGTTAGGCAACAATTTAACAGATTCATAACACCCTTCTGAAAGTTAGTCAGTAGTATTCTAAGCCCGTACATGAGTTGGTTGGTATAAAACAAAAACCCATCACTATGACCACGCTCAAACGGTCCAGTCCAATACTCCAAAGTGATATCAGTTGGCAATTTCCTATCCCTCCTGACCTGTTTGATATCGAGTACCTGATAACACTTCTTTGGAGTATTCTTTGGCGTAAATTCCCTAAAATATAAACCCTCTTCTATAACATACTCCCCCTACTTCTCTTTTAACTTCTTTTTGTACCTAAGAAATTCATTTCCAAAATCCACCCCTTTTGGATATACACACATGATCATTGTACTCGATACATTAGCCTCTAATACCTCAGGTTCGACCTGCATAGACTTAACTTCCAAACGTAGAATTTTGCTTGGTCCTTTCTAGCTATTTACAACCTCTTCCCCCGCCTTATCAAATTTGTCCTCTTCTCCGAAAGATGATATCTCTTCTGAGTCCGAGTTAAATACAAATTTACTTTTAGGAATTAGATTTTTAATACGCATGATCGACCTACATAGAAAATTATTAACCAACTGTTAAAACCTATATTTCCTATAGTCATCTTCAATCAAGCTATTCGATCTTAAGATAAGATCGACATCATAAAAAAAACCTCAAATTTAAAAAATCTCTAGTTTATTGTTCTTCACAAGAACACCGAAGTTTGCAACCCAAAACACTTCATTTCCCAATTATATTACCTATACTTCACCATTACCACAAAACAAAAGAATTGCACTATTTTGCTCCAATTATGAAGGGGGAATTCCACACATTTGTATCTACACTCAAAACCCCAGAACCATAAACACAAAATAACAAACTATAAAAAGACAAATTGGAATAAACACAACAAAATAAGAGTAACAACACCAACTTGATATAGAAGACCCACAATCTTCAATTTTTACAATCGTAGAAGGAGGCCTTTTCTTTTAATGATCGTCACGAATGATTAGAGAATAGTGAGAAGTTTTCCCAAATATCTTGATTGATTGATTTCCAGAGTGTTAAAGTTTCTTCTCTCTTGAATTTGGGTTATCAAAAATAGTCTCTCTCTCTCTCTAGAATAGTGGAATATCCCTTGGGGGGGGGGGAGAAGCGACTTTATACTCTTTCCTGGGAAAGGAGACAGTTCTTGGAAACATGTGTCAGCCGCCCTCAATTTTTGAACAGAGGTGTCTTTTCCCCCTGCCACTTATTAGCGTTATCTCTTTTGGGAAATTCCCTCTGTCATCATTGCTCCTTTTCAAACACACCATTAAAATACTATTAAATCTCTTCTTTCCTAAGACAATCAACTCAGTTCATTAAATGACTCAAACTCCTCTCCCTCAGATTTGTACTCGTACCATATCAAGTGTTGGCCCATTTTTTTAGATTTTTACCTGAGTCACCATTATATACGTGAAATATAATGGTGAAATATTCAAAACGGGTATAATGGATAATAGTTGTCCCATTCAAGCATGAAAAGTACATTATATACGAAGCAGGAAACAATATAAAAACATGTCTATATACTTCAGTTCGATTGCACAAATCTGCGATTTACATAATACGATTACAATAAAAAAATTCTTTTATTCAAAACGAGTTGGCCTAAATTTGACCTTGACAGATGCGTAGCTACATTTACATATATTTGTATTTAAAGTAGCTGAGATGGTTAGTTTTACCATAGAAAATAATTTCCCCACCCGTTGCTCTTTTGTCCTCTTCAACCAGTTTTTCTAGCGCGATCTATCGCACAGTACTTTCTCGAGCTCCAACATTAAGAACTAGATTAGGAAAGACATCACACCAAAAATGATGATTGAGTTCCCCAAGTTTCTCCATCGTGTTCAGACCATCCAAATGTAACGGCTACTCAGACAGTACAACACCATATAACAACAGTTGAAAGTAACGTTCATGAAGTTATGTTACTTTGATGTCTAGCCTTACCTCCATTGCATAACACTGACGTTGGGAGCGTGTCCTTACCAAGATCGCCTTACCTGTACAGACAAAGAAGATTTATATAAAGAAAGACAAGTGGAAATATCAAAAGCCTATGTTTCTTATATATAAAAAAGGATAATCAATTTGGGAAACAATAGATAGCATACAAATCCCAACGCATGATTATGGGGATACAAAATTATCCATGAAAGTAAAAAATGTTAAGAACAAAAGCTAAACATAATCTATCAAGCCCTGCAAATACATAAACACAGATAGAAAGAGAGCATGTCGGCTTTCACGAGGATTTCTTAAGTTACAGAAATAATCCCTTATAGGGTTATATATAGAAGCCTTAAAACTCTTCTAGGGTTAGGAATTGGTGGGCTACCCCAAATCCAGTTCAGGTTGGGACCAACAAAATGGTTCATAACACTCCCCTTTTAGGGTTTCCCACATCTAGACAACTTGTCTCATTAAAACCTCTGCCTAGTAAAACCCTTTGGTCAAAAAGCTATGCAAGGAAAGAGTACAATTCTATGTCATAGATGGGTGGTGGGCGCGTATAACGTTGCATCATCAAAACCTCCAAGGAAAAAACTACACTATCAGGAAAAAAAAGTACAATGCATGTGCCCATGTCAGCTAGAGACTACTCCCCCTAACGTCTATCTCCCAAAGATGTATCTCCCAGAGACGCCAATGAATATAAACTTCGCATGCCTATTCCGTGAACCAATTTCTTAAATGTAAGATATGCAAGAGCCTTCATGAATAATTCTGCTAAGTTATCTTTTAAATGTACTTGAACAACATCAATTTCATTCGTTTTCTGTAATTCGTGAGTATGGAAGAATTCTTTAGTGAAATATGGTTGGCTTTGTCATCTTGAATAAAACCTTCTTTAACTTGAGCAATGCATGCAGCATTGCCTTCATAAAGAGTCGTAGATTTCTTCTGGGCAGAACTTAGTTCACAAGTTCCATTGATGTAATTCTTCATGGATCGTAACCAAATACATTCTCTGCCAGCTTCTTAAAGTACAAGAATCTCTGTATGGTTTGAGGTTGTAGTGACTGTTGTTTATTTCACTAATCTCTATGAAATCGCCATATGTCCATACATAAGCACATAGCCCGTCTGACAATGACCTCTATGTGGGTCTGACAAGTATTCTGCCTCGGAGTACCCTATAATTTTAAGTTTACTATTTATTTAGTAGAATAGACGCATATCTATTGTGTCAGTTTCAGGTACTATATAATGTGTTAATCTTATTCCAGTACATCTGGGTAGTAGTAGAATTGTGGCAAGCCAAACAGCTCATAACGAATGAGATATCGGGTCTAGTACACCCAGCTAAGTAAATAAAAGTATTGATTACTTCTAGATAAGGTACATTAGCTCTAGGAGTTCCTCCCCCTCATTAGGAGGGTGGATGATGTCCTTTTCCACCTCTAGGTAACGGACTATAATAGGCATGCTCAAGCTATAAGTTATATCCATATCGCCTATTGAACGAATATGTCATTACCAAGATGTTTGATCTGCAAATCATCATATTACTTGGTTTCCCAAGGTCTTTCATTTCAAATTCATTTCCCAAAATTATTCAGCAGTTCTCGTGATCTCCCCCGGAGTTCTAATGATATCCAGATCATCTAGTACACTGTTATGATGACTAAGCAAGTATTTATATTCTTAGTGAGAATGCATGTGTAGATAAGACTATTTACAAAGTTCCCAACCTTCAAATACTCAGTCAGCTTACTGTATCATATGAGCCCTAATTACTTCTAGCTAATAATAATTTATCCAGTTTATTACGTATGCACTTCATGCGTTGGGATTATTTGCTTCTGGAAGCTTGCACCGCTCGGGTTACTCCTTGTAGATGTATGTATCTAGTTTTCTGTATAGATACGCGTTACCTACATAGGATGCATGTCTAGCTTGTCATGGACAACAGATAGACTGATCAAGCACTGGAAAGTTATAACGTTTATGAACAGAGAATAGGTCTCATCGCAATCGATGCCAAGCTTCTTTAAAGAACACATGGGCAACTATTTTTGCCTTGACCTAATGATATCTTCGAGTTCATTACGTTTCTGCATGAATTCCGATTTGTATCTAATAGGATCTATGTCATCATTTTACATTTTGCTAGTGAGCTAGGCTCCGCTTGGATTCAAGATGCTCACTTTGACCAATGTAAAATAACACAGTTATTTACAATAAGTTGTTCAGAATCTTTATCCTCGATGGTGAGCACAACAACGATGGTGAATGCATTGTCGACGATCATTATTAAACGATCCTATGTTGGAGCATTACAGACATAATAGATCGAGATCTCTTTATTAACATGTGCATGTGCCACGACGGGTTTTTCTCCTAATGCATTCTTGATGAACAGTTTCCAATACACTCCTCTCTAGATCTTCTGTCCTTTAAAGGAAAGTCAAAAAGTATTCTCAATAATCCTCATTATCCTAGCCTAGAGGAGTGTATTGGAAACCGTTCCAATATTGTTGTCTGACCTTTAAATGTTGATATAATGCACAAAACCTGGTTGTCATTTTCTCCTAACGTCTTCTACCTAATAACCATTATCATATAGGTACTTGATAACCATTATCATCTATGTCACCTAAAGCTTAGACAATCACCATTGGACTTATTATCATATAAAGTGGATATAATACCTAGTATCGTATCGTCAGGGAGTAAAAATGTGACACCTCCAGTGCCTTCTATCATGTTGGCTAAGCTAGTGACAGTGGTGACATCCCAGATGCACAAGGTCAAAAAAATGAAATCTTTACATAATAAAATATTTACATATTTCAAAAGGATAGAGCGCATGGTACTACTGTCTCTGAGACATGTATTCATTATTTATCTGATTATTGGTAAATACTCTTATGATTAGATAATGCTCTTTGAGAAGAGAGATTTTTTGGGCATGTTGTATATATTAGATCAACTATCATACGTGGAATTTAAATACTTCCAAAGTAATAAATTTAAAATCATGTAACAAACTTTGATCCCATATATGTGATACCTAGTGCATGTCACGAGCATTTGAAGAAGCTAACCAGTTAAGAGTTTTAACTCAATCAAATGTAGTACTAAAGGTAGTACGAATGAAGTACAACTACTACCCGCAACAAACAAATTTACTACTTGATAATGCTTTCTAAGTGACATCACTCATTTATTGAGACTCTACTACTGATCACTCTTGGACATGATTAAAAACTACGTAGGTATCTTAAAAGAAATGTGGCTTTAAACTTTGCAGTTTCTATGTTTACCCTAGCCGTGGTCACATGATAAGGTTGGAGCTGATCTCTTCGGATCGTCTGGGGTACCTTACAGTCCCGCACCTAGTGCCTGACTATTTTGTGTCTAGCTTATAATTTTTCCTTTTTCAATTTGGTTTATAGGTGAACTTCGTGTTCCCCTTGCCTAGTTACTGGTGGCAAGATTATAAATCCTACCAATATTGCCACCTCTCGCCTATCCATAGTTGCGACATTGTCTACAACCCTATCACCATACCTGGCATTATACGACGCTGGCACATGCATATTCTTAGAAAGTATGAGCTTATGATTCTAAACCAACAACTATCATTTTATGCATGGAATAAGTAAAACCTATATTAGGTATTAAGGTATCGAATATTTGTTCGAAACCACAATATTTGAAGCGTGGAAAGTTAATATAATATTTTAAATATTGTTATTTTTCTCAACTATTTCTCCACATAACATCATAGTAGAGTTGCACTATTGAAACATAGTGATATGATACTAGAATAGGAGAGTAATCCATTATTAGGTCCTCCTGAATATGGGGGCGAGGATGTAATCAAAGCATAGGCTTTGATGACTAGGACTTATTATTCTAAATAATAGTCTTGTCAAGATTTTGTAGAGGCAGATGGATCTCAGAATCCATATAGGTCAAGTTTGTTTATACCAAACGGAGTTGTAGTATGGAAAGGTAGCCATTGTACCGTGTGTCGCCAACATTTATTGTGCATGTATATCAGTACTAGTAGTAGTATTCGATAAACATTTCTAGCATAAGGCAGTTCAAAGTATTCAAGGTAATTATTAACAATCATTATTTGTAGATGAACATTGTTCATGTACATGATTCTAAATTATTACTTGCGGTTCCAAGTATATAGCGCAATGAAGTGAATGATTCTCAATCATTACTTGCAAGTGAATATGGATTTATACTCATGATATCCTATTAAGCGTCAAATCCTACATTTACCTTGTAAATTTGTGATTTTAACCTTAAAGTGTGTTTTAATAGAGCTATATATTCAAAACCACCCGATGTTGGGATCCATATCTAACTACTGAGGGTATTCAAATACCCAAGGTTCTGTATAAGGAATACATTCTAGCCAAATGAACTATTTGCTATGAATATGTGGGGATATTAGATGTTTAGCAGATAAGTGGCTTTATCCTTGAACTCTGCTGGGTTTCCTAGATATGTATTAAACCTATTTTAGAACTAACAATCTGGGAGTATATCAGGGTATTAAAATGACCTATATACTTCTAGATATTATTAGGTAACATCTAATTTCACCGAGATATAAAAATTTGATTCCTTGAAGCCATATTTTTAGAAAATGGACTAGGTTAATCAACGATTAAGTGCTCAATAATACCCTGAATATTAGAGTGTATTCAGAAATGACTCTAAGTAGTATCTAAATTAGTCAATATTTCATTTTATCTCTAGCCCTCTGTTAGAATAAATAATATCTAGGGGTATACAGTGTTTTAAAATTCTACTAGCTTTCGTAAGAGACTAGGTAAATTAAAACATTATTTTATATCTAATATAAAATGTTATAAAATAAAAACTATAATTTGCTTAACCCTATTTATTAATTTTTTCCAAAAAATCAAAAAAATAGGGTCTTCCTAGAGGTCCAAGAGAGAATTGAAAAACAAAAAAAATCCTCTTTTTTCTTTAAAAAAAATTGGTTTTGACTTAGTTTGGATCGGTTTGAACTGAGTTCAAAACCAAAAACTGTATCTGAACCGAGTTTAGACCTGGTTTGACCGAGTCAGACTGGTTCGGACTGAGTCTGAACCAGTTAGGCTCAATTGGTTTGGGTTCTAGGTCAGGTCAGATCTAGACCGGGTCTAGCTGCATTCGTCGACATTGCCACCAGTAATTGGTTTATAAGGTTGAAATGACTTCCATTTAACCGCAATAGAAATCCCATGGTGCATGGTAGACCCTCCAATATTAAAGTGGCAACACTAGTTGGTGCCATTAAACGAAGAGACTTTCTTGTACCAATATAATTAAAGTTATAATGAGAAAACATTAGTCTCTATGTTAGCAACGTTATATTTGTAATCTAGGGCCAGTGGAATTCGAATACTAGCCATGTTTAAAATGTATAATTGTGGTGACTTATTTCTAATACTCCGAACTGCTACAGTAATCTGACCTGCTGCAATACTTCGATCTGCTACAGTAACTTTGAACTACTACAGCTACAATACTTTGAATAGTAACAGCTACATCAACCCGAACTGATACAGTACTCCGACCTGCTACAGTATCCCGAACTGCTACAGTAATCCGACCTACTGCAATACTTTGACCTGCTACAGTACTTCGAACTGATACATCTACAGTACTTCGATCTCGTCAGCAAACAAGTAGCCATTTATGACACATTATGGAGCGGTTGCAAGGAAGAAGAGTTACACAAGCCGTTACTCGACCATTATGAAGACTCATCATGTTCACATATTGTAACGTTCCTCATCAAAACAATAACATCCATATTATAAGACCTTTAAATAAGACTAGATAGCTACGAATCAAGGGGGACTGCTCAGAGATCTTTTCTACATCTATTTCTTTATGTAATAGCTAGCAAACATCTATAAACATCTCTCTTTCTAAAATCTTCAGGAGAGGTCATGGTTTTTTACCCATTCAATGGTTTTCCATGCTAAAACTTTGTGTTTATAGCTATTTCATCTACAGCATTCTCCATTTCAAGGGTGTAAAGCACTATTTTTGGTCTCTACAAAAATAGGCTATTACCGACCTCAAGGAATTCTTTAAAGTTCGTAAAGATAAGTTGAATTCTCAACAGTTCGTAAAAATCCAATAAAACTTATAGGTCGCATTGGTAACAGTTTGTAACATTTCCAACAATTCTACAGTAGCGTCTATGGTGGAAAAAACCACAGTGGTTAGCCGAGAAGAGATTGCCTAACATGGTCATGGATTCAACATATCAATTTTTTTACCCGAGGTGTCGCCTCTCCTTATAGTTAGTATAACTCGGAAGCAATTGGTGCCATTAAGCGAACAGACTTTCTTGTACCAATATAATTAAAGTTATAATGAGAAAACATTAGTCTCTATGTTAACAGCGTTATATTTGTAATCTAGGGCCAGTGGAATTCGAATACTAGCCATGTTTAAAACGTATAATAAATTCGAAATTGCCTACACCGTGTTTATTCTTTAGGAGGCTCAAAGTGGTAAAAAATAGTAAACATTGAAAAAATTTGTGATCAGTAAGGTTTAAGGCTTGACATTCGAATAGCCAAGCTTTTATTTTTATCGTTCATCCATGAAGTTCACCATGCTAATGTTTCCAAATCGTAACAATAAAGATTCAAAGCCACTGAATTGTCACACAGCCAAGGATTGACCTCTAGATACAATTTATATGCTCAATTTTTAGATCCCGATATTTAGTAATATTTACGTAATCTATGTCGAGATATGTCGAGAAGATGTCAAGTCTACTATTAGGAACCATTTGACATTTGATAAATTATAATCCCTTACTCCTTCTTGATGAAGAACTCTCCCAATTCGAGACCTAATAACCCTAGAATCCTTAATTGACTATCAGTCATGATCACGATGGATCTCAACAAAGAAATCAAATCGAGTAATAAGGGTTTGAAGATACAACACAATTCGGTGTCCTTACTGCAACAATTAAACCTCAAGCAAAACCCTAATTCAACAACAAACAATAACATATCTCCGAACACAGCAACAGATAACCGTAAAACCGACAATCAGGTTATGAACGGGATTCAATCCCCTCATTGTAAAATCCCTGAAGGTCCTAATGATAATTCGAAAGATAGAAGAGTAGTATATCCTTGGGGTTTCATGGGCAAGGCAGTTGAGGAAGTGAATAATAAGAATACTATAACCAATAGGGAACGGAAAAGATCCCAAAGGATATGGGGATCCCTGCCACACTTGGAGAAGAATTGCAGCCATATTTTACAGACAAAGTTTATGGACCGGAAATGGAGAAAAAAGAATCGACTGGTTTTCTTGAAGTGGGTAGGAAAGGGGACATACCGATAATCGCAATCCCTCGAGCTAAACTATCTGACGATATCTCTATATATCAATTCAGTCTTATAGGACGATTGGATCTACAGAAGATCAAATTTCCAAATGTGCAAGAATTTGCAAGAACATATTGGAAAACAAAGGGTACATGCAAACTAATCCCAATTGGAAAAGGATTCGTTATCATCAAATTGGAATCAGAAGAAGACAAGATATACATATGGAGTAGAGGTCCCTGGAAGGTCGAACAAAAATCCTATGAAACTCATGCCATGGAATCCACTTTTCTCTGTGGACAAACAATGTAACTCCAACACTCTGATTTGGTGCAAGTTTCCTAGACTGCCTATCGAACTGTGGAGCAAAAAGATTATCATATCACTAGGGAAGACCCTAAGTACTCCTATCTAATTGGATCAATCAACAAAAAATCAAAACTATGGGTTTCATACTAATGTGCATGTCGATCTTGATCTCTCTAAGCCAATCCCAGACCACATTCTTCATGAGATTGAGCGCAATATCATCAAATAAGAAGTACTGCTTCATCGAATCCCTAAATATTGCAATCACTGCAAAAATGTTAGGCACACAATTGTAGAATGCAAAATTGTGCAAAAGGCCTTTAGAGTCAATGAAATGGAGCATAACAAAACCAAGCCGAAGGCTGGAAAGGAAGTAGCGAAAGGTAGCTGGGACAACCAACACTTAATAATCCAGGAGAGACAACCTCAGACCAAAGAATTGGGAAGGAAAATTACTGAAGCACCGAGCAAACATACATACTTTCAAGACACTAGGGAGGAAAGCAGTACAACATCAACACCTATCTATTTCCCAGGCATGTAAAGGCCACCTAACCGTCTGTAACAACATGAAAAAATTACTGAGAAAGAAGGGAAGTCAATAATAAAGGGCAGCAGCAAATAAATAGCTTCACCTAAGGAAATTAGCACTGATTGCAGGGTAAACCAATTTGAAAGCCTAAGAGATGTGGAAGATAATATAGCACATACAGAATCGGCACCTTTTGAGAAATAGGTTGGAGAGCAAAACAATTCTAATTTATAAATGGTAATAGTCTCATAAGCAGATATTTTAAAAGAAACAACAAATGAAGAAGATACTCTTGAGGGTAATTCATACTCAAGGGCGCTACAGGAGGTCAGACAAAATCTAACCCTACAAGTTGGGTAGATGAAGTGGAAGAGGAAGAACAGGTAATGTTAGGCCCTAACCAAGTACTTAAAGGGGGTAAGGTGTACACCATTGACCCGAGAGTGACACAATCTTCTCGTAAAGATTAATGAAGGTTATATTTTGGAATGCCCGAGGGCTGGGGAATTGAAAAACATTGCGCTATCTCAGTAAAACAACTGCAAGAATACGACTATATATTTTGGGCATTGCAGAACCAAAGATCTTTTGTAAAGACTTTGTGTTGCCGGGATATGAAAACAAGGTCATTTCCAATGAACAAACCACAGTAAAAGGCAACCTTTGGATATTATTGCTAAAAGGTTCCCCTGAACCTGAAATACTCTCTCAATCGAGACAATATAATATGATACAATACATGGAGAGTTGCTTCTCTTTTGGGGCAACCTTTCTAATTTTGCTGTAAATAATGTGAAACCCTGAATATGCATCAGAGATTTCAATGTGATACTACAGACCTCTGAGAAAAGGGGAAGAAGACCACTCCCTATTAACGCAATGATGCACTTCAATAACTTTTTTGATACAGCTCGTCTAACTGAAAGCCCCTCCTCAGGAATTACCTATACTTGGTGCAATGCGTAAAGTGGGAATAACAGAACTCTGGTGGCCCTAGACAGATGTTTACAGAATACAGAATGGCAGAATGATTTTAGAGGTTGGAGAATAAAGGTGATGCCTAAAACTCAATCCGACCACTCACTAATCATGGGGGAATGTTGTCAGGTACCTAAACCATCCAACATCCCGTTCAGATATCTACAGTCCTGGGGAGAAGAACCTGAATTCTATGAACTTATAAAAAATTGATTGGAAAAGCCAATGCATGAAGCTCCACTTTTCTCTATTATGCTAAAACTAAGACGTCTAAAGGCATATATTAAGAAATGGAGATAAAACTCAGAAACCAACAGAAAAGTAAAGCAAAACTGGATAGCGAGGTGATGCAACTACAATTACAGCTGGAGGAAGATATAACCAACGATCTGATCGAAATGAGATATCTAGCTCAAATAAAACTCCTGAACAGATGGGAGGACTCTGAAGAGATGAATTGACGTCAAAAATCGAGGATCAAGTTGCTACAGGCAGGAGACAGGAATACCAGATTTTTTCACTCAACTACAAAGGCTGGAAACGCTAAAGCTCTTATCACCGAAATTAAAGACAACACAGGAAGAGACATCACTAGCCAACCACTCATACAGGTTCATATCATAAATTATTACATAGCCATATTTTCTGCTACAGATAAACAGTAATGCCCAAACCTCTTTGAACTGCTCTCCAAGCAAGTGACAGAAGCCGAAAACATTAATCTCACCACCGTCCCAATCAATGAGGAGATTAGGGAAGCAGTATTCTCTATGGAAAGTAACAGCGCCCCCAGTCCAAATGGTTTCTCTAGGGCCTTTTACATAATATTTTGGAAGACGCTGGGCTTAGATATTTGCGTTGGGATATCCTCCTTCTTTCTAGATGGTATGATCCATCTAACCTTTAACTCCAACATCATAGTCTTGATCCCTAAAATCAAAAACCCATCTTTGATACAACACTACAGACCGATATGTCTTAGTAACTTTATCTTTAAAGTTATTATAAAAATTTTAGCTACTCGATTATCCCCAATTGCTGACAGATGTGTTTTAAAAGACCAAAGTGCGTTTATCAAGAATAAAAACATTCATAACAACATCTGCATGGCCTCTGAAATGGTGAATGAGATAAAATCAGGAAAAAGAACGGCAATGTAACTCTCAAGATCGACATTAGTCAGGCATATGACACACTGAGCTAGAAATGCCTCATCACAACCTTATGAGCTTTTGATTTTGATTTGAAATTCTGTTCTTGGATACAATCTATTATCAGCAGTAGTATGGTCTCTATACAGATTAATGGCAACCCTTCAGGTTTCTTTCAGATGTCTAGAGGTCTCAAGTATGGTGACCCTCTCTCCCCAATACCCATTGCAATTGCGGAAGACATTCGTAGCATTAACCTTCACAATGCCAGAGAACAAGGCAGACTACAAACCATGACATCAACAAAGCATACGCATGGACCTACTCACCTCCTTTTTGTAGATGATATATTCATCTTTGTGAACGGAAACAACAGATGCTTGTGATAGCTTAGAATTGTCCTCACAAACTACCAGAAGGTCTCAGGGCAAGAGATTAGTGTGGCAAAAAAGCAAGTTTTTTATGAGTAGTATTCCTCTCACTCGTAGACGAGTTGTTACAAAGATATTTGGATTCAAAGAAGGCAAATTTCTAGAGACTTATTTGGGAATCCCACTCATACTAGGGAGGGTAACTAAACAAGCTCTTATACCGCTTATTGAAAAAATCAGATCACGGGCTAACCACTGTACTAGAAGCATGATCTCTTTCCAAGGAAGTGTTACTCTCGCAAAGTCTATCCTAAATAGTATTCCCATTCATAATATGGCAATCTACAAATGGCCTAGATCGCTTATTAAAGAGGGTGATACCATCCTTCGAAACTATACATGGACTGGAGATCTGACCAAAAGGAAAGGAGTGACATCGAAGTGGGAAAAGGTATGCAAACCGATCAAAGAGAGGGACCTAGTGTTAGAAGCCTGGGGGAAGTGAACAACGCAATGTTATGCAAGCTTCACTGGGTCTTTAAACAAGGAACATATTAATGGGAAAAATTCTTCAAATCCAAATTCAGTAGCAAGAGTGGAGATCCTATTAGATATCACAAACCCTCGACTATATGGTCTAGAATACAAACTGGAGCGACCCTCACAAAATCATATGTTGGATGGCTCGTAGGAGATGGAATGAAAATTAATTTTTGGATAGATACATAGGCTACAGATATCCCAATCATGATATAGATATGCCTAAACATTTATGTAAAAGCTGCAAAGCAAGACTCAGCAATATCAACCCACAAGGCTGAAACTTCCCTAGTGACATACTATTCCTCCTTTTGGCATTAGAAATCAATTTATAACAAATTCAGTGCAATCCTAATGCCCAAGACACTATGATATGGAAACCAGATTTACAAAGCGCATTCTCAACCAAGAATGTATTTGACACTCTGCAAAGAAGAGAACCTACGGCATGGTGGTGGCAATATGTTTGGAATCACGCAGTTCACCCTCATCTGGGAGGTTTTGCATGACAATTTCTTAATCATCTACTTCCTATGGACGATACCATCATGAAAAATGGTATCTTTATAGTTTCAATTTGTCACCAATGTCACAATGCTACAAAAACGGAGATGCATACTCTTTTGCATTGTCCCTTTGCGGTCTTTCTCTGGCAGAGAGCTACAAATTGTTTCTCTTACGATCCTAATACACCTACAGACAACTGGAGAACCATACTAGAAAGGGGTAAGGCATCTAGCTCCTACATTAAGGATCTCTGGGTGGCCACGGTTCTCTCCATCTACAACAACATTTGGAAAGCAAGGAAGAAATGACGATTTGATGGAATCAAGCTTCTTCATCAGAAACTTACATTGAACATCCTTACAGACATAGCAGATGTGGCTCACCTCTCTAAAAATCTGATGCACAACACCATTCAGGACCTCAAGATCATAAAGACGCTAAATGTTCATTGTAAACCAAGACAAGGCAACAACAAAGAGAACTGCAGATGGGGGATTCCAATACCAAATGAAGTTAAAATCTATTGTGATGGTTTGGCTCTCGGTAATCCAGGAGAAGCAGGTATAGGCATTATCTACAGAAATAGCACCGGTGAAGTGTTGGGTACTTATAGTAAATCCATCGGTCACCCTGTGAACTTTATATATGAGATCACGATAATTATTGAAGGCGTTCAAAGAGCTGTCACAAAAGGGTGGAGGAATTTGTGGGTTGTAGGCATTCAAAGAGCTGTCACAAAAGGGTGGAAGAATTTATGGGTTGTCTCAGACTCAGCTGCGGCTATTAAAGCCTTCACAAAGGACAGAATCCCATGGGCAATCAGAACTACTTGGAGCCCTTTTACTCCCCTTATTTTAAATATCCGGTTTAGCCATGTGTGGAGGGAATGTAACTTCCCGGCATATCATCTGGCACGGAAAGGCTCATACCCAACATAACTGATGGAGGAATGGATAAACAACAAACCAGCATATCTAGAGAAAATCAAAGATCATTGTACGGAGTACTATAAAATCAAAAAGTCATTCGAATGACATAGGAGGTCGTCCGAACGAACTGGCAAAATTTTAAACATGTCAATTCATAAGACAATTCGAAGGAAAGTTTTGACAGGTCATTCGAGCAGACTTGGAAGTCGTTGGAATGAATTGCACGCTAATCACAACCCCAGCTTTTTTCAACTTATCAAGTAAGACGACATTTCGAAGGTTTCTTCAAATTTTCGTTCGAACGACATTGGAGGTTATTCAAACGAGATACTACTCTTGTCGTTCGAACGACACTGGAATCGTTAGAGTGAATTAGCAATAATAGATGCGAGTTCCTAGTTTATTTCCTTCTGTATTTCTTAATTTTTGTAAAAAGCCCCATATGCATATGCCCTAGTGACATGTACTAGTGTGTGGCATGGTTGGCTTACCCTAATCTTGTACACTTGTTTTTGGATATATTTTACTAAACTTTGTGTAAAAAAATATGTTGAGATATATAATCATACATTGGACCCATAGAACCATGTACCTTAAAATATACGATGTTGGGGTACTCCCCACATTGCCAACTAGTTTTGAGATGGAACTCCCATTTTTTTAGTTTAAAATTTACATTTACTTTCTTTTTGGACATATGAGATTGTTAGAGAAATTAGAGCAACTTTTATTCTGCGGTTCGAGCACCAAATTCTTTTTTATAGCATTTCATGGTATTTTACTAACTATGCTTAGTTTCTGTGCATGCACAATTTGTATACTTTGATCTAATTTTCTTAATAATTAAAATTCAAAAATAAATTAGATTTTCCAAATATACACTAACCCGAACATGAGGAGTCCGGATCCTCTCCATCATGGTGGAGAGAATCCATCCTTACTCCTTCAACAAATTGTCTGACACGTGTCTATTATTAACTTCAAATTAACCCTCGTTGCCCTCCATTATCTTCTTCATTGCATTTTTTTTAATATAATTTTTTTATAATAAATAAACCAAAAACAACTCAAATACACTTTTTCTACCCATCAAACACAAACATCTATCTCATTCTCTGACAATAGCTCGATCAACCATGATTAGACGATATTGAAATCCTAGTTTCACCAAAGACCTAATGTTAATCCAAAGTCAAAGCCCTAGAATTTAAAGAAGAGGGTTAAAGATGAACTTGGGGGTTTAAAGAATACTACTAATGTAGGGACCTATCCTTCGACCTAGTCCAAACTCGAACTACCTCAATATCAGATTTATGCATTACACACGTGACATATATAATCAGCATTGACACCTAGACCATGAACGGATAAAGAACGTGGATCGAGCACTATAGAAAAGTATAAACAAGTCAAATGCACCTGCCTCCCACGAACTAACAGTTACACATTGAACTACCACTTACCTCACTATCCAGAGAATGTGATTCTACATGATAACGAGCTGCAGGTAAGGTTTATATAAAGAAAAAGTTCTAGAGGAGATAAGACAAGAGAAAAACCAGATTTTTTAGATTCTAACACAGGAATTTCTAGATTCTAAACATCACAAAAGTTCTTATTTCAAGATCAAGCATTTGTAGTTTAAGAGATTACTTGTAATAAGATATCAGCCTCATGCAATAAAAGTTACAGTTACTAAACCTTTAACTCGAGGTCGTGGTCTTTTACCAATTTAAAGGTTTTCCATGCTAAATCACATGTGTCATTTCTTGAATTATGTTAATTTTTGTCACAGGTACAGTTGGTGTAAGATCTAATTTCAAGCTATTTTGAGCTACGAAATTAGGCCATTACATTTGGCAGCGTCTGTGGGAATGAAGACATTTCCACGATATCCTAAGGCATGCATTCACTCCACTATCCATTTCTAATCATGGTCACTTCTAAGCGACCAACAATAGGAGTCCAGCTTAATCTTTCAGTTGAATCAAAACAGCTCGCTAAACTACGAGCTAATCTCTACGCCGAGACAGAGAAGCGTAGTGAGCTCGAGCGTCAGTTAGCTCTTGACCATGAGCTCTGCAATAAAAAGCTCGAAAGCGAACGTCAATCCAGTTTGACAGTACTCAAGCGGCATGAATAACAGGTGATAACTATGTAAACTGCATTACAAGCTTTGTAGATAATCAACAGGCCTCATACCAGAAATCGTAATCAAGTGCCAGTAAACTCCCATGTTTATGTACGATAAAGATTATGACCTTGAGGAGCGATAAGCAAAGCCATTTCCAAAAATCTTCAGCATGAACCACATGCTTCAATTCATTTAGGAAGAGAAGCTCAGTCTGATATCAGTAGAGGTCTTCGGTATTCCAAGCATCAAGAAGATGAGCAGCGACCTCAACCCCAAATTCTAGCATGAGAACGCTTAAGCGAGGGGTTGGGTACTCATAATCCTCGGCCAGCTCGCCAAGCCACTCAGGCAATATGTCAGTACGTCACACAAGATCGTATGGATCAATGTATCAAAGAGTTGATTGAAGCTCAAGCTATAGGCAGTAAGGACGATTTTACCAAGTTGTAGGGTAGTCTGATTGCCAAAAAGTTGTTTGATATGGAAGTACCAACAGGTTTCCATACTCCGAAGATACATAAATACAAGGGTACCGATTCGAAGAAGCACGTTCAGCAATTCCGTGATTCCTTGGGATTGTACTCAAACATCAACCATATTCTATGTCGTTTGTTCGTAACAAGTCTGCAGAGAGAACCGCTACAATGGTTTTATTCTCTACCTGAAGATTTCAGCCTCACATTCGATCAACTACAGAAGAATTTTGTTAAGACTTATACTCACAATAAGAACAAGGAGAAGATTTTATATTCTCTTATTAGTCTCAGACAGTCACAAGGAGAGAAACTCAAGGTCTTTGCAAAGAAGTTTTTGGAGCTCACAAGAAAAGTTGATAATCAGGATTATAAAATAGTTGTTACTACTTCTACCAATGCGCTACAACTCGATTGCAAAGCAAATGAGCATCTCTTCTTAAACAAATGTGTGACCTTGAAGGATATGATCACCAAGGTCAATGGGTATGTCGACCTGGAAAGGATGATGACCGAAAGACATAAATCTACTAAATCTGTCCTAACCACTAAAGGTCCAAATATATAACGCAACAGTGAACCAAAGGAGGACTAGGTAATCTAAAGTATTCTAAGGCAAATACAGGCAAACCTTGAAAAGGCAATTTATTACCAAAGTTGATCCTTCCCAAGATGAATGTCTGAATCTCCTCAATTTTTCCCATTCTAGCAAAAGACAAGTTTTAGTGTATATCTCAATCGCTGGAGCCGATTGAAGGTAAACTGTACTGCATGTATCACAAGGTAAATTATCATGAAACTGATAATTGTTATACTTTACAGAGGTTGCTAGAATATATTTTCAAAGACGGGTGAATGCACGAATATATTGTCGATCTGGAATCATACAAGAATGGTAGCTACAAGACACAGGTCAAAGATCAAGCTAAGAATAATCACCTGCACCATATGTACCACATCAACATGATCGAGATCCATCAAATTAATAACTCTTCCTGATTCAAACGACGGAGATTATCAGAGTGCTGCGATCTCACACCTCAAGATAAAGAAGTTAAACTTCTTCCTGAATCGAGCATTCACCGACTTGGGATTTCATTTGAGGATTACAATATCAGTCATGTCAAGTTTCCTCATCATGACGCACTAGTTATCATGCTAAATATGAAAAAATTTATCATGTATACAATGATGATTAATACTGGTAGCGGTATTAAAATTCTTTTTTAGAGTACTATCGAACAAGTTTGTAGTAGCATATTTCCCAACATCGACATACTGAAGCCATTATAGAAATTCTCAAAGATATCTTATCATAGCATCAAAAGCATAATGGTAGCAGACGATTAATCTCGATCAAAACATGTACAGTTCAAGCACAGTTCTCGACCTCATACTTCAGCGATCAAGACTAAGTTCTCGACCTTGGAACTAGTCGTTGCACTCAGTTAAAGAGCCGTTGAAGATCCATAATATTCTCCTACATCCTTTAGAATAGGAAACTGTCTTTCAAAATTTATAAGCCTTGCCTGTATCTCTACCAATACAGGCAGGGTATGAGAGACAAAAGATAGGGGAGATCCCCCGAATCACCACTCTATCTTTCTTACCTCTTTACACTCACAAACTAGTAATAACTAGCAACCTACTTGATTTTTGCTCCAAAAACCCTCACCGAGGTCGTGGTTTTTCTCAGTTTCTCTGAGTTTCCACATAAAATCTTGTGCGTTTGTTAAGTTATTCTTCTCTTCTTTACTAAAAGTATTGGCCAGGATCATCTCACCAAAAAAATTGCCATTACAAAGTTATTCTAAGCGACATTGATATCGGTGGCTTTAATGGTTTCATGGAAGAGCGAGTTGGTAAGATCATCTTACCTATAACCACTGGACCAACTACAATCAACGTCGTATTCTACATTATCAAAGTCAAATCTCGTTATCTTGGGATTATGGGCCGCTTTTAGATCTATAATATGGAAGCAATCGCTTCCACGTATCATTAAGCATTTCGCTTCAAACACAATTGTGGCATCTACGAAATCAAAGGCAGTCAAAAACTCTCTCGAGCTTGTGAAAATACCATTTCTGCCATTCTCGACACATCTGACAGATACGTTACATAGTAATTATAGAAAGCTGATCATATCAATGATCAACCTTCCGCAGAATAATCTACAGAGTACATAGACATTGATAGACCTAGCAGAGGTACTTATATTGATACCAAGCTGGCCCAGCATGACAAGGAAGCTCTCGTTCACTTCTTACAAATGATTTGAGACATCTTCGCTAGACCTTCAAAGAAATACCTGGAGTTGATCCATCCAAGGTATGTCATAGATTGAGCATCAACAACACACCATGGCGGTCCAGTAGAAACAACGAAAACTCTTACCTCGTCTTCGAGATGAGGTCAACATTGAGATCGATAAGTTGATCAAAGTGGGATTCATTCGAGAAGTCAAATACCTGGATTGAATCTTCAACATTGTCGTGGTTCCAAAGAAGAATGGAAAAGTTCAAGTTTTTATAGATTTCACTTATCTAAACAAACACACTCCGAAGGATAGTTTCCCTCTTTTGATCATTCATCCAATTCCTGATTCTAAGGCAGGTCACGAGCTCTTATCTATGATGAATGCTGCTTCAGGATACAATTAAATACCTTTCTTGGATGCTGATCAGGAAAATACCACTTTCATCACTAAAAGATGACTTTAATATCATAAAGTTATACCTTTCTGGCTAAAGAACGCAGGCGCAACTTATGAACGGTTAATGACAATAATGTTTAAAGCACACTTAGGGAAAATCCTTGAAGTTTACATCGATGACCTCCTGTGTAAGAGCTTACAGTCAAAATACCATATCACAGATCTCTCCACAATCTTTAATATTCTATGCTCTTACAGAATGTGGCTCAATTCGGATAAATGTTAATTCGGAGTGCATTCAGGCAAGTTTCTCAACTATCTAATCAATAAGATAGGGATTGAAGCCAACCCATATCAAATTTGAGCTCTCCTCAACATGCCCTCTCTAAAAACTAATAAGGACGTATAGAAACTCACAGGAAAGATTGTTACTATCAATCAATTCGTCTCTAAATCTTCAGATCAATGTCGATGGTTGTTTTTACTACTCCAAGGATGTACCATACGAGGAAAGGTTCAGCCAAATGAAGAGATCCAGTCAACAATAGAGTGCGAGGTAGCTTTTCAGGAACTCAAAACCAATCTAGGGAAGTCTCCCATCATGAGTACCCATAATGAGGAACTGATTATCTACCTCACAGTTATAGACAATTCTATTTACTCGGTACTCATTCAACTTGTAGACAAGGTTGAAAAACTCATTTATTTCATCAGCAAAACCCTTACTCCAGCAGAAACGAGGTATTCTAAAATTGAGCGACTCTTTCTAACCCTTGTTTACACATCACAAAAACTCAAGCACTACTTCCAGGCTCATTCAGTAAAGGTCATGACGAACTACCAACTCTGAGAAGTTTTATCTAAAATTTTTTATGAAGAGTGCAGCAATGGTCAGTCTGTTTAAGAGAATGTGATGTCAAGTTCGAACAATGCCATTTAGAAAAAGGTTAAGCCGTTGCCAATTTTCTCACAAATTTTTTTGTGGAAAATCCTGATTGGGAGGAGCACGATCCTAACCTTACAGAAGATCTACTCACCAAGCCTTTTAATAAACGAGCTAAATGGATAATAAGGAAAGGGTGGAGACTTCTTACATATGGTTCAGCAAGACCCGCAGGGTCAGGAATTGGAATCGTACTTATTACCCCTTCTAACGACATAATTGAGAAATCAATTCGCTTGGATTTTGAAGCTTCAAACAATGTCATAGAGTAGGAAGCTTTAATTCATGGACTGACTTAACACTCGAGCTTGGCATCCCTGAGCTCTCAGTCTATATAGATTCTTTACTCATCATCCACCATAAATCATAATAGTACAAGAAAAATGGCAAGATGATCGAATATGTATCCCACATTGCTGATTGGATGAGCAGATTCACGCAAACAACTCTTGACTATTTACCTCGAAGTGCAAATAGACATGCCAATTCCTTGGCTTATTTAGACGGGGTCTTGAGTACAGAAGCATGATATCTTCAAATCGAAGTGATATCTACCCCCAACATTTATCTCTATTCTATATACACGATCAACACTGGGGGTGATGAAGAGGATGATGGTGATTGGTGAAAGCCCTTTATTGCCTACCTCAGCCCGAAGAACAAATGCAACAGGCCTCTTCCGATAAATCCAAAAGATCGTTAATAGTTGATCAAAAATTCAAAGCGTTATACAATTCAAAATGGTTGTTTATACCGTTGATCAGTGACAAGGCTTTATCTCAAGTGCCTCTCCAAGAAAAAAGTCGACGGAATGCTCAAAAAATTACATGAAGGAACTTGTGGCTCCCATATAGCAGGTCGATCACTTGTAAACAGAGCAATTGCACAAAAAGTATTATGGCCAGGAATGCGCAAGCAAGCAGAAGAGTACCCATGTAAATGCGACACATGTCAAGGACATGGACACATGATCCACTCCCCTGCACTCGAACTACATGTAAGCAAGGTATTATGTTCATTCAAGCTGCGGGTACCGATCTCGCGGGAGAGTTTCCCAATACGCCAGGTAACCGACGTTTTTTACTTGTGGCAATAGATTAATTTATGAAATGGGTGAAAGCAGCTCCTCTTTGTCGAACTAGAGAAGAAGAGGTCATCTCTTTTATCCGAGAACACATAATCACACGATTTAGATGCCCCCACCTGATTCGGATCGATAACGAGTCACAGCTCGTTAGAGAAAATGTCGTGGTCATCCTCAACAAGTACAACATCATATATTCCCCATCCAATCCATACTAACCATAATGCAATGGCCAAGCCGAAATTACCAACAAAACCATAGTGGATGGACTCAAGAAAAGGCTTCAATCACAAAAGAAAGGAAATTAAATACAGGAGCTTCCTTACGTCTTATGAGCATACCGTACTACACCAAGACAATCAACTGGCGGTTCTCCCTTCTTCCTGTCTTACGGCACAGAGGCTGTCATTCCAATAGAGTACCCACCATCCAGTCAGAGATCACGAGCTAACAGAAAAAGAAAATAAGTTCGAGCTGGCCTGCAATATAAACTAGATTGATAAAACTAGGGAACGCATTATTGCCAACCTAGGTCGATATCATCATATGCTAGCAAGCTCGTATAATAGAAAAGTCTGAAGCCATGAGTTCCAAATTGATGATCTCGTCCTCAGAGAGATCCCACGAAACTAAAAAGAAACAAATGCTGGAAAGCTTGTAAAAAATTGGGAAGGTCCTTTCATCATTATTGGCCGCACTGGCCATGGATCATATTACCTCATGACAGATAAATGAGTCCGAATCCTAAATCCATGGAATACTAGGCAACAGAAATTATATTATCGCTAAATCCCTAGTTTTTTCATTACAAGTTACTCTATTCTTGTTCTTTACATTACAAAAGTGAGATTTCAATCTCCAACAATGTACATTCTATTTTACTCAATGAAAATTTCTAAGTTTTTCCCCACGTTACTCTCTACTTACGTACAATCTACTAAATCCCATAGATTAAAGCAAAGATATTACTAACTTTCAATCGATATCTATATAGATTAAAGCAAAGGTAATATTAGTTTTCAATCGACATCTATACAAAGATTAAAGTAAAGGTCATACTACCTTTTAATCGCCCATTTATACATATATCAACGATTAAATCAAAGGTAATATTAGTTTTTAATCAATGATCTCTATGAGACACAAGATAAAGCAAATGTAAAACTAGCTTTCATCTCTCTACATGTCTACAACTACAAAAACTACAGGTCACCTCTACCAGTCTTTTGCTTATGGGAGGTCAGCTACGTTTTTACCTACAAAGGATGCCATTCAACCATAAATTTTAAAGCTCGAGCAGTTACTACATTCCTGCCTTGCTCTACTAATTCTGCAGATCAGGAACTCAATTCCATTTCTATGTTATTCATGCAATTTTCTCAATCTATATCAGCATTATAGATACAGCCTCGAAATACCACATAGTCATACAAGGTATCCCTTTCGAGCTCAAGCCTTTTTACTTCTTCCACAAAATAAGCAATAACTGCCATTAGCTCCCTTGAGCGCACCTGTTCCAGACCAATCCTTTCTCGATCAAGAATGACTAACTCAACAAAATTCTTTCTTAGTATCTGATGACGCTGTCGCAATACCTTGTGTGAAGAGTTGTCCTACTCTACGCGTTTCCCTAAGTGTGTTATCACCTTATCTTGATATGTTATTATCGCCGCCGCTCTATCTAGCTTAGATTTATTCATCATCCTCAGTTCTTCCACTTGAGCACGAAGTTCTACCAATTCCTGCTCATTTACATCACTTCCCCCAATACGAGCTTTCGTCAGTAGCTCATCATTCCTCTTGATCACCCCCTCTAACTTTTACTTTCTACAAAGAGCAACGTCTAACTTATACACGTTCTTTCTTAAACATTCATTTCCACTCTTTACATGAGCTTGAACACGAGCTACATCCGCATCCAACTCTTTAATTCGAGCAGAAGAGTTAACCATGTCACCTTTAATAGTCAAGACCCCGGTGTCATCCTTTTTCTTCTTTGGCCGCTTTCCAGCCTTGGCCTTCTTAATACACAAATTAGCAATGGCCAAATCTGCCTTCAACTTTACAACCTTCTCGTTCAGTTCGTCACACAATTTTTGAACCATCAGAAAATCAATATCTTTAGCAAGCATGGCCTCACTCAACTACTCAACCACACTTTCAGAACTTGCCAGGTCACCTCAAGCCTTCTCAAGCTCATTTTCTTTCCAAATCATTTTACTTTCGAAATGCCCTACCACACTTTTGGATCTTGCTAGATCAGCTTGAGCCTTCTCAAGCTCGTTTACTTTCCTGATCATTTGACCCTTCAAATTAACCACACAGTCCCGTATCTCATTTTCTGTCACCTCTAATGACCTGATACGGTATTGAGTGGCATCCGCTTCTTTACCTTTCCCCATCAACAAGTCTATCCTACTTTTGAGCTTCATTGATTCTATATGTACACCTTCTAGCTCTATTTGCAAGTTTGCTAATTCAGCGTCTTTACTTTCTATCTGACGGGTCAGATCATCCACAGTCTTCGTCGCCTTGGCAAACTGGATCTGTACTTTAACATATTGATCCTCCATATCTTTAGATGCATTGGTCATCCTATCAAATTCTGCCCCAAACACATAATTATTGTATTGGAGCATTTGTTGTTCGCCCGAACAAACAGTCTCTAACTCGACCTGCATCTCGATTCAACAATATATCACAGATGTGACAAATACATAATACAGATAACCTTACAAATTTCTAACAAATTTTTGTTTCTGACATACCAACAAGTGAGATTATACGTTGCACTTAAGTTAAGAGGTTATCTCGCACTAATGGCAATAACATCTACATCCTACTTCAAGGCACACGTTTTCTATGTTCTAATTTTTTAACACTCCGAAATAATCTAAACATGCTTGAATATTATCATTCATTATGATCTATATCTACCTTCTAACTTTATCTTGTAGCTCTAAAGTAACGCAGCATACAAGTCAAATATTTCTTGCTCTTTCCTAACCTGTAGCTCCACTTGTGAAGTCAACAGAGTTGCTGAGACATTTTTTTCCTTAGCGAGATCTTTCCCTAATTCCTCAATTCTGAGGCGCATATCTTTTAGTTTCTATAAATCAATGTTTATAAACATTTCTTAGCCTATCCCAAATTTATCCTACAAATCAATGTACCATACAGTTCCAGTTTTTAACCCACAAACAAAATCCAAAATATTTTACTCTACCTTCTCATTATCTCCCCCACGGTTCTCTAGATCAGTTCTAGAAGAGACCGAGTCTAGCCCTATAACCACATCTGGGAGAGGGCCCTCATCAACCTGGAGCTCCTCTTCCGCTTTGGCCTCTTCGACATAGGTACCTGCTAGAATGTCATCGACAGAGTACCCCACTGCGAGCAGGGGCAGATTTAGGGGGGCGCAGGGTGGCGGTCCGCCCAAGAATTTTGTAAAAAAAAGACTAGGTTGGTTTAATAAATAAAAAAAATAAAAATGCCCCTTATTTTTACCTTGTTATTATCTAGGGAGGCCTTAGTAAATAAACTAGAAAACTCAAATTCAAGTAAATAAACCCTCCCTGACTCTCTCCCTTCCCTCCCGATTCCTCCTGCTTGGTGCCTAACTGGTCTACCACCATTAAAGATAATAAGATAATAACACGAGTTCAAATCTCAACATCATCATTAACAAATTGATGTCTCTTCTTATGTTCTTCATCAAGTAAGTTTTAAATCAAGCTCAAAACTTGCAATTTTAAATTTAATTTGTTGTTTGTGTTTCAATCTTAACTTAGCCACATTGATTCGCTGCATTCGCAGTTAGGAATTGTTGACGAGTTCACACTTTGTTCGTCATCTTCACTACTATCTTTCAAGAAAACTGGGAGTCTCACTAAATTTTGGACAAATAAAGTTTAGAATTTTGTAAAAGAGGTTAGTTTTTGATTCTTCATGATCCTTTCTAATTCCATATAAATTGTTTAATTCAGTAATGTTGTTTTGAAAATTTGAGATGATGAATTAGTGAATTGCATATTTAATCCAGCAATGTTTTTTTTTTTTGATGTATAATGTATTATTTATTGTTTTCCCCAAAAAATGTAGCTTTGTTCATCAATCATCATAGGAAAGTATAAGCCTGATATCCCAATTACGGCATTTTTCTCAAAGAAAGTTCCTCAAACTCCATCTCCGAACTTTAGAGCTTCTACTTCAAATGACACATTTCTAACTTCTAATGTTGCAGCTTCTACTTCGAAAGAGGCACTTCCAACTTCAAATGTTGTACCTTTACTTCAAATGTCGTAGAATCTATTTCGAATGTCGCATCTACAACTAATATTGCGATTGATGGCGATGAATGTCCTACCAAAATTCTAAGAATTAATACTAAAGAATTTGATATTAATTTATTGGAGTGTGATCCTGCTAAGCGTCAACAAATCAATGAGTATCACGTAGATCGACGTGATGAAGTTCGATAGGCATATCTTCTCCATGGACCATTTTAATACAAGATGGATCAGGAAGAATATCCATGGACTGAAGAAGGAAAATATCATCGTTATTTTCAGTTAAAGTGGTTCAAATCATTTCTGACATGGTTAGAGTACTCACCTACTACCAACAAGGCTTATTGTCTATTTTGTTTTGTTTTTAATACAAAGCATAAAAATCGGTCGGGATCAGATGCTATCAGTAGTGAAGGATTTCAAAGCTGGAAGATGGTTTATGGAGCCAAATGTGCATTTTTATGTCATGTCGAAAAGGATACAAATTCCCCACATAACAAAGATGAGCAAACTTCTGGCGATCTACTTAATCGGGCACAACACATTAACACTCACGTTGATAAAAGATCTCAAGTTGAGAAATTAGAGATTCGGCTACGTTTGAAGACTTCAATCGACTTTATTCGGTGGTTCTCAAGTTGAGAAATTAGAGAGTCAGCTACGTTTGAAGACTTCAATTGACTCTATTCGGTGGTTAACCTTTCAAGCTTGTCCACTTAGAGGCCACAATAAAACAGATGTTTCCAACAATCATGGTAATTTTCTCGAAATGGTTAAGTTATTGGGTTCTTATAATGAAGATGTCACCAAAATTATAAAGAAGGCTCATTAAAATGCAAAATATACATCACCGGTGATTCAAAAAGATATTTTAGATGTAATTGCAAATAAGACGCGAGATACAATTCGTAGTAAAATTGAAGATGCAAAGTTTTGTATTATGATTGACGAAGCAAGGGATGAATCTAAGATAGAGCAAATGGGTATTGTTTTATGATTTGTGGATAAATATGGAATTTTGCATGAGCGTTTCTTCGGTCTTATTCATGTTAAAGATACTACAACATTAACTTTGAAGAATAAGTTAACAGATTTTCTTGTTAAGAATAGCCTAAGTATAAAAAATATTTGAGGGCAAGGTTATGATGGAGTTAGTAACATGCAAGGTGAATGGAAAGGCTTGCAAGCTTTGATTCTCAATAAGTGCCCATATGCCAATTGTGTTCATTGTTTTGTACATCGTCTCCAATTAACACTAGTTGTTGCATCAAAAGAAGTAACTCTTGTCCATCATTTTTTCTCAAATTTAAGCTTCGTGATTAATATTGTGTCTGCTTCAAGTAAGCGCAATGATGAATTACATATTGCCCAAGAAAAAATTGTAAAAGATCAAATTGCTTGTAGTGAACTTACATTGGGAATGGGAATGAATCAAATAGGATCTTTGCAAAGAGCTGGGGACACACGTTGGGGATTACACTACATATCTATTTCAAGTTTAATGAAGATGCTTACTGCAGCAAAGATGGTTCTTAGAAATGAGTTTATTTTTGTTATGCATGTTATGAAAGAGCTTATGCTTATCACTCAAAGGTTGTGTAAACTCTTACAAAGTAAGACTCGGGATATTTTGAATGCAATGGGATTAGTCGAGACCACTAAAGAACTTATCCAAGATTTTAGAGATAATGGTTGGAATAGGCTCATTAACAAGGTAAATATATTCTGTACTGAAAATGATATTGATAGTCCTGACATGGATAGTCTTTATGTTACGAGTAAAGGTTGTTTTCACCATCAAATACATGATGTTACAATTGGACATCATTATCGCTTTGACATTTTTCATGAAGTGGTAGACAAACAACTACAGAAGATGAATTGCAGGTTTAGTGAGAATGTTATGGATTTATTGATTCTTAGTTCAGCTTTGGACCCTAGAGAAAATTTTAAGTTCGTCAAAGTTGATGACATTTGCAAGTTAATTTATAGGTTTTACCCCTAAGACTTTACATTTTTTGAAAAAGAACAACTACCATATGAGTTGAGACCTTTTAAATTTGGGGTTATTAAGAATCATGAGTTTGGATACTTGCCAACTTTATCTGAACTGTGTCACGAAATGGTGAAGAAAGGAAAAGTAGTCACTTACCCTCTTACGCATCGGGTAATTTGTCTTTTGGTTACTCTTCCAGTTTCAACAGCTATGAATGAAAGAGCATTTTTAGCAATGAAATTAATTAAAACCAAGCTTCGCACTAAGAAGGAGGATGAATATCTTGAAGATAGCATGATTATCTATATTGAGAAGGATATTGCGAGCAGTTTTAGCACAGACTCAATCATTGAGGATTTTACTACTGCAAAACCACGTCGTTCAGATTTTAGGATAGATATTTCCACTGTTTAAGCATGAATTGATGATCAAGGTGAAATGTTTGATTTTATTTTACTCTTTTGTAATCATCTATGTCATACTTGACTAGATGTAGTATTGCAATCTTATTACTTCATTTTCAAAAAATATGAGTTCATTACCTCGTTTTTAATTCTTAACGATATATGCTTTAATTATTATCTTCTTTTGAGTATGTACTTTTGGTTGTTTGATAACACATAACACTGTATTTTTAAAATAAAAAGACTAAAATAACCCTAGAATACTAGGATTTTTTTTTGCGCTGCCGAACCCCCTATTTAGCTTCCCCCCCCCCCCCCCCCCCAACACTAAAATCCTGGCTCCGCCCCTGACTGTGAGAAGTTGGCGTCCAAGGCTATCCCGAGCAGCTGCAACTTCATCAACATTCTTCTATGCCTCCTCAGTGAGCTCGTGTATTAACACCTGATGTAAGTCCTTCACGGAAACCAAGCACTCCCTCTCCAATGCCAGATCAGACTCAAGTTGAACCACTCTCTACTCGAGTACGGCTCTCCCACCCTCGAGTTCAACCCTTCCCTCCTCGAGCCCGAGATAGATACCCTTCAACATACGAGCAACCTATAACAGGAAAATACACATTTTTAGCTCGGCAACAAATGCAAAGTACAAATATCACAAAAACAACAACTTACCCTACTTAACTTTAACTATACAGAGGTATTCAACTCCTCAGCACCTCTTTGAGCTGCCAGCCTTAACTGGTTCACCACTGCCAGTAGCTCGTCCGTCTCAGCAGGTCGACTCTCCAATACCTTTGCCCCACTCACAGCAGCAGGCAAATCCACCATCCTCTTCTTCGCGTTCATCTCGACCTCACCACTCACTGTGATCCCCGCGGCCGAGCTACCCTTCACAGTTTTCCTCTTTGGGTGCTTTTGAGCTAGCTTGCTCGAAGTAGTACCCCCAGAAACATCCTTCAACGACATTGGAGCAGCCTTCGGTAGTACCGGAAGCTCTTCCCCGTCCGTTGCTCTTTTCTTGACAGCTTCAGCTCCTATCATCTGTATCTTGGCTTGAGACTTTTGCACTTTCTCCAACCTGCTGTTAGCTCTTTTGTTTCTGTTGATGCTGAGCTCTTTCAGGACAATTTTGAGCTCAACACCTTCTCGAGCTACAGTATCTAGCAGTGATTCTCTTATCTGCACTTTAGATCAAGGACCTGCAATATAACATCATAAAATGTTAAGCAAACACTGCACAACCCTACAACTACAACAGTTCAATATCACATACAATTACTTACTTTTCTTCAGGGTTTTATGCATAAGGTCCATGGGTTTCTCTTCCAAACTCATCCTGCTGAATTCAAATTCCTATGGTATTCGAGATACATTTCGCAAGATTTCTAACAGGCAACATTAGTCTGTATTCTAACTGAGAAAGATAGAACAAAAATCCCTGGTCCAAGTCGTTTTGGACATTCCCATCAAAGTACACGAAGTATATTGATTCCTCCACTCTCCTCTATATTTTCTCTTATTTTAAGTCGGGCAAAAGAAAGAAATATTCTTTCCTATTTGCCACAGTACATCCTCTAAATGACCTCCCAGCGTATTCTACAACATTACCCCATTTCCCACCTACACTATTTTTGATTTTATAAAAAAATTTGAATACATCAGACTTTGGAGGATATGATAACAAATTACTAGGGAAATCTGAAAATTGTACTTCATCCTCCTCCTCATAATCTACATCTATATTTTCAGACTCACCCATACAACAAGAGGTCGATGTCTCCATATTAGGTAAAACCTCCATTTCAAATATAGGCTTGAGGATGAGGCTTATTTCTATAACAGATTCTCCTCACGCCTTAACCTACATACAGGTCCATGTATTCAGTTAATTTACTCAATCATTATCTTTTGTCTATACTTTGACACATACACATCTTTCATACACATACACATACACTCCTATCATACATACACATACATCATATATCTTTTTCCATGCATATCAAACAGGCTTTCCAACAGTTTACTATAAATAGCAAAATTTTAAGAACCCACAATTATTGTAATCTCCATCTCAAACTTCACAATCACAATTCATAACTCAATCACTAACCTTTAACGTCTGAGTACGAGTCATGAACAGCACCCAATCCCTTTTTCATAATGGCACCGCTCTCCCAATGTCTTGACTCTACCTCCACAACCTTCTTTATCCTTCTACGATGATTGTTGTCGTCTAATCTCTCACTTAAATCTCTGTAACTTGCTCTCTTTTCTTTCCCACCGTTCTTTTATTTTTATGGATTTGATAAACGTTTAAATGAGGAAGACGAACTATTATTTATACTTTCTCTACCTAACTGTTGGTAGTTATTGGGCCTCGCACAAGCCGTCCTCAGTTTTGGAATTGAGGGGTCCCTTCCATAATTAATGTCAGACGTTTTATACCTTTTCGGTGAAAGCACATTCCCATCATTATCATATATCCTATATTTTAATATATTTTTCTCTCTTCTACCCAAATCTCTCTCTGACCTTCCCACACTTATGATAACTCTATACTGACATGCAATCAAACTTTTTTCTACACTTACAAAAAAGACAAAAATTAAAATTGATATAATTTCTCTATTCCAACTTCTGCTACTTATAGAACTGCTGACGTCATTTTCAATGTTATTACATTTTAAATTTTAAATTTGTATTTACAATAGTTTTCAACAACATTTACAACAAAACATAAACAAATTCATAAGAAACATTCTACCTACATTCGCATTCAAGTTATTCGATCTAACTCAGTTCACTTACTCATACATAATCACACATGAAACATCCAAGATGCCCTGGAGCACCACACCTAATTAGTTCACCCCCATCCATCCCATCATCTTCCGTAACTATCTCTTTTACAGCAATTTTCTTCACAACAACTTTTCGAGCTTCAGGCTCTATAATCACTTTACAGAATATCTCCGAGTAAAAGTGACGCCCAATCTCGCACTATCTCGCCCTCGTATTCAAACCTTCAAACTGGATTTCAAATTCAGGCAAGTTAGCATCATAATCTAACGCCCCAAAAATCCTTTTCCGCACTTTGGAAATCTTTATTACTAAACACCCCTCTAACGCATAACGAGCTCTTTGCGAACGAGTCCTCACTATTTTTACTACTTACTCCTCTCTACATAACTTTTTAAGCATTATTTATACACCTCTGAGAGATAACATCATATCTCCCACATTTTGTATATTTTAAACTCTATCTAATCTACTTTGCCATAACGAGAAACCCTAAGATCATGAAAGAAAGTTATTTGAACTTATCTTTCTAAAATCGATCTCTTTATAATTCGTCCGTCACCTTTTCGAGTTAATTTTCACAATACCTCTCCAGCTTGATGTTTATTTGTTGCACATTCTATTCTACACAAGATTCATCTTACAGCTCGATTCTTCATACCTCATCAGTTTGATATTCATACCACATATCTCTATTTTTACATCTTCACATATATCTTTAACAGTTCGACTAATAATACTCATCTTTAGTTCGTTGTTTCAATATTGTACTTTCATTCTCCAACATATTTTTCTTTTAGTTCAATCTAACTACTAATTGCAAATTCGATCTATCAACATAATTTTTGCACAAATATCTTTTTTCATTAGCTCGAATATTGATTACAGAATACTTTACAGATAACAAGTTTTTCAGATAATTTCTACAGGTTACATTACATTTCAATTTTCAACATTGCTTCATTTCGAAACTCTTCTGCAAGAAAGGTCCAGGCAATGGTTGTCACGGATCATGAGCACACCTCCAACACCATTTACTTCTACAAGAAACTGAGGAAGCTAATGGTACAGTGCCTGAACCAACCTTCAGCAGGAGACACTCTTTCACGAAGTAGAGCAATGATTGTGTAAAAGAAGATTTTCAATCTCCATCTCCCTTCTCTACCACCACCGTCTCTTCCTCCATAACCCCCACCAGCTTCGAGTTGGTAGAGATTACAAGAGGTCCTACTTTATAACCAAATCCCTCACAAGATACCGGCAGTACTTCTTGTTATGTACACCGAACTCCACATCTATCTCCTTAACCTTGTCCTCCGCCAACAGGCGAAGGCATATTCGATGCTACTCCCTAAACATAATCACATTGTGGAACCTCCAGTAATCATCTTCAGCTTCAACAGCTTCCTCCTCCATCATACCATGGTAAGTTGGTAGTACTGGAATAGGCGTGGGCATCTCCAGCGCTTGGTTGCCAAAGTAGCGCAACTTCAGCCTCTGAACTTCAGTAGCCACCCTCTCTTCATATACCTGTCACCTTGTCTTCACCAATCTCAAAATAGAGTACAACAGAAGATATTCATAGCAATAGGGTACTTTCACAGAGATGACAGACGCTATAGTACAGGTACTATTTATTTCACGGTTGCATTCAATGCGGAGATACTTTCCAAAGCAGTCATCATTCAAAGAACAACTTATCTGGGAACATCAAAAGCCAGGTACATTAATCCTTTCCACCAAAGAAATACCGAGTACCCAACCAGTTAAATTCCTCATCAATACATCATCACTTTCCAACTTCCAACACTATCAGTCAAAAGATTTTTTCTCAACCAAAACCATCCGAGCCTTCAGTTGTGAGGGGGCGATTGTAGGGGCCTATCCCTCGACCTAGTCCAAACTCCAACTACCTCAATATCAAACTTAAGCATTACACACGCGACATATATAATCAGTATTAGCACCTAGACCACGAACTGATAAAGAACGTGAATCGAGCACTACAGGAAAGTATGAACAAGTTAAAAACACTTATCTTTTACGAACTAGCAGTTACATATTCAACTACCACTTACCTCACTATCCGGAGAACGTGCTTCTACACAATAACGAGTTGTAAGTAAGGTCTATATAATGAAATGGTCTAGAGGAAATAAAACCGGAGAAAAACTAGATTTTCTAGATTCTAACACATAAATTTCTAGATTCTAAACATCACAAAAGTTCTTATTTCAAGATCAAACATTTCTGGTTCAAGAGATTACTTGTAATAAGATATCAGCCTCAAACAATAAAAGTTACACTTACTAAACCCTCAACTCGAGGTCGTGGTTTTTTACCTATTCAAAGGTTTCCCACACTAAATTACCTGTGTCATTTCTTGTATTATATTAATTTTTATTACAGGTACAGTTGATGTAAAATCAAATTTCGAGCTACAAAATTAATTAACCCTACAAAATTCTCTGAAAATTAAAAACTCTAAATTTAGTTGTAATGGCCTAATTTCATAGCTCGAAATAGCTCGAAATTAGGTCATTACAACTAAATTTAGAGTTTGTAATTTTCTGAGAATTTTTTAGGGTTTATTACTATAAACAATTCTCAATATGTTGATTGATATTTAGTTTATTATTCTTACACCTTGATCGAAAGATAAGAATCTCATACGAGAGAGCAGAGTGAACTCTGGAAGTCTTTTAATTGTTCCTGAATTAAAAAGAGCTTCGTATTAAAAGAAAAAGAAGAATGAAAAAACTAAGGGTTATTGAAGTAGTAGAGATAGGTTCTCTCTATACCAGTATCTGGACTCGAACATAAGCCGGTATTATAGAATCAAACCTGACGTAACTAAATATACTCCTTTTATTTATTATTTTTCTCGAAAACATCTTATAAAATCAACAACTACTCTCCTGCTCCCAACTCCTCCATCACACTCTCTCTCTCACACAATCTCACCAAACCAGGGAGCACGTTAGCATCACCACCACCACAATAATGGAGTCCTCCATGAGAAAGCCTCGTTTCATTGAAACAGAGACAGAGGAAGACACAGTTGGGGTTTCAGGAAACAACCCCCATCGTCACCCATGTTTCTCGAGATCTCAATCTATGTTAACCAGAAGTAGATCTAGTTATGGATCTCTCACTTCGTCTTCTCCGAGATTGTATAATCTTGGGTTTGATCACCACCAACCCCGTTTACTTGAATCGTGTTTTCTCTGCAACAAACGTATTTGTGATAATGATAACATCTTCATGTACAGGTTAGCACTAATGATTATTAAAATTACTCTGTTTTTATTACAGAAACAATTTCTTCTTTTTATTTTGCACTAATGGGTATTTTTTGTTTGATGAAATTGCTCTGTTTTTATCAGTTTAACAAAGTACTCTGTTTTTAGCTCTAATGGGTATGTTTTTTTAAAAAAAATTACTATGTTTTTATTAGGGAAACAAATTGGTATGTTTTTAGCTCCAATGTTTTGTTTGATGATTTTGCTATGTTTTTATTAGAGAAACAAAATACTCTGTTTTGGTTGTAATGATGGTTGAAATTGCAGAGATACCCCATTTTGCACGGAGGAGTGCAGGCAAGAACAAATAGAGATGGACGCAGAGAAGGAGGAGGAGAAGAAGAGATCTGTTCCAACATTAAAGTCTTTTAGGAAAGACCACAATCGTAATTCTTCGCCTGAGAATCGCCAAGGTTACAACTTCAGATCAAGAACTGTTGTGCGTGCTTAATCAAGATGACTTGATGTCCCCTCTCTAAATAACAGAGAGTGATAGTTTTAATAACAACGAATAGATACTTTAGTGAAGAACAACAAGAAGGGAAGTTTGAGTTTTTTTTTTAAATTATGGTATCGTTACTTTTGCTAGCTTTTTTTTGGCGAAGTAATTTTTCTTTTTTGGTTTATAAATATCAATGAAAAATATAAGAAAGTGTGGAGAGATCTTACTCTGTTCTTTTTATTTGTGAATCGAAGGACTTTATTTGATGAATGAAGCATCTATTTTAGCATTTGTTACAAATTTGATAAATGAAATTTTCTCCTGGGAACTGACATTTAGCGATATGGTCCAGTCACTAATGTCTCTCACCTGGTGGATGGTCACACCACCACTAAACCAATAAATAAGCCGGAATGTTCTTTCTCGGTATTTCATTATGTTGAAACTGACCATGTACCACTGCTAGTCGGAGAGATTAATCACAAAATCTTTGAAGGGAACATGTTTCATTGATTCCCACCACCAAAGGAACTAGCAATTTCTTTCCCCTCATGAACAAGGGAAGATTCTCAAAATTATTTGTTTAGGACTTATGTATGAAATAGAGAAAATTTGACCTGACTTTTCCGAAAATTAGCCTTTGGACCCCAACTTCTCCACTTATTCAATTCTGGACCCCAAAATGCATTTTCCCTGCATGTCAAAACGAAGTTGACCATATTTCCCTCTTTTGCCCTTCACGTGTGCATTACCTTGTTGTTGTTGTTTTTTTTCTTTTAGGATTTACTTGATAAAACACAAATTCGAAAGTTCACTTTAAAGCTTGGAGGGTTTAGTTTACTTTTTCCCAATGGGGATATTATGACTTTTAAATTGTTTTATCTATATCATAGTTGTAACAGTTTATATTTTATAGTTAGAAGATGTTAAGGTTACGGCTCAAAAATAGACAAAGTCGTTCGAACGAAAAAGCTTCCGTTGAAGTCATTCGAACGAGACTTAGGTCGTTCAAACGAAAAACGCTCTGTTTGTTTTTTGCTTAAGTTCGTTCTGAAGGGGATACATTCCAAAGCGATGGTTTATCTCGTGATGCGTACTTCGCTTATGACCTAATAGAGAGTCTATAAATACAGAGTGTGAGTTCAAAGCCTCTATATAGTGTGTGAGTTCAAAGCCTTTGTGTGATAAACTTGAAATCTAGAAAAGATGTAGTAGATAAGTCGTTGCGCATGGATCTCAGGTAAGATAGTGTATTACGGAAGCTCAAACCAAGGTAGAGATTGTTGGTAGAGCGTATCTAATCGTATCGGTGGCGTTGGAATCTCTTGAGGGCTTGTAATTGAACTTTGATACATAGTGGATTTCTAACTTGGTGGTGGGGAGTAGCCTTAAGGTGAACCTCCGATAAATATTATGTTTTGTGTGCATGTTAATTGTGTTTCTATATTTTTTGATTGATTATTTGTATGTCATGAGGATAACGGATAAAACCAAATTGCGCGAGGGTGATGTATTCTGCACGTTCACCCCAACAATTGGTGTCAGAGCGAGGTTAAGATATTGGGATTATAGTTTTTGAAGATTTATGGGTTCAATGGTTAAGTTGGATAGTTAAATTTTTTCAAGATGGATTTGGTTTCGGTTATTTTGGTTACATGATTTTCTCAAGCGGTGGAGTTTGGGAGGAAGAGATTTAGATGAAAACGATATTGTACATAAGCATGGCAACATGGTTTATGTTGTGAGAAAGGCTTGAACATGGTATTTTGTTCAAGGTGAAGTAATTTCGGCAAAAGCTTTAAAAGTTCGGTAAGGGGGGATGGCTTTTCTCTAGGATCGATGTTCGTTAAATTTGGTAATCATGGTGGCACCTCAAGTTATTCACCATGGCTGATTACTAAATTGGCAGGTCACAATTTTATGAATCATGGTCGCAAGTTATGGTTCGTGTGCTAACAAAGTGTGTCAATGTGCGGAGACTCTAGGTTTACGACATTGAGTCAGATTTTACAGGTTTGTTCGACATGGTCGGGTTATTGTGTAGTGTTTAAAATTTTTCCTTTCTAGATTAAACATATACTAGTTCTAATTTTGATGGTATAGGCAAAATTGTGTGATTTCATTGGTATAGATGAAATTACTATTTCAGAGGCTCTTTTCTGTGATAAAATTCAGGGGTGGACTTGATGGTGCTTATGGAGATGTGTTCAAAGCGGAAGTTGAAGCGGTATAGTTTCATGGCTGCAGGTGGAGCAAGCTCGGAAGCATGGTTTATTGCGGAGAAAAAAGAAGCTAATAGATGTTCGCCAGTTTTGACGAAGGTATCCAGTTTTGGGTACGAAAATGTTTTGATTGTAGGTAGCGGATACGAAGTAAACAAGTTCAGCGATTTTGTTGATAGGTTTGTTCGCATTATGGATGGTCAATGATGACATGAATTGAGGTTTTTTCGCCGAGGTGGAGATTGTAAGGTTATGGCTCAAAAACAGACAAAGTCGTTCGAATGAGACATGAAGTCGTTCGAACGAAAAAGCTTCCGTTGAAGTCGTTCGAATGAAACTTAGGTCGTTTGAACAAAAAATACTCTGTTTGTTTTTTGTTTAAGTTCGTTCTGAAGGGGATATATTCCAAATCGATGGTTTGTCTCGTGATACGTACTTCGCTGATGACCTAATAAAGAGTCTATAAATATAAAGTGTGAGTTTAAAGCCTATATACAGTGTGTGAGTTAAAAGCCTTTATATGAGAAACATGAAATCTAGAAGAGATGTAGTCTCTATGATAGACTTTGTAAATAGTTAGTCTGTAAAGAGTTAGTATTTACAAGGAAGAAGGTGGAAGGTGTTCTCTTGGGATTTGATGGCGAGAGGGGAAGAACCTCTTGGTTGCTAAGATGAGAAATCAATGAAGAGAGAAGATTGAAGGGTTTCAAGAAAAAGGTATGCAACATGGTCTTTGTTGAGGTAATTTTTAGATTCTTGATGGATCTCTTGTTTTCTTCTTCTCTTGTAAATCTATGTGAGGGTATTATGAGATTAGATAATTCTATGTTCGCTGGAATCTCTTGAGGGATTGTAATTGAACTTGGATACATAGTGGATTCTAACTTGGTGGTAGGGAGTAGCTTTGAGGTGAACCTTCGGTAAATATTATATTTTGTGTGCACGTTAATTGTGTTTCTATGTTTATTGATTGATTATTTGTATGTCATGAGGATAACGGATACAACCAAATTGCGCGAGGGTGATGTATTCTGCATATTCACCCCAACAAGAAGGGACATGTCCCTCAAGTCCAACTAAGGTTCTTGTCGTTCTTTTTGAATCTTTAAAATTAATTTGCTTCTTCACCAAAAAATTCATTACGTAATTTGAATTTATTCCCCTAACATCTCAATGTTCTATGATAAGTTGGATTTAGTTGTGTACTTAATGATTAAATAAAGGTTATTGTAAGGCAAAAGGTTTATAATGCTATTAGTAACAAATCTCTATATGAGTTTTGAATAGCTTTGTAGTGAGATAGAGAAAAGGGAAATGATGCTAATGTTTTACTTGAATTAGAGAACGATGAGTTATGAGATTCAGCTAATATAAGAGGAAAAAATATATATAAATTCAAAAAATATTAAACCTTTTAAGGCTAATTGTGTCATTATAAAGAAAAATAGGTTAATTGTATAAAAGTAAACTTTGAAACTAGGGTCGATAAAAAGTTCTCAGAATTCTAGGGTAGTAAATGTAATTTATGGTAAACTTCAAGCCTCGTAGTGAATTTTTAAAATTCCTTCACATTTCCACATCACATGTGAGGGTATTATTATTATTATTATTATTATTATTATTTTGATTTTCTAGGTTTAATTTTTTTTTGATATACAGGTGAGGTGCAAAAGAGGGAAATAAGGAGAAAAGACTGGGCCAATTTGGATTGACTTGCGGTAAAAGGCATTTTGGGGTCTAAAATTGAATATGTGGGTATGTTGGGGTCTAAACACTAATTTTTAGTTTCTACTAGGGGCAAAGCCCAAATTTCTCTATGAAGTATGATATGCGCCATGAAAAATGACGAATTCTCGTCACAAACAACTAAAAGATTATCGGAGAACCTTAAAAAACTTGTGTGGGATTTAATATGTAATACATTATTCATAGATATGTACATCACATATGTAAGCGTCACCGCTGGTCTTGGCTATTGGTATTAACATCCGTTGTTGGGGGTTATTGCCATTAAAAAGGGTTACTTCCACCATCTTTGGTTCTACCATCAACATTACCACTAGTTTACCGCATAACGGTGGAACTGACAACGTAAATTTATTATTTTCTTTTTGGTTTTATATTTGCATTTCTGGTAGACTTTTTTCGATTATAAGTGCTAGTAGATTAGATCACCTTGATTCGAACAACATCGTAGAATTTGACCACTTGAAAGTCTCATCACTGAATAAAAAAGTTTTTTTTTACAAGTTAGAAGAATGATCATTTTTCAGGTAGCATGCACAAATGCACGGAGTTTAGAAAGAAAAGGGATAGAATAGAAACAAAACTACTTCCCATGAGAGAAGAAAAGATAGGAGAAAAGAGAAAAAAAAATAGAGAGAAATGTGGGAGTGGAGAAATATAATTTCATCTTACCTAAAATACCCATTGTTTTTCCAACTTATTACTGTGTGTACAACTAACACAAACTAAAAATAAAGAAAAAACTAAAGGGTATTTAAGAGATCCCAAAAAGCTTTAGACAGACTACCATCTAACCTCTTTGTAACCACCAAGAGCAAAAAGTGCAGTTACGTGTAGGGTGACCTTCCTACCGGTCGGTCAGACTATACGGGAATATACAAGAAAGTTAATACCGCCACATCGTAATCATCTTTACAGATCGTAATATATATATATATTTTCATTCCACCAAACGACGACGAGAATGAACTCAAGTGTGAAGGAAGTTTATTACTTATTAAGAACATGATTTTGAGCTACATTAATTCCGAACTGTCGGAACCGCCATTACGCCCATTACTAATTTTGGTCCATTTGGAACAAATTAGACCCTCTCCATTAGAGCATCTCCAATAGACCCTGATCTAAATTCATATTTGGAGTAATCACATAAAATGACCTCTAACGGTGAGCTCGGGATCCAAAATTCATAACTGGAGCCTTGGGGTGAAACACTTCAAATTAAAGCCAGATGATTAATCATGAAGGGCTTGGCGAGGTGCATAATGAGTAAGCCCTTATCCATGTTGAATTGCTGCTTTTTACCCCCACCAAATGATTCCAGGCGCTTAATGATTAAAAACTTTGCGTAAACCCCCAAAATAATGTAACCTTTTTAAAGCGCTTGCTCCAAGTCATTTGGAGCGATGCAATTTTTTTATTGAAACCTACACCTGTGCTTCGAATCCTGAATCTGAATTATTACCTAAATCCAGATATTTGGCTGTTGAAAATGCTCTTACCCCTACAACTCGTCTCCTAGGCAAGGATTAAAATTCCAAACAATTCTGACTTACCGACCTCCCTAAGGTGGTTTTCCGTGATATTTTTATTTATCATGGCTCTTTGGTTACTCCATTTTTTAATTATCTAATGCAAAAGGCCGGTTTAAACCAAATTATCGCAATATATTGGTGGTTTTTTTCTCTCTCGGTATTTTGATAATTATTACGATATATTGAAAATATTACTCAAGACCCTCAAATAGTTTATTTTGCTTAGCATCAAAAGTGGACGGATATGGGTAATAGCCAGTGCACATGCTTTCCATGGTCATGCTATTAAAGTGCGATGAAAGATAACCTGTATCATAACTCTCATGAGATGAGCTTGACCCAAATACTCGTTGTGAGCTTCTTGTTCAACCTCGCCGGTTTCCCCAATTAATTGATTTTTAACGAGAAACATAATTGAAATCTTGAGTTGCATAGTCACAATCGGCATCTTCAATAAACGGTACGTAACCCCTTTGATTTGACAATATTTACAACCATGGTCTAAAAGGAAAAACCACGATAATATAAAAAAATTAAAAAAATCGTGATACATGGACAATATTTACAATAAGTGTGGTAAGTATGCGATTTATTGTCGGTATAAAAAGCCATGATAAACCGTACAGTTATTTTAATTTTGTCGGCTAAGGCTCGCAATTTAACTAAGCTACTGGACGAGAGATATTAAAAGGGCAAATATGAGATTTCAAGTCACAATGAAGTCAACCAGAGTGAAGATATATATAATTGGTGCCAAACTGTCGGCAAAATCAATCCTCTACAAACAATTACAAAACTGCCATTACCCGCCACTCTTCAACTCCTCTGTGATCGATTTCAAGAAGACACACACACACACACACACAGATGGAAGGTCTGATAAAGGGTTTGATCAATGTCGCTCTCGATGGCCTCGGAGATCACAACAACGAAGACCAATCTCGAGATGAGCGGTCTAGATCTAGTTGGGCGCAGGTTAGTATCTACTCTTTTTTAGAGCTGTAGAACGTTTAGTGCTGTACTAAGCTTAGACTAAAATGCGCAGGTGGTATTAGGGGAACAGGATAAGGATGAGGAGGGCCGTGTTGGGCAAGATTATAACCACTGGAACAGAAATGTGAGTTTTTCTTTTTCTTTTTCTTTTGGGTGAAATAGGATAAATCCTTATTTGGGTTTTTGTGTAGAGAAGGAACGAGGCGTCAGAGGCGGTTGGAGAAGGGTATTCGAGACGACCCCAGAAGGTAATCACATAGCTCTTTCTAGTGCTTTTGCATGGTGCAGCGTAATTTATAATGCTAAACTCTCAAGAAAAAACTAACTAAATTTAGACAGAGAGAAACTTTCAAACTCTTTTAAGTACAATTACTTGAAATACAGTCAACGTCTATTTTAAGAGCACTTAGATCATGAACTTGATTATTATTAGTCTAGACTCCCCCATCCTTGGTACATACTTTTACTGTTTCTTTGCCATAAGCTGATATTATCGATAAGTATTGTGAGAGCTAATTTATGTCTTGAATATTGTATGAGAAGCATGAATATGGTAACCAGGGTGGTCAGCAAAATTTTAACCAGAACCAGTGGAACAACAAGGTTTGTTTCTTTACGTGTTTAACCTATCATGGTTACAATGTATGAAGATACTATGTTTTGGGTGTGGATTTTTATAGGAAGAGGGAGAAGGAAAGAATGAAATCTGGGAGACTGTTGGCAAAAAGCCTCCAAAGAGGCATCCAAAGGTTATTTTTTCTTTAAATCTGTGTTTTTTTCTGCAATTAAACAACATGTAATGTAATGTTCATTTTGTATGCCACATGCGCATACCTCTCAAGTGGACATCTTTGCATATTCGTCCATTTGTTCTAGTAGAGCTAGATTTCATGACCTAGAAAAGCTTCATTTACTAACATAACAAATTGAGAAAATTAAGCAGAAGTTAAATAAGAATGTGGTACATAATCTTGTAAATGGATGAATGAATTGTAGAGATTCAACTTTATTTTCATTCTCTTTAAATAAGAAAATATTGTCCATTCAATTAAGGTTCAAAACCACAATAGCTTGTTCTTAAACCTCAATAAGATACATTGAGAATTGATAAAATCGTGACTTATAACTAGAGTTTATATTGATTACAACATTTACAGTAACGAATCATTATACTGAATGTGCCACTATCTTAAACGATTTTTTATTTTTTTTTGTAAGGTAAGCAATATTTTTATAAAAAAAAAAAAAAAAAGTACAGCAAAAGTAGGAGAGAAGCAAAAAAAATCTAGAAACCTAGAAAATATATAGGAGCAGAGGCATCATATGAAATAGCATGACATCCCAGCCAGGTTGGCACCCCATGCATCTCTAATCATTTGCAGCCCTATCTTAGAAGCTCCATCAGCAGAAAAATTATGCTCCCTCCAAACAGTAGTAAGCCTAATTCTTGAGAAGAAGGATTTGAGCCCATGCCAATCAGTAAAAAGCTGCCAAGGAATGGCATTTTCTTTGAAGGCTGCTATAGCAGAGTCAGAATCTGAGGTCACCCATACATTAGGAATCTGCATTTCTCTAGCTTGCTTAAGCCCATCAATAATAACAGCTACACACTCTGCATACCATGCTGTGGTAAATTGCAGGTTTCTCACAACAACATCAGAAACAGCACCATCATGACATCTAAGAACAGCACCACTACCACCACTACCTGAAAACTGAAATTCACTAGAGAGAAAGAGATGGGAGAGAAGAGGAGCAGTAAGCATTGGTGGTGGGCATCAGCAAGTTCTGCCCAATTAATTGCCGGAATTACATATTACCGTCGAGGAGTCAACAAATCCCAGCTGATGTCCTTCAAGGCTTTCTCAGTCGCTTCTCTATTCGTCGGTGCAGGCGCCACCCATTCCTCGCTTTTTTACGCGCCTCTGGCATACACAAGGTGGAAGACCTAAGGGAGCTAGGAGTTAATATTAAGGGTGGTTTAGGGGTTCCTCCTAGAAAAAAGACCTGCTAATTAAGAGAGAACCTCCAGCAGTGACAAAAGAGTGGATTTTAGCTCACTACATGAAAAACTAGTTTATCAGAGTATCATTACTTATGCGGAAAAAAAAAAAAAAATCTATGTGTTGATTTTTATGGTAACACAAGAATCACTAAAATAATCGTTTATGGGGTGGTCTGTAATCGTGTAACTCATGCTGTGGTTTATGAGCATTTTCCAGAATGGGATAATTTATATATCTTATGTGAAATCGAAATTTTGAGTTTAAATGTGAGTTAGTTTGAAAAAATAAAATAAAAATAAATAAATAAAATATCACCACTACCTGGATTACCATTGGATGCACCATCACAGCAAATTCTGGTTTCATCAGGCCCTGGTGGAACCCAAATACAAGATTGCATAATTGGGGTTTTCTTCAATCTGCAAACAGCACCTGCACTTTTGATGATCTGGAGATCTGAAACAGAATTCTACATAACAGCTTTGCTCATATCTGAACATCCTTAAACATCAATAAGAAGCTTCCTTTTAAGCTTACTTATTAAACAACATAGCATTTCTAGTTAACCAAACATGATATTGTGAAATCAGTTAAAAAAGATTTCCACAGGTCTTTCAGCCAATGGACTGGAGTTCCTTGCTAAGTTTACCAGATCCTTAAGGTTGCCAGATGTATCCCCATTGAGTTGAAATAGGTTGAGGTCCCAATCTCTGATTTCTGCCATCCACTCCAATCCTAGAAAAGGTATCTAATGGATTCAGCATCTTTGTGGTAATAGTAGCAGCTATAGACAGTAGTTTTTCCTCTTGCTTGCAGTACACTTTTGTGTAGGAACAGCATTATGCAATAACCTCCACCCTAAGTTTGAATTCTTGGGCAAAATTGGAGATTTCCAGACAAATCTGTACCATCAAATCTTTAGGCAATATACAGTCTATGTCCTGATATATTGAATTAACCATGCAAACAAGGTTGGCAGTAATTTCCTTGCTTACTTTAGAAATCATTGCCAAGAGGGAAGCACGGAATGGGAGAGAAAAAAAGGAGATGAGATGGCACATAAAGGATAAAGAAACATTTACTAAGGGGTAAGTGAAAACCCCCCTAGAAGCAGGTTATTCTTCATGTGAACCTGCCAGATTAAAGTGTGACCTTCTTGGTGGTAGGATCCATTTATCTATAACATTATGGTAAGATACATAAATGTTTTACATAAATGTGGTAGGGTTTGGGATGTTTTGTACACAGAAGGGTATAAGTTTGATATTTCGAGGGAGGCAATGGTGTGTTTGATTAGATAACACTTGACTGGGACTGGGGAAACTCTTGAAAAATTTATGCTTCCCTCTTGTGTTTCTAACTGCCATACTTTTAGTTGGGTGTTAATCCATGAAGTGTTTGATGTGGTTGGGATTGTGATCTTCTGTACAGTCGAGACTTTTAGTATAAAATCTCGAATCAATTGTAGATATGATTAGTTACTTAACACTTTCATTGAGACTAGGAACACCCTGAAATGCGATGATTACAAATAATAATTTTCTTTGAAATTGTTATTGCTATAGAATCTCAAGATTTATCCTAATGAAATGCGATTCTTTGTATATGATATTCTTATGTCCTAGATATCTAAAATTCTAAATGTATTATTTTTTTACATTATTGTTGTTTTCCACTTAAACTTATAGTATAACTGTATATATATGACACCACTTCAGATACTCAACGTTTTTGGGAGTATAAGTAGGTCTTGCTACTATTTGTAAGTTAAGTACAATAATAACACGAATTAGTTAACTGTTTTTTTCATATTCAAACAACTTGAACAGCCAATAGAATTTGATTAATAATATTCTTTTTATGCAACTAATAGCAAATATTATATTGCTGAATGATGAGCTTGTTTTAGTAAATTTCAATAGTAATAATATTGTTATGGAATCTCAAAATGTGTATAGGCGAAATGTGATACTTTTGATATCATAAAATATTAAATTCGGTAATTGTATATCAATGCGATGTTATTTGTTTTGTGGTGTAGGTAACAGCAGATCATCGGAATGAATATAAGCGACCCCCTAGTGAGCAAGAATACTCTAAGGAGGCTGATTATGGTAATAATGTAAACCTGTCAGTGTCAGAAGGTGAGCTTGCCGACCTCTCACACGCTTGCAATAAGCTATGGGAGCTTGATTTAAACCGCTTGGTACCTGGAAAAGACTATCAGATAGACTGTGGTGATGGTAAAAAGGTATACCAGAAAGAAGATATGGCACAAGGAAACCTGTTCTATTGGCTTAGCGAGGATGTCTTCAAACAACCTACATATGCTCGGTTTTGTTCCCTTTTGGATAATTACAACCCAAATGAAGGACATAAGGAGGTAGTCACCTCTGAAGAGAAGCAAGAACAAGCTGCATTTATGGAAGAGATTAGTAGGACTGCACCTATTAAGTATCTTCACAAGTATCTTACACAAAAAGGCGTCATATCGTCCAACATTGAGGATTTTAAGAGAATGATGACGAGTCTTTGGTTTGATCTTTATGGCCGAGGTGGTACATCTAGTTGTTCTTCGGCTTTCGAACATGTCTTTGTTGGAGAGATCAAACAACGGGGGGAAACTGAAGTATCTGGGTTCCATAACTGGCTTCAGGTTTGTATCTTATTCCCTATTTTTCAATTTTTGTGCGTTTGCGGACTCTCCTCAAGGTGTTATAAATTCCAATGTGGAGTGCATAAAATATTTAAGGCGCTATCTATACTATTAACCCAAACTTTGATGAGGTTATAACTAGTATAGTGACTAAATTTTCCTATTAGACTTGTGACTGTTCTTCAGTAGAATCTTGCATTCTATAATTTGTTCTTCGAATTATCATTTGAGGATGAATATCACTTTTCCTCCATCAGTTGTTACGTCTACTTACTAATTTCTTCATTCTTTTCTTGACTAAATATATTCAATTCTAAGGTTAAAAGACCAGAAAGGACTAAGATCTGTACTGTTATTCTCTTGTTGTGCAGTTCTACCTAGAAGAAGCAAAAGGGACGGTTGATTATCAAGGATATATTTTCCCACGGAGACGTGGGAAAACTGTGAGTAACTTGAACCTTAGTTATGAATGCCGTTTATCGTAATAGAAGTGAACATATGTTTTATTTATTATCGCTCGTACGGTCGCACCATAATTGTCATCTTTGAGGACTGTTATAACTTATAACCCTGATGTTAGCAAAGCTCTTCTTTTTAGCAAGTATTATTACCGAATTTTCTTGCTTAGAATCATGTACCCCGTTGTCTTGGCTTCTATTACAAGAGAATCACTCAAGTTTTACTTTTTGTGTGGTGATGCAGCCGGACTCCGAAACCCAGTTGCTTACTGTACAGTTTGAATGGAACGACATTCTTAAAGCTTTCTCAAGCACTTTAGTTGGAGTCAGCCCAGAGTTTGAGATTGCACTTTACACACTATGTTTCTTCATGGGTGGAGAGGACAATCACGTTCAACTTGGTCCTTACTTCGTCAATATCAAATGCTATCGTCTCGGACGTGACAAAATTGGTTCCGTGTTTCCAATTGCTGAAAATTGAATTCAGGTACAAATATTAAAATGTAAAACTCTGTCTTCGAAAAAGTTAACTTGATGCTTTCTTAATTGGTGAAAACTGAAAATTATTTCCAGAGCATTGAAACTATGTTTTGGAGCTTGTGTATTGAATTGAAACAGACGCTTATCCTCTACTATTGTTCAAGTGTATCAGATACCTTATTATGGTACACATTGTAGTCATGTAGACTTCTTTCAGTTAAGCCCATAGTGAAAATGTAGAATGACCTTGCACTTATTAAAGTTTTGAGTTTTCGTAATTTATTTAGCCATGGCAACGTCAACAATGGATATGTTTATATGGCATTGTCGTCAGGTTGTTGAAGTATTTAGTGTGATGTGATGTTATGTTGTTACCATTTTGGCCATTGTGGCATATGTCTATAATTGGTTCCCGAAGGTTAGTCCATTTGATAGCAACAGTGGTATGGAAATGGCGGTATTTCACTATTGTGGTAATCCCTTGATAACTATGGTCAATGCATCACCATTGATACCTTAATGAAAAGTTCAGTTGAGAAACCGCCATGTATTAAGGGGCACACCATTGGCCTGTTGCCGGTGGTGAGCCGTTGTCAAACGATAAAATGTATTCATTGCACACCATTGTCAGATCTTGTGCTAAAATACATTCATTTCATTAGCGTAAAGCTTTACGACAATTCAGTAATCAGTACATAGACAGACATACATTATTATGCGGAAATTATAAACATAGTTTGGCAGGGGCGAACGCATTCTTTTGTAACAAATAATGACGTAGACTATCCCTCTTGGAGATATTTTAGATGGGCACCCCTCCAAAGTACAGTAGAAGTCACAAACCTAGGCCATAGCATTTTTCAACTCTCAACCTCACCATTTTTTATACCTTCGCTTCCCCACTCCCACTCTCTTACCACGGGATTACAAAAAGAGAAAGGATTTAGAGACGCTCAAAAACCAAACACTCAAGTCTCACTCAATACCAACCACTCATCTGAGTCCAGATTTGCCAACCTTCCATAACGGAGTGTTGTGACAACCCTCTCTCTCATTAGCTGTAGATTTGATGGAAGTTAAGCTAAAAAGTTTCATTTTTCAAAATTTCTATATTTGTAAAAAATTTCAAAAGAAAATCATCTCCTTTATTTTCTCTCTACCTTCTCTCTCTATTTCTCTTCTCGATCTCCTCTTCGTCTCAAGAAACTACACTTCATAAAATACTTTGTAATGATGATAAATAAATTGTCAAATATCCATAGTTAGTGTACATATTGTTTAGTTACAAAGAGTGAATTAATTTCCAAGAGGTGAAAGCTTCATGCGAGAATTAAATGAGAAGAGAAAAACCAACACCATTTTGGGGGTATTTTGGCTTATGCAATAATTTTGCTTCAGGAAGTCCAACATATATTTTATGGAGCTTTAGCTTATACAGTTACAGTTTGAGTACTTAACCCATATGTTATATCTAATCTCATTTCTAGCAGAACTAAGATGCCCTTGATGATTCTTGCTTCACGTAATAAGTTAACTATGCACAAATCGAAGTAATATAACCAAAGTGGTAGAGTCCAGTTGAGTACCCTGTGAGCACTCTATGTAACTGAATCTCATGTAAGAGAACAATTCTAAAATAATTTCATTTTCAGTGTTAAATGTTTTCATTTGTATATAATGAAATGTCACTTTCTTAATCCAATAATTTTTGCCAAAAAAAAATTCACAGAAAGAAAGAGAGGCAGATAAAGAGAGACTAATAGAAGAGGAAGAGGAAGAGGAAATACATAAGAGGAGAGAGAAAGTAGAGAAAATTTTAGGGAGATATTTTATCTTGGAAATCTATACTGAATATAGAGTTTTAAATAAGGTAAACTTTTACTAACTTCTGTCAAATCTACAACGAATGAGAGAGGGTTGTGACAACCCTCCGTTAAGGAGGGTTGGCAAATCTGGACTCCACTTTCAAAATTTGTAATTTGATATATAGGAAATGAGGTGGAAAAAAGTTTTGGTCATAACTGCCCCACTTCCTCTCTCTTTGTCTCTCTTTCCCTCTCTCTTACAAAGATTTTAAATATCACATTGCTGTCTATCCCTCTCTCTCTCTTACAAACGAAACACTATCTCTCCCTCTCTCTCTTACAAACGAAACACTATCTCTCCCCTCTCTCTCTTACAAGCGAAATAATGTCCATTTTAACCAATTATCTCTCTCAAACAGTTTCTCTCTGTTATACTCATCGTTAGAGACAGGGGAGACAAAGTTCTTTTCATTGGGATTTGGGGTTTTTAGGGAAGAGAATCATTAAAGGTTTGTTGTTGAATATTGGAGGACAAAGCGAAAGTGGAAATTGGCGTCTATTTGAAGGTATTGGAAATCTCTGTTATACTTTGACAATATCCAATATCCCTTAATAATTATAATTCATTTACCCCTTTGTGTAATGCATTTACATTCGAAATTGGCAATTTATTTCCCCTCTGTGCATTTACCCCTAGTTTATGTCCCCTCTGTCCATTGGATGGTTAAAATTGTCGAATTCGACAATATAGCAATGAGATTGAACTTATGGAAATATAGTATTGTCAAATTCGACAATTTAACTGTGAAATTGGAGTTATAGAAAACGAAAATTGTCGAGCTCAAAAATTATGATAATGTGCATGAAGCATTGCATATATAACATTGTCGATTTCGACAATTACCAAGTACAATTGGAGTTATATATATATATCGATTTCGACAATATTGAAGTGAGACTTATACTAATAAAATTGTGTACAAAATATTGCACTGAGACTTAGACTAATAAAATTGTATACATGTACACAATGAAAGAGAAAGTGCCTACTACAGCTTTCAATAGAAGAAAAAGATAGTTGAACAGAGCAGACCTAGAACACCCGTACTTTGAATTTGCAAAAACATATAAGAGGAAGAGAAATACTATTGAGAATAAAATAGTGGTCCCTCCAAACACTGTTAAACAATCCCCTACTTTAAAACTACGAATGAGGGTGTTTCTAAACACAGTAGAGCTGATAGAATGGATCGCATTGAAGATGGTGACGAGGTTCGGGCAACTGGGGGTTCTCAAATTCAATGTGAGCATGCCCAAGCTACTTTGGGAGCTCAACCAATGCTCCTAACAGATTCTGATATTAATATTCCTAGTGCTGGGGAGAATTGTGAACGTAGTAAGGTGATGGGGCTGCAAACAACGAAGAGGTTGGCTCTATTGATACTAGTTTACTCTAGAGCTTCAAGTTCCATAAAGTGAGGTCGATCGCGCTAAGGCAGGTATACTACCTAATTATTATTTATTATTCCCATTATTTGCTACATTTTATTTGGTAATCACTTATTTTTTTGGCATAATCAATGTTATTGTTCAAGAGAAGGCGTGCCTTCGTGTTCACCATCACCCATCAACGTGGGATCTTATAAAGGAACCACAAATGGTTCAGGATTTTGTTAAGTTGAAGGGTTTAGATAGAATTGGAGCCATATTATATGATTCTTATAACTCCAGCTTTATTTATGCGTTTGCCGAACGTTAGCAACCAAAATCTAATAGTTTCCACTTCAAATGGGGGGAAACGACTCCAACTTTGGATAATATGGAGCAACTGATCGGCTTTGGTGCAGATGGTGATGCCATTGTAATTGGTGGGACTTGGGGATTCCCTGCACTTCTCGAGGTTTTTGAGAAGAATATTTTGCTATATTTAAAAGGATTCAAGACTTTGAAAGCTGGTGGTGCTAGAAATTATTTGCCACTGAAGAAACTAAGATAGCATTATGCCTACAAATTAGAGAAGATTCTTAGTGATGGTACTGCTGTGAGAGCCAAGAAGAAGGGGCTAATAGCCAGGTCTGCTGCTCATGCGTACAAGTTATATCTATTGGTTCCTTTTTATTTCCTGTGAAAAAGGGCACTGATGTCAGCGCACGGTATCTGGACTTGTTTACCAAGGACAAAGCAGGAAAGAAGTGGTAATGGGGATCAACAGTTCTGGCGTATATGTATCACAATCTCGGTGCAACATCTCGAGATGATGGGAGACAAGTTGCATACTATATCACGCTACTCGAGGTGATTCACATACTCTTTTACTACTATTATATACATATGCATGAACCTATCCCTTTACTAACTTGATTTTGTTTATCTATATACATGTAGTCGTGAATCTTTGCACATTTCCCAAAGCTTGCTGGGATACCGACGGAGATGGATTTCGACCAATACGAGCACTATATTTGTTGGAAATGGGGAAGACCTGTTACGGATAGATACGGTGGTCTGGCTTTACTAAAGTTTAGGGAAGTATTGGACAATTATAAAATCGATGATGATAGTTGATTAGATGAACTATCCCATCATTTTTTTGTAGTATACACAGGTCTATTGGTCACTGTTATATACTTACATACACAACCAATATGTAAGTATATATTGTCAAAGTCGACAATATTGGTAGTGTATATAGAAACAAGTAATATATAATATTATCTTGTTCGACAAATATGGCAATGTAGTTTTAGTTATGCATATATAATATTGTCGAGCTCGACAATTACCAAGTCCAATTGGAGTTATGCATATATTATATTGTCGAAATCGATAATATAGTTAAATTATTATAGAACTACTGGGTAAACAGATAATTTAATGTTTTTATCTCAATTATTGGGTGTTTGCACAGTTTCTTCTTTAGATGTTTTTCCCTTCTCTTTTGTTGTTCTTAACATAATACATTTGGCTCATTTTTCACATAAGTTGTATGGGACCCGTATAGAGATAAAAGAGATTTTGCACATGGGTTCAAGGAGATCACCTCTTTCTATGGTGCGCTAGCAAGTCCAGACCATATTCAGATCTACTACCCAAATAGGGTTGTGTGGTAGTTCTCACGGGAACAAGGCATCCCCACAAAGCCATTGTGACTAGAGGTATCCAACCTATAGATTTCAGAAGAGCCGAGAAAATATAACCCTAAGTATTGCTTCTCCACAAAGAAGTAAAAGGATTAGGTACTGAAGAAAGCTGAAAGGGGGCGGAGGGTACGAGAGGGGACTCCAGTATGTACGGAGGGATATTTAGAGTAGTTTGTCACTGTCTCATAGACGACGATCTATTCCATTACTGCTGACTTGGCTGCAGATGACGATGTTGGGATATTTAGAATTTATCAAAGGAAGGAAGTCTGTGTCAACGAGGATATTGACACCCCCATGGACCAATATGAAGATGTTGGTGAATAATATCATGCATCGGTTAGTACATCTTCCCTTATATTATGTTCACTTTACAAATTTTATTCCCAAATATTGGTTTGCTAATATTTTGTTCATTTCACAAACAACTTTTATAGCTCAATGAGCATGCCACTCTGTCTCCAAATGTGCATAATATTATGCCCACACAGGCCAAATCTGGTGGGTTGGATCAATAAATCAAAGTATTAAATGACAAACTTCAGAAGCTTAAAGAAGATAAAGATAAAGAGTCTGAAGCCAACATAAATCTAGCAAAGGCCCTGAAAGAGAAGGTCAGTTATACCAGCAACTAGTATATTGTTGTTCACTATCTGTATGTAACTTAATGTTAGTGTTTATGTGAAGTTATCCTTATATCTAATTGTTGAGTTTGACAATTATGACAGTGTATGTAAAGTTAAAAAATATATAATATTGTTGAGTTTGACAATTATGGTAGTGGTCTAAATTGTCAAATTCCCTATGGGAAGATTTAGAGAGGCCCCACCCCCCAAGAATTTAGTTAAAAAATGTCTATATAGGTATATAAAAAAATTAAAAAATATATATATATACATTTTTCTTTGTCCTAATGACATCAATGAAAGTTAGCTTAACTGGTAAATTATGGAGCTCCATATCCAAGAGTCTAAGGTTCAATTTTTGATAATATCAAATAAGAACCTTATTTTGATATTTTTTTCACCTAAGTTAATTATGTCATTGCAGCAAAAAGCTTCAAAAAAATTTATGAGAAGAAGTAAATCTGAATAATTTGCTAGTCAAATATAATGTTATATTTGATTGATTTTTAAGTTTAAAATACTGTTAAATGGCCAAAAATTGATACCCTAATAAAATTTATCGCACTACCTTCGCCCCCCCCCCCCCCCCCCAAACATGAAATCCTGGCTCCACCCCTGGAATTCCCAGTTGGTCGACAATTTTAAAGTTCACATGTGAAGTTTTAATTGGGTTATAGAATAATTATTTCATCTTATCTTAACCTCAGACAAGTTAATGTAATTTGCTGAGAGAAACCATTGATCAAATGAAGGAGGACATACAACTTGTAATGGCATATTTTTCGGAAGGAGAATGTTCGCCAATACTTTTATGGAAGGAAATTCAAATAGCAAGCTATGACACTTAATTTTACGTGGAAAGCTCAGACTAACCTGAGTAAAACCACGACCTCGTAGAGGGCTTTGGGAGAAAATCCAATAATATGTTAATTGTTACAATATTGAGCTGTGAGTAAAGAACAAAATAATACTTTAAGCAATCGTGGGTAGATTTCTCTTAGGGCTTGTCTCTCATCCCCTATCTGTATTTATAGCATATACAGGCAGGGTTTACAAAGTTTGAAAGACGGTTTCCTATTCTGAAGGAGGTGGGCGCACTTGGCGGATCTTCAACAACTATTTTGACTGAGTGCAACGACTAGTTCTGTAGTTCGACTTGAGAACTTTATTGTAGCCTCAGTTGTCGAGTCTTTGTTCGAGATCAGTATTCGCTGTCTGTAATGGATCTTCGACTAACATCTTCAGGCTTGTAGTTGTCAATGTTGGGAAATATGCTATTACACAACTGAAGCGTGTACTTGACGAACATTGTGCACTAGCATACACAGATCTACCAGAGCAATTAAATACGAAGGTAAGGTCTTAGGCAGATATGATTATCTCTAAATCCATTGATTGTTTTATTCAAAACCTTGATGTTCGTAATAATATTTTTGTTTGTAGATATTGGAGGGCAAGAATTTACAAGACAATAATACTACTTTGGAGGCAGAGCTAAGGCAAAAATTTAGCTTTGAAGCATGTAATGAGAGATATATGGAGGAAGCTGCGAGATATACGGAGGAAACTAACAATCTCGTAACCCCCCCCCCCTCTCCATATTTATTTCATGGAATGTTTATTTCACTGTTAATTCTAAAGTTGGAGTTTTTTTTTCAGCGTAGGAAGTTGTATAATGCTAAAGAGATGAAGAAGTCTTTGGAAGTAAATAATAATAAATGGGTATGACCTATTCCTAACTCTTATACCTATGTCACTCCACGTCATGTCATTCTTGATAAGCTTTGGTGATGCACCTATTAGTGTCTACTATAATATCTAGTTGTTGTTGCAGGAGGTTTGACGTCATTCATTGAAGAAGGCATTTGTGAGTGAAAAGATGGGAGACATGGGGGACCCAACCTTTGAAGAACTTTTTGGCCATAATAAAAGATTCTTCATAATAGCATAGCAAGAACCCAAGGGAGATTATCAAGAAGACTTAGTTTCCACGGGGCTAACCATTGAAAATGTCATCATTGCTAGGAGCCAAAATATGGCTAAAAGAAGAAGTTAGAAGAAGTTCTATTTCAATCATGGACGAAGTATCGTCTAGATGTTCGTGACATCGACATCAGTGATAACAATTCTACTTTTAGGGTTTTGGCCACGATTCAGCATCAGAGTCAACATAGATTCCCATATGTAATGAAATCGTTGAAGTCTTTTCCCTACAAGGACCCCACATTATTCAGCCAGACATTGGGTATACAATTCACTCCAGCCGGTGAGAAGGCGTATGAATGTTTGTTACAGACATGTTCATTTGGTCATCAACATGTAGAGTATAGGCATATGGTGTATTTACTATCAACTTACTATGAGAAGGTTGTGGTCTTCATTAGCCACACTGAAGCATATACATTCTTACCCTTTTTTTGGGCACGTAAGAAAAATACTACGTCGAATGAGGAGAAGTTCCAGAACCTTCTTATGGATACTAGTAAGTATTAGTAGTTTCGTTTGGGGGCAGACAAACATTACGTTGGTTTGTTTCCAAGGTTTGATGCACCAATGCCTCCAGTTTTTACTCTTTTCTACAGTCATGCAATTCTGGAAATTCCTTTGGCTTTTACGAAAGAACAACTGACGAGGTATTTTGATGTAAAGAATATAACCTTCAAGGCATTACTTAAAGAGCACAATGTAAAGGGGAATCAAGTGAATGACATGATCGTTGTTGGTTTCTCGACAACCAAATAGGGTTGTCGACAAGTGTTTGTATAACCCATTTTTTGTAAGAGTACCCCTTGTTGATTCATTTTTTGTCGACCAAATGTTTGTATATCACAGTTCTGTTACCTCACTGTTATTGGTAGTGTACATGGTTATCCAATTTTTGTATATCACAGTTCTGTTAGCTCAATGTTTGTATATCACAGAATTCTTGTTTATTTTTTTTTTTTGTAAGAGTGCCCCTTGTTGATTTATTTTTTGTAGTATACACAGTTCTGTTAGCTCACTACTATATATAAATTTCATTTCTGACTGTTCAAAGTTTATACAAATTAGCTGTGAGGAATATTTTAGCAGTGCACTTGGAATTAAAAAATAAAATCTTGTCGAAATCGACAATATTCGCAGTGTACATGGTTACTTGCAATATCTAATATTGTCGAGTTCGATAATTTTGGTAGCGTAATTGGAGTTATGCATTTATAATATTGTCGAGCCCGATAATTACCAAGTGTAATTAGATTTAGGGGTATATAATATTGTCGAAATCGACAATATAGTTAAATTATGGTCTATAAATTGTAAATCACCGACAATTTAATGCTGCATATTCGACAATATTGCCTACATATTTGACAATCTACAAATTCATAGAGGTGTGCATAAAGCTACATAATCCTTAAATTTTAAATAGTGCATTACTATTGTCCTAAATTCTAAATACAAACCAAACTGAATGTTGAATGAATACAACAATCCCTCGCCAATAATAATAATCAAATATAGATTTATTATAATCAAATGCAGATCGGTGCTATGTTAAATCTTGTTTTCCTAGATGTCTTGGTTGTCAGGATTCTCTGGCAACGGCTGAATAGAATCCTCATGACTGTCTCCTACATAGAATTCATTCCGATTGTAAATGCAGGATAAATACATATGAAACACATTATAGAGAAATCACAGAGAATATGAGGTTTATGCATAGTGTCGAATATGTACTTACTTGATTCCACTATCTTCGTTTTCAGAAGTGGGCATGTCCGTTTGTCATGGTTGTCGAGTACTCAATAACTTTTTCTTCTTCATAACAGCCTCTTCCATCCCCCCTTTTCCATCTTGCCCTTTTTTTATGATCAGTCTTCACTCGCCCTTTTGTTTGAATAACGAGAGGGTTTAAAATGATAGTTCCAGACATCATAGAATCTGCTAAAGAAGTTGAGATGTTTGGTTGCGATGCATCTGTCTATGTTAAAGACTCGTCGTAGTTATCAAGGTTGGACTCAATCTCGTCTAGCTTCAAAACCACGAATTCAAAACTTTCTTTCATCTTTAAGGCCCTTTTGAATAAGTTTGATGCACAAAGGGATAGGTGGTTATGGCATAAGGGATGTCGTAAGTTTTCTCCTCCCAAGTAACTTTCATCATGTAAACTTAAAAACTTGTTTACACCAATCGTCTACCTTGTCATAATGAAAGCCTCAAGTATTTTGAGAATGTCGTATTTCGAGAAAACCTTCAGAAGGTGACAACATGGGAGTCCAATATGCTCAAACAACTTACATCCATAATTACCAGTTAGCTTCTCTAAGTCTATATTTAACTCAAATGAATCGGTACGGCTACTATGGGACTTTATCGTAAGTTGTCGAAGGCTGCCTTTTATGTTTCTTTCTATTACAATGAAGCAGACAACCTAGTCAAACTGATCCTGAAGTTTGTGGAACATTTTTCTTGTGTAAATCTTTACAACATCTTTGAATAGAGCTTGATGATGACCAACTTGACGATATCTGTGTTTTGATGCAAAGTCTTCTCCACTTTTATGATCGTATACCTCTAAAAGAGCAGTCTCATACTTGGTCACAAAACTGTACAACCTAGTTATTACTGGCAACCAACCATTAAAGAAGTTGTTTGTGGACTCACTCCGTCCTGTAGTGCTCATGCCTGCAAAGAAGGTTGAACGATTCCATAACGATATCTATTTATGACTAATATTGAAGATGCATTGTATCCAAAGGTTATCATCCAATTTATGTTTCTTCATTAGGTCCATCCACATGGTTTCAAACTCTACAGCCTCATATGTGTTGTGCATAACGATATCCATTTATGTCTAATATTGAAGATGCTTTGCATCCAAAAGTTATCATCCAATTTATGTTTCTTCATTAGGTTCATCCATCTGGTTTGAAAATCTACAACCTCATATGTGTTATGCATTATAAAATCGATATCTTCTTTAAATGTAGATGGTTCTCGATAAACATAGCCGATCTTCTCAGGAAATTTGTTTGTGATGTTCCATAGACAAAATTAATGTCTTGTGTTGGGGAAGACCTGTAAATAAACCAGGAGAATTTAGAATGATTTAAAGGCACTACTAAATAATCTATGATATTGTCGATCAGAAGCCGAAGTCAACAATAAAATGTCGATACATGATCGTACTCGATAATATATTGTCGACCTATATGATAAATCGACAATTTGATCAGTGCCTAGTCTGTCCAATTTGAACTACTTCTTTACCTTGGGAATAACGGCAGCCATAGCTGCATCTTGATCAGTGATAATTAAAACATGGTGTTTGTAGTTCATTGCCTTCAACCAAGTATGAAACAACCATACAAATTTGTTTTCTTGCTCATTCTTTAGTAGAGCACATCCGTATTGAATTGCTTGGTAATGGTTGTTGATCCCTGCAAACGGGGCAAAGGGCATCTTGTAGATATTGGTCTGGTATGTAGTATCAAAGGTGATAATATCTCTAAATGCCTCATATGAGTACCTTGAAGTGTTCGGTCCTCTTCATCTAATTCTATATAGAAATAAAACATCAGATCTTCAGTTTGTTTCTTCCTAAACCACTTTAACGCGGCTTGTGCATCTCCTTTGACTAGTCTTTCCTTATTTACTTTGGCGTTGTAGTTGTAACAATCCCGTTTGTTAAAGGATCTATATGGGAATAATGTCGGGACCTTGTTTACCAGAATATTGTGGAGCTCAAATGTTGTTGTGAGGTTTTTTGCTGCTTTTGGAAAGAATCAGTTAACCTTCATACGATGATGATTCTGTAGAGATACGAGTTTATGGTTATGGATATTCGTGAAACTTGTAACAACATTGTAATGACGTTTTTTCTAGGAGGATAATCTTCGCCAATACTTTTAGTAAGGATGATGTAATAAGAAGCTTAAACAAACAAGATGTTACATGGAAACTCAGTAAAGGTTGAGGAAAACCATGACCTCGAGGAGGGTTTTGATAAAAAATCTAATAAGTTGTAGATTATTACAATTTATTGTGTGATACGAATGTAAGGATAAATGAATAGTAAAGTTATGAATCAGAATAACTTATTCTCTGCCTGTATTTATAGTAGATACAAGCAGTTTTACAAAAAGAAAAACAGTTTCCTATTTCGGGGGTAGTAGGCGAACTTTACAGATCTTTAACAGATCTTTTTGACCAAGCACAACGGCTACTTTTAGTAGATCGAGAACTATGGTCGCAGACGTGACATCTACTCGTCTAATGAAATATCTTTGACTAATGTCCATTAACCTCTCATTGTTGAATCTTAGTCGAGAACAGTAGTCGCAGATATGGCATCTTCTGAAGTGATTGAATATCTTCGACTAAAGCCTGTTGGCTTCTCTTTGTCGAATTAGGAAATATGCTACTGCAATCGCCTTATTCTTGATACAAGGACTTGTTGTTGTATCGAGAAGAACATCGGAATGTGAAACGGTTGTCGAACGTCTGTAGAAGTCTATTATGTCATTTCTGAGGTAGAAGTAAAATGAATTTGGTCACTTTGCTTTCCCGAGGAACATTTATTGCAGGACATTGGTTTTCATAATTTTTAGAATGTTGGGTTATAAATAGATAGACAAAGAAAGAGTTATTGTTCGGTGGGTGAATGGTTTTGAAGCCATGATGGTAAAGATGTTGCCCCAAGCGTGACATAGTAAGTGGTTGGAGCTTGCGGAGGGGAATTTTGGCACCTATAAAGAGGTAGATTACGGTTTTATATCGCTGTCGTTGTGTATTCTTGAACTGGTGGTAATGATGGTTGGGAGAACTGAAGAAGGAAGAGGTAGAGAGCATCGGAACGAAGTGTGACCATTAGAGTTAGTGTCATTTTTTATTGCAGAAGGTTTTGGTGCTCATCGATTGTTTAGAGAAGTGGCCACTGCCCATATTGAAGTTGTCAAAGATAAGGCGGGTAAGGTGTTTTGTGTCTCTGGTCGACATAAAAACTTCTTGCAATTTTCTGCATGGCACAATCAGACAGCTGGTTTTAGAAGTTCCCTGACCTGAGATTCATTGAGTTTTTTAGGATATCATTGCCCTTTTCGCTGGAGGAAATGCTAGATTCGGGTGCCATTGTATTAGTGCCAGTGGTGCCAGTGGATTGGTGCCAGATTTAGGTTCCTTGACCTGCATGCCAGATTTATTGAGTTACATAAACGGGCAAGTATTGGTGCTAGTAGAGTCAAAATATGAAGAGTTGAGTGAAATGAAGGTGAAGGAGGCAAACAAAGAGAAATATGAATTCAATTGTAACTTATAATTTCTGAGTCCTTCAGAACGCGTCGGCAAGATAAGAAATCGAGCCAAGGCTTTGGTGAAGAAAGGAGATGATTTGGCTGGTCGAAGAGTTTGAAGAGTGCAATGAGTTTTGTTGTATGTAAGAAATGAGTTTATGTGTAAGGTGTTGTTTGAAATAAATGAATATATTTGTTGTCGATGTGTGTGAATGAAATGTTCTCGAATATGATTTGACTTATTTGAATGAATGAAATTTACTGATACAATATTGTATGGGTATGTGAATGTATATATCTCAACCTTCGTAGAGTTTGTTCATCGAAGAATATTTGATTTTTGAATTTATGTTAAAACTGTCTCGAGAATATGTAAGAGTTGTAAAATAAAGAAATATGTGTTTAGGCAATGATAAAATAAAAATGGCTAGGTGTACTCATGTAAGTGATATTTTGAAGTATAAGAAATGGATTTACAATATCTTTGTGATAAAATAGGTTGTGTTTTGGTGAGGATGGATATATCAAAGGATTTACAAAGAGATATAAAAGGTTCGGAGCAATAGTGCATGAGCCTATTGGCTTTTATAAGGCGAAGAATAAGAAATGGATTTACAATATCTTTGTGATAAAATTGGTTGTGTTTTGGTGAGGATGGATATATCAAAGGATTTACAAAGAGATATAAAAGGTTCGGAGCAATAGTGCATGAGCCTGTTGGCTTTTAGAAGGCGAAGAATCAAAGATTTTGAGAAAAGACGAATAAGGCGTTATGCTCAATTACTTGAACGGTCGCGTGGAGTCTATAAATATCCCCGTGGTAGGCGATTGTTCATATTTTACAAATTCTAATTTTTTTTCTTTAAGTGCGAATTTGTTGTGCTCTTCGCTTGAATCATTATCAACGATTGGGAACGAGGAGATAAGTATGGTAATTGAAAGGGCAAAGCATGCAAAATAGAGGGATACCGAGGCAACGTAAATTCAAGGTTAATGGTTTGTGTGCATTCGTTTGATATTTAATGATTATGTTGAAACCCTTTGTAGATTTAGACATGTTAGTGATAGTGTAGGAAGTGATTATATTTAGAAATGATGTAGTGGAAGTAATTAGAAAATACTGCGGTAGGGTCTTTATGAAATTGGTCGCGATATGGAGTGATGATGGTGTGATTGATGGAGACATTGTTGTCGAAAATGTTTAAAGGATGTTGTAGAGAGAGAGGTTGTTAGAAATGGGTGGCGATGAGTGGAGATAGTGATTCGTGGGCGTCGTTGTTTTTATGGTGCGACTGTAGAAGAATTCCAAGTTTTGAAGATGTAAACGGGAAGGGGTTCGGTAATGGACCACCGGATTAGGTGTAATTTGGCCAGGTTTTACGTCAGAGAGGGTGGAGTTCCCATTTTTTTTTAATTTGGTATTTTTTGGCGGGAAGCAGGGTAATGCCGAAGTGTATTCGAGAAACTTTGATTCCTGAATCCTCGATAAGAAATGTTAGTGACAGATAAATAGTTACCGATGTTAGGACTTAAGAAAAATAGTAAAGAAATCTTGTATCAAGAACTTAATGTAGTATTAGTTTAGTCAGATAGTGATGAAAGAATGATGTATTGGGGATTAAACTTGACAACGAAATGAATATTAGCACATGAACATATATAATGTATTAGATATGAGATAGACTAATTTTGTTAAAAAATAAAATCTGATTTCAGGTTCATAAAAATAGCTGAACCTATTCAAATCAATGATAAAGATATTTTTGAAAACCTTCCAGATGTAGAACCCTTACTAATTGATGTGACAGCCTGTGTTCAAAAGTTGGGTGGTAGGGATAGGGTGGGGTCGAGTAGTATTGATGTGGCTAGTGTCGACCAGTTTAAGGTGGCACTCAGGGATGTTGAAGTATCTGATGAGGAGGGTACTGAGATAGATGTGGATCGAGAAGGTAATGACGGGTGAAAGGAAGATGTTGAGGATGATGATGAGGCTTGTTATGGTGAGGGTCCAGAAACAAGTGAAATTTTGAGTTTTAAAAAGAAGTACGGTATTCCTCAAGACATTAGGTTAGAGGAATATCAGTATGAAATGACTGATCAAGAAATTTTTTTGGATGGCAATCTTGTCCATCGAAAACCAATCAAAATGGGTTTGAAGCTTCCTCATCGAGCTAATCAGAAAAGATTATTAAATTTTTTTGATATGGTACCTGGTCAGCTTAATCTTAATGTCTATGACTTCTTTCGGGTATGTGGGGTGATAAATAGTCGATTAAAGGTAAGAGGGGAGGAGTTGATCACGGTTGATGATATATGTGTGTACTACACACTCAAACAAAACCCTCAAAAGTTAGGATATCGGTACTTGGCAAGGTTTTTGAATAGACCACTATATTATGACATGGTATCAACAGGAGGGCCGTATAACGATGAACGTCTTCTCGCGTCAGGGAACTACGAGTTTGACAAAAAAGATATGGCGGAGCCTTTGAAAAGAAAGACTTTCCATCTTGGTTTGTGGTTAGGTAACGTAATTGTCGATGTTATGGATTTGTTTGTATGTGTTGAAATTGTTGTGTAACTTTTTTTTTTGTACAGCTTTGAAGGAGATTGACAGGAGCTCGACCGTAAAAGAGAAGCTATGCAATATCAAGAAGGGCTTTTACGGTAGGATCAACAACCTTGTTATCGACCAAGAAAAAGTAGACACTTTGTTTCAAGAAGAAGGGCTAAAGAGATCGAGGGCTAAAGGAGCAAAGGTTCCAGTTGTCAACGGAAAGATGTCTGCGAGGAACAAAAAAGCTGCGGACTCGAGCTTGCCCCTCGAGAATCCTATACTAAGTGGTTACACCACCGATTCTAGAACTGCAGAAAGGGGTACGATGCTGACAAAATAGTTCGGCAAGAGTAAGAAGAAGAGGGTTGCAAGCCAGGTTGTTGCTCCCCTACTACCCCAGAAAAAGGCTTTTCGAAGATCAACAATCGAGGAGAGGGCTAAAATTGATAAAACCCTAACTGTTGTTGTGACGCCCCAAAATCTGATAATCTGTAGCTAGACTAATTTCTCATATTCGAGGATGTGCAGGTCGGGAAATCCAAAGATTCTCCCGACAAACAACCGAGCTGTAGAAAAATTTTGGCCCAGTCATTCACAATAGTATCACAACAGAGCAATAAGGAAAACAGAAATAGCGGAAGACTAAGATAACAGAATCTAAATACAAGATTCTACAAACCTCTACGCTGCAAGCCCAACTGTAAATAATTGGAGATCAAGCCTCCAGCTCAGCGCCCCAAAGATCACCACAGCAGCAACTAAACCTGAAACAACCTGCCACTGAAAGGGGGATGCGAGAGTGAGCAAACAATGAGCTCACTACTCCTATGAATAGCTAAACGATTATACTAACCAATGAGATGGATATAAATATAATGATAATAGGGTATAATAAAATATTTAACGATAAACAATGTATATATATACAAACATATAGGGTACATGATAATTATCTAATAGATATATAACTAGTCTAATGATTATATTAAACTATACTATAATTATACTTACATATGTATCTCGAGCAAAGGAGTGCTAAGACTATAACTACACTTCACTCCCAAGGACTACTAACTACATTCTAATTACTACCGTGGCTCTCAGCGCCATGCGCAACCAATCTACCTCAGAGATACAATCACACGCAAGGGTGAACAACCCTCAGCCAACTGCAAACCAACCGGGTTATCCAAACCCCAACCAGGCACCATCCTGAAGCTATCACAAGCTGAACGAGATCGCCCACAACCAGAATCCAGCCTGAAGCTCACAACAACCAACCATACTAATCAACCTAATAACTTAAATGGATACAGAAAAGAGAGGAATAGATACAGAGAGGAGAGGAATATGCAGAAGGAAGAGGAATCTAATTACCCAGTAAATCAAATAGGAGAAGAGGAATTTAAATAAAAGGAGAAGAATATGATGAACTAGGATAATCCCATAATTATCCCAATGCAATGATATGTTATGATGATGATATGATGGAGTGAGATAATCCCATAATTATCCCGAGTGCAGAAGATTCTATATAAAATGTAATGCAGAAAGGGCTAAGGATTTCTATCAGAAGAAGCTACGATAAGGAAGTATGCAGAGATGCAATGATTTGCTTGATGATGATGATGCAGAATGATTTAGCGATGTCAACCCAAGGGCTAGCCCCCATGACTAAAGTGGGCTGACAACCGCTGAAAAAGGATTTACCTTACCGGATATAGTTGGATTCAAGGGTACGATGTACTGCACTAGCTCGACCAGACTATAGGATAATTCACACCGGAGCCAGCGTCCAAAACAGTGATATAATTCTGAGGCATTTCAACCACCAGGATAAGCTCTGTACCGGATCGCAAATACAGTCTCATACCATCCCATACTCCCGAATGGGTGACTAGGTATAATAGTACCCATCCTGGACCCACCTTATATTTTAACCCGATTAAGGAATCCCTGAACCTCTCGAGGGTCAGCCGATGCGGAGTTATTTATGTATCCGATCGCAGTAAGATAAGGAGAGAATATTATCTATAAATGTAAGCATGATCCTAGAGACTGAAACACAACTACCGTCAACCTGGTACTACATACAGGATAACCACCTGCCTGAGAGCGTGGCAACCAAAAATAACACAGATGCCCTCATGTGACTCAGTTGCACCATCTAAGCCTAGATGAAACAACAACTTAACCGTCATGACATCTAAACAACATCAGTCTCTAAGATTCCTCAAAGTAATATGATTACCATCAAGTACAACAGTACTCTGGCTGTCAACATAGACTAGTACTCATGGGGTGACCTACAAGAGTCCAACAAGTAGTTAACAATCATAAATAATAGAACTACTCACAATCCTCCTAATCATGTGCATAAGCCACCAACACGGATGTACAGGAACCGGATTCAACAAGAGGTTTTGGCCGCATTCCAACATCATGGGTGACATACAACTTCATAAACCACCTGGCTCAGCCGCGGATCTTACTGAGCCATGTTGTCTCACTGCCTCCTATATGACGGAGGGGAACACAACCCTAACAGCCTTATCCTGGGGAAAGAAGGCTTACGAGTAAGCTCTATCAGCTCTAAGAATCATGAGGACAATAAGTGTCACAACACGATAAGCAAACAATCCTAAGGCAAACTATCAGAAGTTCACATCCTCGACCAACCACCACGGACAAGATGTCTGCTCACCATCAACAACTAACAGTCTAGGAGATACCACACTCCCACATGGAATCCAACATTCCAAACAACCACCAATTACAACAACAGTGCTCAAAGACCAGGCCTCAAGAACACAGAGTACACCTAGACTAGTCCTAAGACTAATCAAAACAATAACAGGCAAGAAGACGAGCTCCGAATCGAAGACCATGTCTTACTGAAGCTATGTCGCCCCAAGACTACCCTGGAACCAAGTCTAACAACCCAAACTAACCAAGGTGTTATACTATAGGGTGAGAACTATAGTCTCTGAACTACACTATCTCAGAGGAATGGCGGCTAAACTACAGTCGTCCATACATCTCTACTAATAGTCAAACCTAGTTACTAGTGCCCTGAAACAAGCTGGGCACCCTAATAACTAACCAACCATACCATACTCATAATATATATATATATATATATATATATATATATATATTATAATTATATATATATATATATATATAAATATATAGCGACGCTGAGGTATCGCAACATACTGAGAAATGCCTTTGTTCTCAACCTCAACGAAGAAGAGATTTGTGAGAACCATCCCCAAAAAAATCAGTCTAAGAGGAATCTCAGGAGTCATCGTCACATCAACGACAACAGAGAATAACCTCCTCTGGCTAACCAAAATCTACAGGTTCTATCTAGTAACTAAACTCACATTTTGTGGGTTTCACTAACTTATCAAACCCTTAGGTACTCTCGCCTAAGGTATGCTAAACGGATAGCCCGTAAAAGTGTCCTAAGCAATTAACCCATATATTAACATAATCACGGTAAAAAACATGATAAACTATGTGATACAATAACTCAGAAATCAATATAATGGTCTAGTTATTAAGGAAGATAAAACTCGCCTGACGATAATCCATGTCCGGCATAAAATCCAACTCGGAAACCTAACCCAAAATCTGCAGAACGGCAACAGAACATCTGATAATCTAACACCAACAATGGAGAACAACAAATAACTAATCAATTAAGGAAACGGCAACGAAATCCAAACCCTAGAAATCAAACCCTGCGCCAAATCGAGCGAAACGAACGAAAAAGGAATCGGGAATCACTTACCGAGGATAGAAGCGAAGCTTGCGACGAAGCAGGTGAAGGATCCTCGATACGATGGGGAAGAGTGGATCAAGAGTGAGGAGGAGAGGGGAAGATAGGTTAGGGAGAGGGGAGAGAGAGAAAAAATAAAGGGAAGTGAAGAAAAGAGATAAATAGACCTAATTATAGCTACAGACGCGCCTCTGTTCGAACAGGAATGATCCTGTTTGAACAGAACCAAGTATATTCGAACAGAGACAAGTCTGTTTGAACAGAAAGGGGCCTGCACGAACAGAAAAGGTCATGTTCGAACAGAACTACTTGCACAAAAAAAAGGACCCCGGGGATGCCCCGGACCACCCCGGACACCCCGGAAACACCACGGACCACCACCACTACCACACAAACACTCCTACAAGCCCAAAAAGTATTTCTCAAGGTACAAACACCACCTCCACCGCCTCATGGCCACCAAAACACCTAGGCCCCCAAAAAAGAATTTTTTCCTCGGGCGACACCGGAAATCTACCGGCCACACCAACGGCTCACCGGAACCACCCCAAATCACAGACACACAATAAAACATCTATATCAAACTTTCTAGAGGTTTTCACAACTCATAACACCGCCCTATCACCTAAAACTACCGGAATGCCAAAAAGGAATCTTTGCCCGGACGAACTCTGAAAACCTATCGGCCAATCCAACGGCTCACCGAAACCACACCAAAATATAGACACATTAATAAAACACCACTACCAAACTTTCTATGGGTTCCCAAGGCCACAATGCCACCTCTACCTCCGAATCACCTCTGAACCGCCAAAACCACACAAAGGGAATCTAAGGACAAAACTACCTAAAGGAAATAAATGGATGCAATCTGGATGAAAGAGTATAAGAGGAATATATGCAGAATATAAGTGCGAAACTTAACGTGAGGTAATAATAGCAATAATACTAAACAAAAAAAATGACCCAAAAATCCGGGACATTACAGTTGTTCCTGATGGACGGCCTCCAAATGCGTCGACGAGCATGCTGCCGAAGTAGAAAGTATCTTTGGAGTTGACGAGGAATAAATTTGTCGAGGAGTCAGAAACTGAGGTCAAAAAGACCATGAATGCTTATGTGTCTGGGACGACTATGTTGGAGAAGGAAGTTGACGATTGTTTGGTGGGGGCAAAAAGTTTAATGACTTTTCTCAGCGAGGGTCACCGAAATATGTCTAAGGTGAGGAATTTTTCTTCTTTGGTTCGATTAATGAATTTGGTGCCCCATTCGAATATTCAAATTATGAATATAATGCATATCAAGAAGTTATTGACCGAGGCTAAACCTCGCATTGTTGGTGCTGGTACTTTGGCAAATCAGCTACTTGCCTACAAGAATATTGAGAAAGAGCTGGTAAAGGATAAAGAAGATCTTATCGAGGAGAAGAATAAGTTGGAGGCGAGGTTGGGTAGGTATATTCTCGGCGCTGGAAAGGCGAAGGAGGTTACTCTTCGCGATGCGAAGAAAACTTTTGATAAGTAGGTCGAGGAGATAAGGGCCGACCTCGCAAAGGATAAAGATGAGGCTTTGTCTTTGCAGAATATAAATTTTGCGAATGATGTACAGGAGTAGATCAATATTGCTCGAGGTGTAATGGAGGTGGAGCATGGAAAGATCTTGGAGAAGGAGAGGGCCGCACTTATTCAAGAGAACCTTGACGTGTGCAAGAAGATGAAGGCCAATTTTGTGGGACAGTTCGAGGAGATAGAAAATATAAAAGATTTTTACAAGAAGTTAGCTGCTGCGGGTAACCAGTTTTTTCCTGATTCAAATCCGAAGGACGAAGTGCCTGAAATACATGAGGTCCCAAGTGGACTTGAGGCTACTAAGGATCCAGTGATTACGATTCCCGAGGGTATCCGTCTCGAGGAAATATTGGATAAGCTTACTCCAGGTGTGCATATGAAGGTTGATTCTGCCGCCACTCTCCCTGCAGAGTAAATTTATGTTTTGAAAGATGTTTGGAAAAGTTTTTTTCTTGATGAAAGATGTAAAAATGGCCGATGGGACCGAAACAAGATTCTGTTATTTTCTTGAATGTGTATGTTTATATTTGTCGAATAATTTTTTGAAAGTAATTTATGCATAGTTTTTGTTAAATGTATGCTAAGTGTTGGTATTTGACAAGATCGATAGTATGAGATATGATTGTAGATCATGTATAGAGGGTTCCTTTGAAGCAAGTATTTGTCATGATTGAAAGAGGGCCATATAATGGCAAGTATCTAAAATGATTACCATATGTTATTCCTCGATGAGATATCTGGGTTTTGATTGAAAATAACAAAACATGACATATTTTGTTTGATAAGTAAGAAATGCAAACGAGATTATCCTGTACTTGGATAGTGTTTGTCGAAGAGATGAATGTTAGTTGTGATGCATACTGATTAAGTATATCTCGATACTAAGTGAAATTAAAGATAGTAAAGATGAATGTGTAACAGATGTAATTGAAAGTAAATACAGTTTTATCAAAATTAGCCGAAAGCGGTTACAGCTATTATCTGTAAAACATTTTCAGTTGGGATATATTCCATGGATATGTGAGCTGCATTTTGTCTTCGGTCATTAACCAGTAAGTCCCACTATCAGTTTTGTCACTGATAATGAATGGTCATTCCCAGTTTTCTGATAATTTACCATAATTTTTAGGCCGAGTACTGTCCTGGATTCGTCAAAGGACAAAATCGTCAATGCCATTTTTTTTTTCAAATTTTTTTATTGTAAGCTTTCTTAAGTGTGTCATGGTACTACCACAAGTTTGCAATGGATTTGTCTCGAGTTTCTTCGATCCAATTGAGGTTGCAGAGGAGTCCTAGTTCATTATTTTCATCTGTGATTTTTCTTCAACCACTCAGTAGATCGGGGTCTTAAGGTATGACTGCTTCAGTGACGAAGGCCGTCAACAGCCTGTGGATGTTCAAGGAGTTGTCCAGTATGCCCATAGAACACTTAGTAATTCATTGACCCATCTGCCTTTCTTCTCGTCGAGGCGTTTACTCAGTCCTGATTTGATGCTCTTGTTGATGGCTTCAGCTTGTCCGTTACCTTAAGGGTAGTATGGTGTCGAAGTAGATAATTGAATTTTGTATTTGTGGAGGAAACTAAGAACTTTTCTGCTGAGGAATAATTGACATTATCAGATCGTATCATGTGTGGGTAGCCAAACCTGGTTATGATATGTTCCCAAAGAAACTTAATGATTTTATTTTTGCTAGTGTGACCCAGAGGAACCTCTTCGACCCATTTGGTTAAGGAGTCTATAGCTACAATAATGAATTTACAATTTCCTAATTTTGGGTGGAAAGGTCCAATGATATCGATCCCCCATCTTTTGAATGGACATAGGACATTGCTCATGTGCAAGTCAAGTGTTGGGCTTTTGATGTCTTGAACATAGATTTGGCATTTGTCGCACTTACGGACAAAGTCTTCACAGTCCTGTCGCATCTTTGGCCAGTATAACCCTTGAGTAAATGCCCGTTGGGCCAATGATCGTCCTAAAATGTGAGCTGCGCAGGGGCCTTCGTAAAGTTCTTTAATTTTGATTTGAGCCTGTTTCTGAGAGATGTATTCAATAAGAGGTCCTCCTCCTGTGATACGATATAAGACGTTATCTTAAATGTTGAATCTGGGGTATTTGGCTAAGAGTGATCGGGCTTCTTCTTTGTTACTTTGGAAGATGTTGAAATTGAGGTATGCATAGTATGGTCTTCTCCAATATTTGGCATCTTCATCTTCAGTAACATTGATTTGCATCGTATAGTTTATATTGAGACTGGAATGTTCGATAACCACGATATCCAAAGTTACCCTTTCACTGTCTTCGAGCATTACAATAATGTAGGCTAATGCATCGGCGTGCCAATTTTCTGCCCGAGGAAGGTAAGAGATTGCTGATGTCTTGAATTTTCTCATTTTTTCTTCGACCAAGGCTGCATAATCAACCATCTTGCCTGATGTATTGAATGTCTTACTGTAATAGTTGACCACGAGTAAGGAATCGACGTATAGAACTATTTCTTCTGCCCCAAGTGCTATAGCAAGATCCAATCCATGAAGGATAGCTTCATATTATGTTTCATTATTGGTAGCATAGAATTTGAGTTTAATAACTTTCTCGATTCGATAATTAGAAGGTGTAATGAGGACAATGCCGATTCCTAATCCTTGCGGTCTGACAGATCTGTCTGTAAAAAGTTTCCATCCTGAGCTTTACGACCATGCGTCTAGTTCTGCGATTGAGTCATCAGTTAATACTTATTCGAGTTCTTCCCAATCGGAGTCTACGACAGGAAAATTTGCCAAGAAATTAGCTATTGTTTGTCCTTTGATAGATATCTGAGGCTCGAAGGAGATGCCATATTCGCCGAGGAATTCAGACCATTGTTGAACTCTTCAATATTTTTCTTTTTTAGATAGTACAAGTTTGAGAGGATATTCAGTAATGATTTTGATGGGATGAGCTTGGAAATATGGTCAAAGTTTCTGAGAGCTGTAGACCAAGGCGAGTAGTTGTTTTTCAGTTGTTGTATATCTTTTCTCAGCAGGCATGAGAGTTTTTCTGATGAAGTAGATTAGTTTTTCTACACCTTCGTCATCTCGAATAAGGACAGAGCTAATGAACCCAACGATTGTCGGCAAGTACATTGTCAGTATTTCGCCATCAATTGGAGTACTCATTATAGGAGGATGCCCTAAGTATCGTTTAAGATCTTGGAAAGCCAATTTACTGTCAGGGGTCCAAACAATTTCCTTGGGCTATTTGTTGGACAGTGAAGTTGGATTTCCACGAAGAAGGAGGTAAAAAAGTTTGTATCGATCAGATGACTTGGAGATGAACCTGTGAAGAGCTGCAATCTTGCCAGTAATTTTTTTTACATCTTTTTTGGCTCGAGATGATGGCATTGCCATGAGTGTTTTAATTTGTGCCAGATTGATTATCACGCCCCAAAATCCAATAATCGGTAGTTAGACCAATTACTGAGATTCGAGGATGTGAAGGTCGGGGAATCTAACCAATTCACCCCACAAACAATCGAGCCATAGACAAATCCAAGCTCAGACATTCACTTAGCAATACATCAAAGTAATAAGGAAAATGAAAACAACGGAAGACTTAGAAACAATATCTAAACAAAAGATTCTACAAAACTCAGCTGGTTAGAACCACAAACTAAGGACCCAAAATAATAACATAGCAACAAGCCTTCAGCTCCAGCTCTCCAAAGATCACCACTGCAATAACTCTAAACCTGGGATGTTGTTATGCAAGAGTGAGCAAACCACGGCTTATTAACTCTCCAAATAAGCTAAACAATTATGCCAACTAATGAGATGATAATAATAATAATAATAATAAGATATAATAATTGTTAATGATAAGTAATAAATATACCAAGGATGTATAATAAATATCTAATGGATATATAACTAGTCTAATATATCTAAATAAACTAAGCCATATGTATATATATAGGCATAATGCGAAGGAGTGCTAAGACTATAGACTATACTCTAATCACACAGACTACAACTACGCCACAATCACTACTGTGACCCCCAGTACCGCACGCAACTAACCTGCCTCATAAATGCAAAACCTACGAGGGTAAACAACCCTCGGCCTACTAAAATCCAGCAGGGTTACCCAAACCCCAACCAGGAACAACCCCGAAGCTAAAACAAGCTTAACGAGATAGGTCGCAACTAGATACACCAACGCAAAACTCCACAACACCCAACAAGACTAAATAACCTATTAAAATCATATGCAGAAGAAGGAGGAGTAGAAGTAGAGGGAAGAGACAAGCTAAGGTTACAGTAAATCATTAAGAGAAGAAGAAAATAGAGATAAGGAAGTGATGCGATGAATATGAAGAATGATATGATAAACTAGAATAATCCTATAATTATCTCAGATGTTAATGATATGATATGATAGTAATATGATAAAAAGGGATAATCCCACAATTATCCCAAATACTAAGATTCTACAATGATGCTAATGCAGATAGGTTAAGGATTTCTAACAGAAGAACCTATGAGTAGAGAATATACAAAGATGCAATGATATGTGTGTTATGATATGATGCGATATAGATGCAGAATGATTTGGAGATGTCAACCTGATAACTAGACCCTAAAATTAAGGTGGGTTGGCAACTACCGGAGAAGGAAATTACCTTAAAGAGATCATTATTGGATACAAAGGTACGATCTATCTAAGCTCGACCACGGCTAACAGGGTACTGTATTACCACCTGATCAGGGTGCACATAGGGTATTTCAACCCCAAGGAGCCAACGCCCTTACTATTTACAATCCAAGTTATTCCAACCTCAACAATGATAAATGGTACCACGGTCATTTATGTATCTGATCTCAATAAGATAAGGAGAAATATTTTATCTACAGATGTGAGCATGATCCTAAAGACTGAAATACAACTACTGTCAACCCAGCAGTACACACAGGATAACCACCTGCCTCAAAGCGTGGTAAGCAATCCTAAACACAGATGCTAACCGTGACTCAGTTACACCATCTACACATAGACGAAACAGTAACTTAACCATCACCACATCAAATTAACGTCAGTCTCTAGAGATCTTCTAAAGCAACATGATCAGCATCAAGCGCTAGTGTACCCTAGCTGTCAACACAGACTAGTACACACGGGATAACCTACAAGTGTCCGACGAGTAGTCTACAATCCCCAAGAACAAAGTTGTATCACAATCCCCTAACAACCATGTACATAAGTCTCCAGGTCGGGTGTACAGGAACGCACCAGGCGATAACATCAATGGCGACAGTTTCCACGAACAAATGAATGGTAACAGTCTTTACGAACTAATGTAACAGGAGACCAGTAGGTTCCAACATCACGGGTGACAGTACAACTTCATAAAACTACCTAGCGTCAAGGTCGAAGACACATGAACGTCATGTTGCCGCGCTTCTTCCTAGATGACGGAAGGGAACGCAGCCCTATAAGCCTCACATCAAGGGAAGGAAGGCTTAACGAGTAAGCTCTACTAACTCTAAGAATTATGAGGAAAATAAGTGTCACAACACGATAAGGCAAACAATCCTAAGGTAAACTATCAGATGCTCAACACCACAACCAACTATTAAGGACAAGCTGTCTATCCACCACCAATAGCTAAACAGTCCAGGAGATACCGTACTCTAACATGGAATCTAATATTCCAAACAACCTCCAAATCAACAATATCTCTCATGGGCCAGGCCACCAGAATGCAGAGCACACCTAGGATAATCCTAAAACTAATCAAGATAAGAACAGGTAAGAGGACGAACCCCGAACCAAATACCATGTCTAACGGAAGCTACACCGCCCAAGAGGCTATCAAGGAACCAAGAATCACATACTAATAATTCGAGGAAGCTATATCTAAAAGGGATAACTATAATATCTAAATAGCATACTAATAATAATAGCAGCTAAACCACATGTCGTCTGTATATTCCTACTAATAGCCGAACCTAATTACTAGTGCTAAGAAACAGGCCAGGTACCCTAATAACCAACCAAAAATTCCATATATATAGTATAGCGACGCAGAATCGTTGCAACCCCTGCAACTGAGAATAACTATCTATAACCTACAAGGTTCTATCTAGTAGCTAAAGTCACAATATACCCAATGCTGCACTAACTTAACCAATCCTTAAATACTCATACACATAGCGTACTAAGCGAATAAACCGTATAGATGCCCTAAGCAAATAAGCATATACTTACCCAATCACAGTATAAACATAATAATCTAGGCATTACTATAACTCACAAATTAGTATAATGATCTAGTTATTAAGGAAGATAAAACTCGCCTGATAAAAAGTTTGAAATGACAAACCTGACAAAAATATCCAAACAGCACCCCAACGGTAATGTGCTCCGCGAATCGACTTCCGAAACTCCGAATGAGCTACAAAAAGAGCACGAACACCGCAACATATACCACTATCAAGGCCCGAAACCCAAACACAATTCCAACAAAGGATTCTTACCCAAATTCAAAATCAAATCCGCACCACACCTGAATTCAACAACAAAACTGCAACGAAACCCACAATCCACCACGCTTGCTGCGTTACTCCGATCACCCATATTCCACCAAAAAAATGTTGATGCAAACCCAAACAATCACCACCACCGAACACCCAAATCCTCTAACAATCACAGCCAACAATCAAACCCAATACCTGCGATAATCACAAACACCACAAACCCCAAATCACCAACAATGCGAATCCAAACATACCCCCACAATCATAAACCATAAAATCAGCCCAACATCACAAGGGTTCTCACCAAAACAAAAATTAAACCAATGATACAAGAGAGAGAGAGAGAGAGAGAGAGAGAGAGAGAGAGAGAGAGAGAGAGGGGGGAATTACTCAATGAGATAAACGGCAAAGATCACGACGAAGAATCGTGTCGAATTCGGCGAGCAAGGCGAGGAGAGGATTCGGTTTGAAGAGGGAGAGAGAGAGTGAAAGAGAAATGTGAGGAGAGAGAATGGAGAATGATATATAAATACTACGATAAGTCATTCGAACGGATACGAAAGTCGTTCGAGCGACCAAGAGGTCTTGGGTCAAATTCCAGTGGATAAGTCAACTCGTTCGAACGACAATAAATCTCGTTCAAACGACAATCTGTCCAATGGCCAAAACGTCCAAAAGACAAGAAGGGTTCGTTCGAACGAATATGAAACTTGTTCGAACGGAAACCGAAAAAACTCCAAAAATGTCACTCTGAGGTCCTCCTGAACCACACACAACACCAAGACCCTCAGAAGACCGGAACCACCCGAAACAACAAACACAACCTTAGCAGGAACCAACCACGGGCTCCTCAAATCAAAACACAACCTCCTCAGATCAAATAACCACCGAAACCACAGAAAATGAATAACACAGAACCTGCCGATAGAAAACAATAAGCGGAAGCTTAACGTAAAGTAATATCTAAATAATAATAATAATTAATGATAAACAATAAAAATAAAAATAAAAAATAAAAAAATTCGGGTCATTATATTGATTTTGATTCCTCTTTTACTAACCAGATGTCCTAGAAATTTACTAGACGCGATACCGAATTGGCATTTTTCTGGGTTGGGTTTCATCTGGTAGGTACGAAGGATATCGAAGATGGTTTGGAGGTTTGTGCAATGATCTTCACGCTTCAAGCTTTTGCAGATCATATTATCAATGTAAACCTCCATGATTTTTCCCAAATAATCTTTGAACAATTTTTTGACAAGTCGTTGGTAAGTGGCTCCTGTATTCTTTAATCCAAAAGGCATTACTGTGTAATAGTAGAGACCTCTTTCTGTAACAAAAGTTTTTTTTTCCTTATCTTCTTTGGCAAGAGGAACTTGATTGTAACTGGAGGCTGCATCCATCATTAAAAGAAGTTTGTACACTGCTACAGAGTCGAGGAGTTGCAGGATCAGTGGGAGAGAAAAGTTATCTTTCGGTGTGAACTTGTTGGGTTATGTAAAATCAACACAAACTCTTATTTTCCCATTCTTCTTTAGGGCCGCCACTATGTTTTGGATATTTTACTTCTCGAATAAATTATGCACGAAGGAGTTTATCAATTTTTTCATTTATGGCTTCGCGAAAGTGGGGAGCTAGATTTCGACGCTTCTATACAACTGCTATATTATATGGAAGGAGATTGAGCTTGTGGCATGCGATCGAGGGATTGATGTCGAGCATATCTTGGAATGACCATGCAAAGATGTCAACGTTTTTCTTCAGGAGCTAAATCATGGTTCCTTTTTCAGCCAATGAAGGTATTACACCCGGGCCCATCGAGTTCAATGGAATCTACTACCTCAGTATCATGTTGTTCGAATGTGGGGGGGGGGGGGGGGGCGTTTCCTGTTGTAGCTACTATGCCTTTAGAAGTTTTACCGTATGAGAGTTGGTTGTGGTATTCTTGCACATATGTGTGACTGTTTGGCTTCCTTTGATTTCATAGACTCTGTGATATGTTGGAAATCTTAACGCCAAATGATAAGTCGAAGGTACTATTTTGATCAAATGTAGCCAACTTCGCCCTAAAATTCCCAAATATTTGGACTCGCATCGATGACCACGAATTTAACGAAAGTGGTTTCCGATCCCGTTTAAACTGGTAGGGTGATTTCTCCCGTGGCTGATTCTTTAAAACCGTTGAAACCTGTGATGGTGGTTGTCGAAGCTTTTACTGAGTCTTTGAGTCCTAGAACATCAATTGCCCTTATGAATAGAACATCTGTTGTGCTCCCTGTATCGATGAGAAGTGTATGCAGGTAGTCCTGTCCTACTTTGAGCATAATAACTAGAAGGTCGTCACGAGGGTACTTGACATGGCTTTTCACAGTCCTCGAATGAAATATGGTACGGACGTTTTGACTTGATAGAGCTGGGGAGAAGTTTTGCTGACTTATTTGAAGACGTCATTTTGCAACAAGATGCAATTCTATTATCTTGTTTTCTCTTTTTTCCTTTTTCAATTTCAATCATGTAAAGATGATGAGTCTGTCCTTGTCCTTGCTCTTGGTCAACGTCTTTTCTTTTAGTTTCTTCTTCGAGGAATTTCTAAACGTCGACTACATAATTGTGAAGTCTTCTAGCTAGTAGAATGCAATGAAAAATCTGAATAAGAGAGTAGTAATTATCGGTTGCGTGGCTATGCACGTTGTGATACTGACACAAGGGTTTGTTGGGGATATCAGGAATTGCTTGCGCTTTCCGATATAACTCATCTCCCTTTATTGTTGGTAAGATAGCGGAGAGAGGGGTCTCATCTTATCCTTCTTGGATCATTCTAATTCGATATAGTTATTAACAACATCAATCATTTTTGTCACCATTCTGGGTTTGTGCAAGGTAAGTTCTTCTTAAACTTTGGAGTCGATATACAGTGTTGAGGTGAATGCTAGAACGACAATCTTGGGATCTGAATTCCTAATCTTCTGTGTTTCCTATAAGAATCGCTTGTAAAAACTTGCTAATATTTCTTTCACATCCTGCTCGAAGAAGAACAAATAATCCACAGTTATCTCTCGCTCCTTAGCATGACCATAATTCGACTTGAAGAGATGCTGCAACTGGCTGAATGTAGTAATGGAGCCTTCGGGGATAATATGGAACCATATGAGAGGTTCCTCTTTTAGGCTCATGTTGAATAATCGGTATAACATGTGATCGAGTTTAGAGAATAATTCAATTTCCACTCGTAAGTGTCGTACGTAGGTGAGAAGGTCAGTGAGGCCTACAAACGGATTAAATTTTGGCATGTGGAAATTATCCAGAATGGGCATGACTTCGAGATGAGAAGAGATAGAATTTGTTTTGATTATATCGATAGCAGACCTTCAGCCTGGGATGTCAGAGTTTATGGCTTGGATCCTATTGTTTAGGTCGTCCAAGGTGATGAATTGTGGCGGAGGAATTAGTACGGCCGCAACCTGTTGGTCAAAGTCTCTCTGTCCATCGGGTCCCAATCGATCTCTGATAGGCTATCTTATCTATAGTGGTGGAGTTTGATTACGTGTACGTCAACTTTTGAGAGTTGTCGATACTGAGGATGTTAATCCAAAATGTCAAGAAACCCTATCTGGATTCCTTGATCAGGATTGATAAGTTCGTACTCGTTCTTCTTTTGGTAGGTTTTCTCTTTCGGTCGCCCTGGAGCGATAATCACTTTGGGTCTGAAAAGGTAACAAATGACGGCCAGTGAGCCGATCTTGAGTTCTTCATAAATTCTCTATTTCTTTCTGATGTGTCTGGCTAAATTGGTCCAAAGCCTTTTTCCTTTCATCTATCTCAACTTGAAGAGCCTGGGTGTGAATTCGCTGATCTTCAAGCCTCTGGACTCAGTCAAATTTTATTTACTTCTAAAGTTCGATCACTGTACTGTACAGATCAACTATTTCCAGTATCGGGTTGATCTCGTAGTTTCTCAGCATACTGGAGGCACTTCGGAGATTCATGTTTGTCATCGGACTGTCTTAGATTACAGTGGTAAAGAAAAGTGTGGTATTCCCACAGATGGTGCCAATTGTAATGGCATATTTTATGGGAGGATAATCTTCACCAATACTTTTAGTAATGATGATGTAATAAGAAGCTTAAATAAATAAGATTTTACGTGGAAACTCAGGAAAGGCTGAGGAAAACCACGACCTTGATGAGGGTTTTGATGAAAAATTAAATAAGTTGCTAATTATTATAATTTTTTGTGTGATACGAATGTAAGGATGGATAAATAGTAAAGTTGCATATCATAATAACTTATTCTCTGCCTATATTTATAGTAGATACATGAAGTTTTACAAAAAGAAAAAAAAGTTTCCTATTTCGGGGGTAGTGGGCGAACATTGCGAATCTCCAACGACTCTTTTTGACTAAGCACAACGGTTACTTTTAGTAGACCGAGAACTGTGGTCGCAGACGTGACATCTTCTCGACTGATAGAATGTTTTCGACTAATGTCCGTTGGCCTCTCGTTGTCGAATCTTGGTCAAGAACTGTGGTCGCAGACATTACATCTTCTGGAGTGATTGAATGACTTCGACTAAGGTCTGTTGGCTTCTCCTTGTCGAATCTGGGAAATATGCTACTACAAACATATTTGCCTATTTTGGTATTCCAATTAATATTCATTGTTACTTTACGACCACACTTATCAGATGATCTTCTGTTGCCATATATGTCACTAGTCTATTGATCTATCCTAAGGTTTTTCTTTGAAAAACCATTACTCATACAACATAAGTGGGCTCTGTCTGTATCATCCGATCTCAAGCGCTTAGTAGAATTATGTATCTTGATGGAGAAACCCTGCCCTCTTCCATATCGTTCGTACCACAGACGTGCGTCCTCAACAATATTAAAATGTTGACCCTCGTATGGGGCTTCCACCAACAATGGGTTTATAATACGTTCATTTTCAGACCTTTCTGGGGACTCATCATGAATAACTTTACTCCAATTTTCATATACAGAATCTTTCATTGTCGATCTCACTAACAAGTTGACACATAAAAGAAACGATTGTGAGTAACAAGTAATTTAACAAAATATCATAAACCAAACACAAGTAATGTCCAACGCATGTTCATTTCATTTTAAAAGCTTTCATTACATCATATGCCACAAAAGAGGGAATTCAAAATGTAAATAATCACCCCACAAAAACTCGTTATACAACACAGACTTCTAACAAATAGTTATATCCAAAAATCTAGTTACATTGACATTCTTCCCAACTATATTGACCCCTTTGCTACCCATCTGAAGAATTGTCAGAAGAATTACAATCAGGCTTCTTACGCAATGAATTAAAATATGTCGAATCTTGCTCCGCCCAGAACTCATTTTCTAGTCATCCAAATTCTAATTCCCACTCAATTTTTGCTTGTCTCGCTTCTTCTGCTTCAACTTCTTACAGTACTGGATAGATTTCTTCGGGAGTTGGCAAAGAAATTGGGATGTAGACACTATCGTAACTCTTTTGACTCCTCCATGGTAAAATATACACAAAATAATGTATGAACCCAGTGCAAAAAACTAAACACCATTGTCAAGCCTCTGAAATAACAGAAGTAAAACCCTATAAAATTGTCATGCCTTAACAAAAAAAGCTTGCAACATATGGGGTAACCTAAAACAAGCTGAAAACAAATATAATATTGTCGAGTTTGACAGTATACTCCTTTATGTGAAGACTTGCATGCAAACTATTGTCGAGTTTGACAATATAGTTAGTGTATGAAAACTTTCATATGTAATATTGTCGAGATCGACAATTATGATAGTGCATGTGAGTAATTGCACAACTAATATTGATAATTTTGATAATTTTTTAGTGACTCCTAAGACTTACGCTTAAAATATTGTTGAATAACGCATTATCGACAATTAATACACAGGTAATCAATGGAAGGCAAATTGCATGGGGAGACCAAAATTGGATTATACAGAGGATTACTAACCCTAACAATTAAAATTTCACAACATTCCATACAAAACAAGTATACTATTGTGTCTAACTTTGAGAGAGATAAGGGTTTCAAATACCTGTGAACAAAGATGAGTCTTCTACTACTTTCTTTTATCACTGTGGCTGTCGCAGTTCTTTGGAAATAAGAATTTCACCTCTAATGGCAGAAATTGCAAGAAAGAGATAGAGAATGGTATGGACGAGAGAGTGATATGAGAGATAGAGTGATATGAAAACCAATTTGTTCAAATTTGAAAATTAGGAAAGGAGAGAGGGAAATACGACGTGACTGAAGAGAGAGGAAGTGGGGCAGGTAGGACCAAAATGTTTTCCACCTTATTTTATATATAGTAAATCACCAATTTTGAGAACCACTCATGAGTAGTTGGTATTGAGTGAGACTTGAGTATTTGGTTTTTGAGTGTCTCTAAATCCTCTCCCTTATTTTTACAAAAACAAACACTTCCCTCCTCTCGAGGGAAACTGTACTTGGGATGTCTGCTATACTGCGCCATCTTCACCTCCTTCTCAAAGTAATCAACACTTGTCCCCAAATCCTAGTTTTTCTTACAATCTGACTGATCCAGGAGGATCTAGGGTAATTTGGAAATTTGTCAAAGTCGTTCAAACGAGGTTGAGAGTCGCTCAAACGAGGTTGAGAGTCATTCGAACGACCAAATTCCATCCCACTGGAATTGTGGCCCAAAGCCATATTTTGCTCGAACGACTGGTATTTTCGTTCGAACAAATTTAGTTTTTCCCACTGGAAATTTGGCCCAAAAACATTATTTCGTTCGAACGAGTTAAGTTTTCGTTCGAACGAAAACTGGTAAGTTTCTAGGGTCTATACCAATTAGTCGTAAAGTCGTTCGAACGACTCCATAATTCGTTCGAATGACTTTGGCATTGTTTTTGATTCTCAGACGTTGTTTTGCCTCGAGACCCGTTCTTTTCTAATTTTTGTAACTCCTTGCGTAATCTTCGTCTTGGCTTTAAGATTGAGATTCCAGTTTTCGATGGTTCCGTCGATGCCGAGAAATTAGATAATTGGCTAGATAGGTTGGAAACCTATTTTTCTGTAGAAGAATATTCAGACGCACAAAAAATTTACTTCTCTACTTTAAAATTCACAAGTCACTCACTAACGTGGCAGAACTCCTATCAGAAATGGCATGATGTCGGTAGTCTGAGTTGGAAGAAATTCAAGGTTTTGGTGAGGAAGCAATTCTATCCAATTGGGTATGAACAGGAGCGATGGTACAAATGGCACAATTTGCGCCAAAGATTTGGGCAATCCGTACGACAATTCACTACGGAGTTTTATAACCAAGCGTTGGTTTTGGATATTGACGTGGATGAGTACGAAGTGTTTATGAAGTATACGGCGGGTTTGTCGGAGTCCATTAGAAGTGCGAGTTTGGGAAATGGGAGCTAGTCTATTTAGGATTTATTGTTGGTGGCGGCGAGCTTAAGGTCGATCCAGAGAAAGTTTCGGTCATTACTAATTGGCCTAAACCCTGTACAGTAACGGAAGTGAGGAGTTTTATAGGTTTTTGTCAGTACTTACGGAAATTTATTCAACATTTTTCACAAATCACCGCACTGTTGCATTCTTTGACGAAGACCGGGGTACAATTTGTGTGGGAAGAGCGCCATGAGAAGACTTTTCTGTTACTGAAGTGGAAGATTACGGATGTACCACTGTTAGCATTGCCCAATTTGCAGCGGCCTTTTGAGGTCGAGACAGATGCGTCAGACTATGCATTGGGGAAATTTCTTTTACAGGATGGGAGGCCAGTTGCTTACCATTCTAAGATGTTTACAGGAGTAGTACGCAACTATCCTACCTACGATAAGGAGTTCTACGCGTTATAGTAATCAGTAAAGCACTGACAGAGTTACTTATTGGGGAAGGAGGTTGTGGTACATTCTGATCACAAACCATTACAGTTATTATCTACGTAGTCTAAGCTTTAGCAAGCTCGCCATATAAAGTGGATGTCATACCTTCAGCAGTTTACCTTATTGATCAAGTATAAGAAAGGAGTGGACAACAAGATGGCTGATATGTTATCTCGACCCCCATTATCAACTATATCTTCTTTGTTGGTAGCTATGCAGATCCAGTCTATTATTCCTTCTGAGTATGTTTCTGGGTATGACGACGACAAGGAGCTCAGTGTGATTCACGAGAAGTTGCTACAAGGCAAGACATGCGAGCATGTTCTGAAGGATGGTTTAATTTACAGGGGCAGTTTACTATGTATTCTTGAGGGTGGAGACCGTCTGTAGTAAATTCGAGAGGCACATTGTTCCCGGGTGGTAGGTCATTTCGGGGTTGAGAAGACTCTTTTGAATTTGCTGCGTTATGTCTATTGGCCAAAGATGCAGATGGATGTTTCTCGTGTGGTTTGTGGTTGTGTGTTATGCAACATATCGAAACCTTCCAATAGGAAGATATGACTGTACTTACCATTGCCAGTTTCTAGTCGACCTTGGGAGAACATTTCGATGGATTTTATGGGTGGTTTGCCCATGACCAGATGTAAGAATGACTATTTTTTTGTGGTGGTGGATCGATTCAGCAAGATGATTGTTCTTATTCCATGCCAGAAGATGGTCACAGGGGAAGGAGCGGCGCGATTGTTTTTCAGAGACGTCTTGAGGTATTTCGGGCTCCCTTCTTCTATTATTTCTGATAGGGATAAGCGCTTTTTAGGGAATTTATGGAGATCGTTATGGGGGATGATGGACACTAAGTTGAAGAGAAGTACCGCATTTCATCCGCAGACTGACGGGCAAACAGATGTAGTTAATCGCACTTTGGTACATTTATTATGGGGATTCCATTTTAAATATCCTAAGACTTGGGATGAGAGTTTACCATATCTTCAGTTTGCGTTCAACCGGATGATTCATGGTTCCACGTTGAAGTCTCCTTTTGAAGTTTGTTTGGGGTACTTGCCGCAAAGCCCTTTTGATTTGGCGTTTAGTCTTGGCGATAAGACGGTGTCAGGGAAGGAGGAAAAGGAGCAGGTTAAATCTCAGTGTTTCATTGAGAAGATCAGCAAGGTTCATGAGGCGGTTGAAGCTCAGTTGAAGAGGACTCAAGCGAAGTATAAGGCTCGCCACGACAAGCATCGGGTTGAGTGTACTCTTCAAGAGGGCGGCCTCGTTTGGTTGCATTTGGGGAAGGAACGGCTTAAGGGGGAAGGTAAGAAGCTCAAACCTATCCGTTATGGTCCATTTTTGATACTCAAGAAGATTGGTGACAACGCATACCAGTTGGATTTGCCACCTTTCATGAAAATGTATTCGGTGATTAATGTCGAGTATTTGAAGCTGTTTGAGCCGTCTCTTTTGGATGAAGACTCTACAGTCGACACTCGTTTACCATCAGGTGATGACTTATGGATGGAAAGAGAAGATTTATTGCAGGAGGATGGTATTCTAGAGATGAAGGTCCATACTACAAGACGGGGTGGTATTGAATCGTTATGAGTTGGTAAGAAGGGTCAGCTACCTAGTAAGTCGAAGTGGTACAGCAGGGAATTAGGCATCGTCGCATTCCTACATCTCTAGTTCTAAGGGGAGCCATGATCCAGGAGGATCTAGGGTAATTTGGAAAATTTTCAAAGTCGTTTGAACGAGGTTGAGAGTCGTTCGAACGACCAAATTCCATCCCACTGGAATTTTGGCCCAGAGCCATATTTCGTTCGAATGACTAGTATTTTCGTTCGAACGACTTTAGTTTTTCCCACTGGTAATTTGGCCCAAAGCAATATTTCATTCGAACGAGTTGAGTTTTTGTTCGAACGAAAACTGACAAGTTTCTAGGGTTTGGACCAATTAGTCGTAAAGTCGTTCGAACGACTCCCTAGTTCGTTCGAACGACTTTTGCGGTGTTTTTGATTCTCAGGCGTTGTTTTGTCTCGAGATCTGTTCTTTTATGATTTTCAAGTTCCCTAGTATATAAAAAGGAACTTAGTTTATTTTCTAGGGTTATGTTAGATCTGAAAAGAGTTATGAGAGAAGTCTAGGTTTGAGATATTCTCATTGTAATTACTTCATTTTAGTAATCGAATTCTCTATTTTTCCAAACCAATTGATGTTATTCGTGTTTTTGTACTAATCGTATTGTGGATTACTCACAACACCCCCAAAATCCTAGATTTCAAAACTTGAAGTTTTTCATCAAATACTGCTCAAAGATTCGATTTTTAGAATCAGTTGCCACAATATTGGAGCGAGAATTTTTGGAACATTGTTAACCCGATGAGAAATCGCTGCGGGTTTAGCTAAGTTGATAAAGGAAGAAGAAGAGTTTGACTTGAGAGTGAGACGGTGTTGCCCCAAGTTAATAATTGTCAAGATTATGAGATGCTATGGTAATTGTCTATGGGCGGTTTCATTTTTAAAATTCTCCTTAAGGAATGACTTCGATAGCTCGGTTGGGTTATGTTATGAAGTTGCTAAGCTTCTCTCAGTTGGTTCTTGGCGTCTTCTTTTCACAGGATGTGCTTACTTGTGTGATTGAGAGAATAGAATGTCACGGAGGTTGGAAGTTGGTGGAGTTAATGTGGAGTAGTAGCTATGTTCGAAAATTTTCGGTTCTTGATTCGCTAATGAGGGCTTTCTTAAATATGGATATGGATATGGATATGGTTTCGGATGCGTTGAAGGTTTTGTATATGATGAGGGAGGAAGGGTTGATACCAAGTTGTACAGCTATGAACATTCTTTTCAAGTTAATGCTTCAAAAGGGTTATTACAGTATGGTTCGGAAATTGTTTTGGAGTATGGTTGCAATAGGACCTCGTCCGTCTAATTTTACGTTAAATTCTATGATTCTTGGACGTTGTAAAAAAGGGAATATTCAAGTTGTAGAAAGTCTCTTGTTATTGATGCAAGTTTCAGCTTAATCCGGAGGTAGTTGCATATAACATTGTGATCAACACTTATTGTATAAAGGGGCAGTCTCGGAAAGCCTTTGAATGGTTCAATTAATACAGGTATTAATGGCTTATGCAAGAACGGTAATATGGTAGAAGCAAGAAATTTTTTTGACGTAAATTGTGAACTAGGTTTTGTTCCTAATGCTAATACATATAACACTTTGATTGATGGTTATGTGAAGGCTATGGATACAAGCAATACTAACTTAGTTCGTGAAGAAATAAGGAAGAAGGGCTTAGCCTCGGATGGCATAACTTTCAACATTTTGTACTCAAGGAACCACAAGTTTGGCAGGAAAGAAGATACGAACCGACTGATAGGGGATGTATAAACTTCAAGTATGCTTCCGAATTTTGTCTTTAGAAATTTCAGTTGCAGAGTTGTGTTGCACAGGTCAATTAGATAAATCGGTGGAATTCTTACAAATGAGGATGGGAAAGGGAGTAGTTCCAAGTGTGGCTGCATTTAACTCGGTCATAGCAGGTTTTGTTAAAGTGGGGATGGGTGAGAAAGCTTTTAAGTTTATCGGATGATGGTCCAGTTTGGTGTAAATGCTTTATCTTCCACTTGTAATTCTCTGCTAATGAGTCTGTGTAAGAAGGGGATGCTGCAGAAGGCCAAAGAAGTTATGGAGAACATGCTAGAAAAGGGTTTTCCAATCAACATAGTTGCCTTTACAGTTCTAATAGATGGCAATTTTAAAATGGGAGACAGAGTGCGTGCCCAGATGTTGTGGGGTGAGATGGAAGCTAGAGGGATATCTCCTAATGTTGTTGCCTTCTCGGCCTTCATAGATGGACTTTCTAAAGCAGGCCTGTTGGAGAAGGCGTTCACAACCCATCTAGATATGTTAAGAAGAGGGTTTGTTCCAAACAACTTCACTTACCACTCTTCGATTGGTGGAGTTTTATTAGAGAAGTGAGGATTTTTTCGTTTTTGGGTGAAGAGAATTTAACCCTAATTTGGGTTTGTAAAATTGAGGATTTGTTTTTGTAAGAAGAAAGAGAAGTGAGAAGAAACGAGGCATCGGAGACGTTGGGTGAGAGGCATTTAAAACGACCCCAGAAGGTAATCAAGTAGATCTTTCTTGGTTTTTTTCGATTTGAGCTTAATAATATTTGTTTTGGTAGTAAGCTGACTATAAAAATTTTATTGGTAAAATAAAGAAAGATTATCTGCTTCTACTTTTTCAATGTGAACAAACATTTTCACCTTCCTGAAAGAAAGAAAGAAAGAAAAATAAAAAAAATCCTCCGTTGTCAAAATAACTAGCAATATTGTGGCGGGCGTTTGGAATGTGGCTGCTTTTTATTGGAAAAATTGCTTTATGACGTCAAGACCATTTCTTGAAAATGGGCAGTTTGATTAATAATGGGCATGCCATACTTTTGGGTGAGAGCTTTTAGGCCAGTGACCAGTCAGATATTTGGTGAAGAGAAAAATGTGAAAGCCATTTCAGAAAGCCAAGTGTTATGACGGGTTCTCTAAGCTTGTATGGCCGCTGACCTAGAATGTGGATTTGGATGATAAATGATGTTGAGAAACATGAGAAGAAAATGAGAGAATTCTTACCGATGAGTAGCTCCAATAGGACTCTTCAATTTATAGGTTACAACAAAGTTCTAGAGAAGAATATTCTAGAGACTATTTGATAGTTTGGTAAATGTCAAGCTTATCATTCTTCTCTCTAGGAGGTGTATATATATACATGAGTACATAAATGAGTTGTTACAGACGTTACACAGGTTACTAAAGAGGATTAATGAGCAGTTACAAAGAAGTTGTTAAAGAAGGCAGTTACATAGGTTACTAATGATGCAGCATAGAGTAAAGGTCTATAGTTTAACACTCCCCTGCAAACTTGGCGGTCTTTGATGGACAAGTTTGGAGCGCAATAACTCAAAGCGATGCTTGTGAAGACCTTTAGTGAAGAGATTGCCAAGTTGATCGAACAAGGGAACAAACTGGACCCGATGTGTCCCAAAAACAACACGCTCACGAATGAGGTGATAGTCAAGCTCAATATGCTTTGTGCGAGCATGGAAAACCGGGTTAGAGGCCATATAAGTAGTGCTTAGGCTGCTACAAAAGAGAATGATGGGTGGTGGAATATGCATATGGAGCTCACGAAGAAGATAAGCAATCCGCACCGTCTCTGCACAAACATGAGCAAGAGAACGATACTTAGACTCAGCACTAGAGCGAGACACGATAGGTTGTTTCTTAGTAGTTCAAGAAATAAGATTTGGACCTAGAAACACACAAAAGCTTGAGGTAGAACGCCGTATATCAGGACAACCAACCCAATCAGCATCGCAAAACGCATGTAGTGATGGAAGGCCAGAAGCTCGCCGAAAAGTCAAACCAAAATCAATTGTGCCTTTTAGATAACGGAGAATACGTTTAACATCATCAAGATGCCCAGCGCGGGGAGCACTCATAAAATGAGCTACATGATGAACGACAAAGGCAATGTCTGGTCTCGTAAGAGTCAAGTACTGGAGGGATCCCACAAGATGACGATACTCAGTAACATTAGAAAGAGAATCACCACAGAGAGCGGATAATTGAGACTTAGCATTCAACGGAGTATAACACGGTTTACACTCGGTCATGTTACTGCGACTAAGAAGATCAACTGTGTATTTTGCTTGAGAAAGATGTAAACTAAATTCCGTAAAAGTTGCCTCAATGTCAGAAAGTAATTAAGAGGTCCAAGATCATTTATCTCAAACTCCTTACTAAGAGTAGAAACAAAGTATGAAATGGGAGAAGGCGAGTTCCCTGTGACTATAATATCATCCTCACTTCTCTCTAGGAGGTGTATATATATACATAAGTACATAAATGAGTTGTTACATAGGTTACTAAAGAGGATTAATGAGCAGTTACATCAGTTACAAAGAACCTGTTAAAAAATGCAGTTACATAGGTTACTAATGATACAGCATAGAGTAAAGGTCTATAGTTTAACACTATTTTTATATTTACGATTTCTAGAATTATTATGTGTAGAGACAATATAGACACTTCCCCTTAAGTTGAGGCGAAGATGTCAATCGAGCCCAACTTGGACAAAATCTCATGAAACTTCCTTGAGGCTAGTCCCTTTGTTAAAATATCCGCCAACTGATCCTCGCTTCGAACATAAGGAGTCTTGATAATGCCGCCGTGTACCTTTTCTCGAACGAAATGCCAATCTACCTCAATGTGCTTAGTTCTTTCATGGAAGACCGGATTGGAGACAATACGCATTGCAGCTTGGTTATAACTAAACATGTTCATGGGTGAAGAAGTCTTGATCCCTAAATCATACATCAAAGTCTTAAGCCACATTAACTCACATGCCGTGGATGCCATGGCTCTATATTCAGCCTCAGCACTAGAGCATGCAACAACGCTCTGTTTTTCACTCTTCCATGTGACAAAATTGCCACCAACAAAAGTACAATAGCCAGTAGTAAACTATTGATCAACTAAACTACCCGCATAATCTACATTTGTGTAATATGTGTCGCTTTCAAGTACTGGAGAATTCTATTACCACATTCATATGATTTTCTCTTGGAGCATGCATGAATTGACTGTCCAAACTAACTGCATAAGTGATGTCAGAATGAGTAATAGTCAAGTAAATTAGCTTACCGACTAACCTTTGATATTGTCCAAAATTCTTTAAGAGCTCCCCATCAAGATCAACCTTTACACAACTATCTATTGGCATTTCAACGGGCTTTATTCCCAATTTTCCCGTTTCCTTCAAAAGATCCAATACGTACTTTCTTTGATTCACAAAAAATTCTTTTTTTCAAGTAAGTGACTTCAATTCCCAGATTTTTAATATCAAATCTCTTGTGAAGGAGAGTTTTTAACCTTACAATTACTCGAGTGTCGTTGCCTGTAATAGCTTTATCATCAACATAAACCAAAACTATCACCCTGCCACACGTACCCTTCTTGACAAGCAAGGACGAATCAGCCGAGCTATTCTTAAAACCATTGCTAATAAGAACATAACTTAACACCCCATTCCAGGCTCGAGGAGATTGCTGAAGACCATATATCGCCTTCTTTAGTTTACACACCATATCTTTTTTGGCTTCAAGATAATGTATTGGTGGTAAACTCATGTAAACTTCCTCTCCTAAATCTCCATGCAGAAATGCATTTTTCACGTCCATTTGGAATAGTGTCCAACCATGATTAACTACAATTGATAATAAAACTCTAATAGTATTCATCTTTGCAAATGGGGCAAACGTTTCCTTGTAGTCAATTCCATATGTTTGTGTAAATCCTTTGGCTACTAATCTAGCTTTGTGTCTCTTGATAGTCCCATCACTCTTGTACTTGATTTTATACAATTTTTTCAAAGGCTTCAAGTTCTTTCATAGTTGTTCTCCAAATTGGTTGGGTATTGGCCTCTAGAAAATTATTGGGCTCATTGATAAGAGAACTGATAAAGGCACAATGGGAAGAAGAAACGGCTGTGTAAGTCAAATGATTTTGTATAGGAAACTTTCCATAGTGATAGGTATAGAAATCATTGAACTTGAAGGCGGTACGGAGACTCTAGCTAAATGACGCAATGTTGCTTTAGGGTGAGCGACGGGAAAAGATTGAGGTGATGCATCTTCTTTGGTTTCGATGACAGGTACAATATTTGTGTTTTCTGTAGGCTGGGAAGTATCATTCGGGAAAGGACTAACAATTGGAAAAGGTACCATATCTCTGAGACACTTCCCCTGGGACCGATTCCGATTGAAATCATTGGCCCTTGACTCAAAGAATGAAATATTTTCAACGAAGTGAACATCTCGGGATACAACTATTTTACTATTGTTGGGATCTTAACATTTATATCCCTTTTGGGTAGAAGAATAACCAAAGAACGCACATTTACTTGCACGTGCACATCTCGGGATACAACTATTTTACTATTGTTGGGATCTTAACATTTATATCCCTTTTGGGTAGAAGAATAACCAAAGAACGCACATTTACTTGCACGTGCATGAAGTTTGCTCCTATAAGCCGGAAGAACACACACATAAAAAAGACATCCAAACCTGCGAAGGTGAGATACGTTCATTTTTATATATTGTTAAGACCTCAAGTGGAGACTTGAAATTAAGGACGCGACTAGGAAATCTGTTAATTAAGTATGCAACGGTCAAAACACCATCAGACAAATATTGTTTGGGAACATTCGTCTAAAACATGAGAGATCTAGTTGTTTTTAGCAGATGCCTATTTTTTCTTTGTGCCACTCCATTTTGTTGTGGAGTATGAATACAACTAGTTTGCTGAATGATTCCATGACTACTAAGATAGTCGGAAAACAGATTTTTGGTGAAATCAGTATCGTTATCGGATTGAAGACTTTTAACACGTGCATTATGTTGATTAGTAATCATCGTGTGCATTATATTGACTACTAAGATAGTCGGAAAACAGATTTTTGGTGAAATCAGTATCGTTGTAGGATCGAAGAATTTTGACACGTGCATTATATTGATTAGTAATCATCGTGTGTGCTATATTGATGTTTTTTTTGTGTGGTGTAGGTTGCAGCAGATCATTAGAATGAATATAAGCGACCCGCTAGTGAGCAAGAATACTCTAAGGAGGCTGAGTATGATAATAATGTAAACCTGTCAGTGCCAGAAGATGAGCTTGCCGACCTCTCACACGCTTGCAATAAGCTATGGGAGCTTGATTTAAACTGCTTGGTAACTAGAAAAGACTATCAGATTGACTGTGGTGATGGGAAAAAGGCATACCAGAGAGAAGATATGGCACAAGGAGGCCTGTTCTATTGGCTTAGTGAGGACGTCTTCAAACAGCCTACATATGCTCGGTTTTGTTCCCTGTTGGATAATTACAACCCAAATGAAGGACATAAAGATGTAGTCATCTCTGAAGAGAAGCATGAACAAGCTGCACTTCTGGAAGATATTGGTAGGACTGCACCTATTAAGTATCTTACCCAAAAAGGCGTCATATCATCCAACAGTGAGGATTTTAAGAGAATGATGATGAGTCTATGGTTTGATCTTAATGGCCAAGGTGGTACATCTAGTTGTTCTTCGGCTTTCGAACATGTCTTTGTTGGAGAGATCAAACAACAGGGGGTAACTGAAGTATCTGTATTCCATAACTGGCTTCAGATTTGTATCTTATTCCATATTTTCCAATTTTTGTGTGTTTATGGACTCTCCTCAAGATTCTATAAATTCCAAAGTGGAGTACATAAGATATTTAAGGCGCTATCTATACTCTTAACCCAAACTTTGACGAGGTTATAAGTAGTATAGCGACTAAAGTTCCCTATTGGACTAGTGATTGTTCTTCAGTAGAATCTTGCATTCTACCACTTGTTCTTCAAATTATCATTTTGATCATGTATCATTTTTCCTCGATCGGTTGTTACCTTTACTTAATAATTTATTCATTCTTTTTCTTGACTAAATTTATGCAATTCTAAGGTTAAAAGAAAAATACCATAAAGGACTAAGTGGCAACAAAAGATACATTACCAAATCATTGAAACACATTTGTTTTCATATGTCCCATTTGGTTTTCACTGAAAGGCTTGATCTTGATTTATAATTTTATTCAGGACCACTCTGTGCCTGGAACACAGCAAATAAAGCAAAATTAAATTAGAGATCTATGCATTTATTGATGGAAATTAAAGCTTCAAATCTAAATTAAGCCTAATTGTTTTTTGCCTCGAGTATTAACAAGTAGACTACCACAACCTAGGTAACAACGATACTTCATTTTTTTTATAAATAAAACGTGTCCGACACTCAGACACACATGTCCAACACTATTTACAAGGTATTTTTCTATTTTCTGCTGTTTCCAACACTCCGTACCCGTGTCGGACACCGACACTCGTATCTGTGTCGATGTTACTTAGACCACAACCAGAAATAAAAAAATAAAAAAAAAAAAAAAAATTTGTTCTTACCAATTGAATATACATTTATAGTTGGGTTAGTACGGACAACTTCCCTAGGTTATTGCAATATATACATAACCATATATTTGTATACTAAGATCCATTCCCACAAAACTAAATTTTATGTCAAAGCGCAACCTTTTGAAGTTAAATTAGCAAAATCATAGTGACTTATTATTAAAGAACATAGACCTCATCAGTCAGTGGAGATCAATCTCATAAGCATAAAACCATTAGCCTTTATATTCTCACTATATGGGCAAAATTAATCCGCAATTATGTAGGTTAAATAACTAAAAGATGGTCGTGGTTGATTTGAAATACTTCTAAGATCTAATAAATAGAAAATTTACTTGAAAATTATTACATCGCCATGTTATAAGTTGTATTTCTCCTTTCGAAATTTCTCTTCCATTACATAATCATCTGCAACAAAAGTCACTAATCAGCCAATGGTAGCAAAAACAACATTACTTTTCCAAACTCTCTCAATTAGTATGACAGTTCCGCTTCGTACACTAGAAATGAATCCGAAACACAAATATTTCCTGATGTACGAAGTTTATACTTTGAGTTGGCTAAACCTTAAAAAAATAAATCAAAGAACTAAAATGTCAATGCTACATGATCCAACTATTTGCCGATATCCTTTGTTTAATAAGTGGTAAAGATGGGGTAGCTAAATGTTTTTTCAGGTGAAAGGGAAAAACCATAAGGTTAAACTATTTAAGATGTCACAAAATTCTAGTCAAGTGATCGATGAGGCATTAATGTTCAAGCTATTGTCTAGATTTGGCCTAACTGCAAAAATATTAGCCTTCAATTTCCCCCCTGTATATTATGAATTATTTTTTTCATCTTAAGATACCTCCACGAAAAGAAGGTGAAATAATATAGTCATAAAAAAAACAATCTTATCCCATACTTTTAACATAATCAAGAAACAATCCTTACCAATTAATAATCAACCCCAAACATCACTCTGAAATCAGCATCAAATTGTGTTTTCAAGCAATTTTTATTATGTTAGACAACAACAGTAACAAAATTAATCGCTAAAACAAAATTGATGGTCAAGCCTACATACCATGTATCCCTCAAGCCCACATACCATGTATCCTTCTCTAATTAATTTGGGTTTATATTGTTTTATTTCAAGGTTTTGTGCAATGTGTTGGATAATCGTCTCAACGTTAAGGTACGCGCTCGATTATTTTGGGCTTTTCTGTTTCATTTTATGGTTCAAGTTTAGTCCAGTAAGTTAGAAGCTTTGAGGCTTCTTCTCAATAAGTTTCATAGACTAAGTAATAGATTTAGTTCCTGAACCTTTGATGATTGAACTTTAAACTTCGGACACATTTTCCCGACTATCCGATCAAATCTATTTGATTGCATGATGCATGTGAATTTAGCTCCCGAACCTTTGATGATTGGTGCATGTCGGTGGGGATCGATGTTCAACATTCTGTACCCCATGTCCATACCTAAAATGGACTTGATGAGTCTTTAATCAAAGGATTACAGGTTATCGCTAGACCAATATTAATGCGTACCAAGCTTCCGGCTACGTGTTGGGGTCATGCCATATTGCATGCCTCCAACCTGATTAAACTCAGACTGACAATAAACCATCAATATTCTCCATATCAATTAGTTTCCGGATGTCACCCATCTACGCACATTCGGGTGTGCCTTGGAGGTACCTATTACACCTCCACAACAGACTAAGATGGGTCCCCAAAAACACCTTGTGATATATGTAGGTTATGATTAACCATCTATCATTATTAGATATTTGAAACCTCTTACGGGTATTCTTTTTATTGCAAGATTTACAAATTGTCACTTCGATGAGATGATTTTCCCGCCGCGAGGGGATATGACAGCAAAGCGGCCAAAACTTCTTTAGCCGGCAATCTCATGGAATACACCATCATTATCTCATCTTGATCCCTATACTTCTCAAAGTGACAATGAAATTTGACGGATAATTCACTTACAACGGGTAAGCTCTTGAACTGCCAGATGCATTCAATGACGCTAGTAAAGTGACTAAATATCATATACCTGCGGCAAATGTACTGGCAAGGACCGAACCTCCTGTAGGAACGACCGGACACATTCCAGCCAATGAATCAACGGTAAAGAGAGCGTGGTAGATCGCCGAAAACACCAGGAGAGAATGTCATTCTTCCTATAAAGGAGATGATTAAGAGAAGACGAAGATCTTCATCATCACGACCCTCAGAGGAGGAGGATGTCGCGGGATCAAAGACTATTGGTATAGTCAGAGTCCAGGTACAACCTTAACCACCAGCTAATGGTGTAGATAGGCTAAAAGACGGCGCGCACCCAAGCATGCTTCTACTGTAGCTATGAGAATTAATGTTCACATAGAAAATATTGTTGTTAGTGACAGCCATGCACATGAATTGAACTTTGAAGTCTCGATAAATTATTTGTTTTACGCTGAACAATTAGATCGATCAAAAATAGTCGTCGATGATAAATTTACTTTGTTGTTGCTCTCAACCTGATGGATGAGGATCCGGAGCCACGCACTGTTGACGAATGTCAACAAAGAACCGATTGGCCAAAGTGGTAAGACGCGATTAAGGTAGAGTTAGACTCCCTGGGCAAGCGAAAAGTTTTTGGACCAATAACCCGGTGGAGTAGTGGGTCCACAAAGCCTATAGGAAATAAGTGGGTGTTTATACGCAAACGTAACGAAAATAGGAGGGTAGTAAGATACAAGGCTTTACTAGTTGCACAAGGTTTCTCTCATAGACCTGGGGCGGATTATGAAGAGACTTACTCGCCTGTAACGGACGCTATCACGTCTCGTTATTTGCGTAGTTTGTCAGTCCGGGAAAAACTAGACATGCGTTTATTAGATGTTGTTAGCGCGTATCTATATGGAGACTTAGATACTACCATCCATATGTGAATACCAGAGGGATTTTGCTTACCGGAAGCTATCAAGCCTGAGAAAAAGCCTCAGTAAAACTGGAAAAATCCTTATATAGACTAAAGCAATCAGGGCTCATGTGACATAATAGGTTAACTGAGTCATTAAGGAAAGAAGGTTTCTCTAATGATCATATTTGTCCATGAGTTTTCATCAAAAAAACTAATAAAGGTTTTGCTTTAATCATTGTTTATGTAGATGACTTAAACATTATCGAAGCACAGGGGAGATTAGAGTAGCAACTGACTTTCTGCAGCGAGAGTTCGAGATGAAAGACCCCGACAAGACTAAGTTTTGCCTTGGACTTCAGATCGAGCATTTTGTCAGCGGCTTGTTTGTTCATTAATTTACATAAACTCGGAAGGTTCTTAAGCAATACAATATGGATACGGCATATCCTTTATCCACTCCGATGATTGGTCGGTCTTTAGACATCGAGACTGATCCTTTCAGACCTCCAAATGAAGGGGAGCACTCCTAGGCTCTGAAGTTCCCTACCTATGAGTTATTGGTGCTTTACTGTACCTTGTTGGTTGTATAAGGCCGGACATTTCCTTTGTTGTTAATCTGTTATGGAGGCATAACTCTGCAGGAACTGTTGACTTGGGGTTGCTCTTTCACTCAGGAGTGAAACACTGGTTGGTTGGTTATGCAGACGCTGGGTTCTTATCAGATCCCCACAGAGCTAAGTTTCTAACAGGTTATGTATTCTTAGCAGGTGACACAACAATCTCGTGGCATTCGGTAAAGCAGAAGATGGTGGCAACATCATCCAATCATGTAGAAATCTTGGCGTTACATGAAGCGGGAAGATAAGCAGTTTGGTTGTGAGCCATGATCTACCACATCCAAGGGCAGATCTCGAAGCTTTGTCTAGGGGGGCTGGAAAAAAATTGCTCCAATTCTACGTATATACTCTAAAATTTAAGTTTAATACTAAAAAAATATAAGATGTTGCTAATGGGAATTGAACTATGTACCTTTTAGAGGCTAAAAAGGCAACACAACCACCCCAACAACATCAATTTTAATTAATATAGGGTAAAAAATCTAATAAATAGCAATTTAAAGGTAAAAATCTTTATATTTGAACATATATAAATTTTACCGCCCCAAAGTTACTCCGGGCTACAACCCGGACCCGCCCACCTTGAGATCCGCCCCTGACCACATCAACAGCAACTGCGAACTACCTTCAATCCAAGATTCACCGACGACTCTGTATGAAGACAACTCGGCGTGTATCACTCAACTAAGAAGTGTTTTCATCAAAGGCGATCACACAAAACACATTTTACCGAAGTTTTTATATACCTACGAACTGCAAAAGAATGGAGATGTCAACATAGAGCGCGTCCAATCAAGCGACAACCTGGCCAATGTGTTCACAAAGGCGCTACCTAGAGAACCATTAAGGAAGCTTATCTATGGCATTGGCGACGACTAAACAAACTTCAAGATCTAGGATTGTCAACATCAGGGGGAAAACTTCTTTAAGGGGGAGTTCGACCAGCAACAAACATAACGGTAATGCTTGTTGTACTCTCTTTCTTTAGACATAGATTTTTGGCCTAATAAAGGTTTTTACTTAGTGAGGTTTTAACGAAGCAACTAAGGAGGCAAGCCCTACAGAGCTCGATGTTAGATTTTCCATCTATACCGACACTACTCTTCGGTTTACGAGCACACATGTTAATAGGTTGCATAGGTGTTATTGGTTGTGCCCAATAACACCAAGTTAAGGTAGGTGAGACCTAGTGCTACTCTTTATTAGGGTTTGAGGGTATAATGGGAAGACCACTATACCCCTATCAGGTTAAATAGAGAGGAAGTCTCTCTTGAAGGCTACAATACAAAAAACCATCCCATTGAGGTCTACAGCTAATCAAGGGAAGACTCCACTCAAGAACAGATAATTAAACAGAGAGCGGGAAAAAAGTTAGTATAATCTTCAATGTTAAGTTATTAATCATAGTCGATAGTACTTTATTCCTTCAATTAGTATCAGTCGCTAGGGTACTCAATCTCTATGATTAATTTGACTTGAGAGAACTTGTTTTCTCTGATTTTACTTTAAAGTTGTTTTCTGTTCCTGAGAGAGACAAGAGAGAAGACCAAACAAATACTATTTTTTATTTACCGAGTCTCTCTCTCTCCATTACTCCATTTTTTTTGGGGGGGGGGGTTTCTCCATCTGATTTCCCTCTCCATTGCATCGCGAGAGAGACGATTAAGATTTTCTTCATCCCTTTTTATTGGCGAGATCTGTTTCTATCAGTTTCAGGGCTCCAATTTTTTTTACAGTTCTTAGGGGAACTCAAATCTGAGTTCGACTACTGTGCAGATCTTTGATGTGGCATTTTTGGGTATAGATTTGACTTCCATTTTAACGATGAGGAGGGATTCTCAAAACAATCTATGAACTGTTATAGAGCTATTTTCTCGGGTATTCTGGGTTTGATTTCCGGTTGTTCTAGAGCTGTTTTCTAGGGTTCATTGGGTCTTCTGAAATCTATTTTTTGGAGAGGTGGTGATTGGGTTTGATTTAGGAATCATGGTTGTTCTTCCCTTCATGGTTGTTTTTCCCAACATTGGTTTGCAAATTGACCTTTTATTGGATGTTAATTGTTGGTTGTTTTGTTTTTTTGGTGATTTCGATTTACTTACCCAAAGAGTTTTACTTTTCGAGGGGTTTTCCGAGAGCCGAAGATTTCCTATGATTGAGGATCGTAGATAACTCACATTATATATATTTTGTTGTTGTTTGTTGTTCTCTAAACCCTGCTAATATATATGTCATTTAATGTGATTCTTGATTATACATGATAATGACTCTGTTGTGTGTCAATATTTTGTTTGGTTGCAATTATACGTTTTAAGACTTATATATCTGATCTGAACTTGCAGCATTATCTATGTCAACCATGTTTAGGGATTATCATTAATACTAAGTGATTATTATCATTGAATTATTCATGTTTATTCTTAATTGGATTATAATATCAATCATTAATGATTAGAGGGCGTTGATGCCCAAGGATCTCCAATGGTGTTTAAGTGAGATCAGGTGGTCGTTAGGAAGGCGGGATATAAAGTGGGTAGATACACCCAAATGAGTTTTATCCATGAACTTGAACATTTCTCCAAATTTTGAGACTCTCTTGTACAGTCTCATTAAGACTACTTTGCACTAATTAAACTTGAAATTATTAGACCACCCAAAGGAGGCCAAGAAACTTCTAATTAATTAGTGGGTCAAGATAGGCTACACGGTACAGGGAGATGAGGATAACCCTCAGCCCAAAGGTGAGGAAGTGTCTCAAGTCAAACTGTCAGTGACCAGTCTAGTCTTGAGCGTGAGTGATCACCAACTAGGGGGCAATGTATGTTAAATCACCACCTAAAGAAGGGATTTTATAATATATGGTTGTACCCGCAAAGTGTATAATCCATACCATAAATATTATATACACTCTGACTCGACCATCCTAACCCCAGGTAGGATCGAGATTAAAGACATCAAGTTATAGAGCTTTTACAGATCAAGTTCAACATGCAGAATTATTTTTTTTGGCGCGTCCTTTACAATAAGTCTTTGGTTCATGCAGCTATGGACACTATGATCCAGAATCAACTGACTAATATTGAGACCTTGAGGGACTCTTACTACTCCCAGGAACAGTCAGATGTCATTAAAAAAAAGTTCGAGAGTTCCGTCAAGGGAAGATAGTATAGTAACTTATCTCAACTTTTATCACTGAAGTTTGACGGCAGTGGACATACGCGCTCGCACGTTTATGTTTGTTTTGAATCAAATTTGGTTGATGTTCCCTCTAACTCTTGGTGGTTAGATTCTGGTGCAACTGTTCACATTTTGAATTCTCCACAGGGGTTCATCTGCAAGCGGCCGGTAAGGCATGTGGAGCAGGTTTTCTCGGGAGACGTTAGACGCCTTCATATTGAGTTTGTTGGCACTTTTTGCTTGGCTTTAGCCACAGGTGTTACTTTAGATTTGGCAGACACCTTTTATGGTCCTTCGATGAAACGATCTCTAGTTTCAATTTCTCGATTGCACTTTTTCAGTTATTTCTTCTATTTTAGACATGGTGGCTTTGACATTATTCATCTTGATTCCATTATTGGTTCTAGTCTACTAGTTGATGGGTTATATTGTCTATCTCTTGACCATTCATTTAAGTCTTTCCCGTTAGAGGTTGAGAAACAGTTAGATCGAAAGATCAAAGTTATCCGCTCAGATCGAGGAGGCGAGTATTATGATAAGTTCGATCAAGACAGTCAACTTTTGGGACAATTCTATCAATATTTGTTGGATCAGGCTATTGTAACCCAGTACACTACTTCTAGATCATCTATGGATTGGTAGAAATCATAGTCTTAATCACTTGTATGTTTGGGGTTGTTCGGTAGAGGCAAAATTATTTAACCTGAATATCGGAAAGTTAGTTTCGACGACCGTCAGTTGTTTCTTTGTTGGTTTCCCTGAGAGATCGATAGGATTCAGGTTTTATTGTCCTTCTCGACCCATGGAGATTGTTGAGTGTGTTCAGGCTCATTTCATAGAGAAGATAGATCACTTTACCAGTACTATTCATAGAGTGTTTGTCTTTGAGGAGGGTTCTGTAACTCGGAGTCCAACTGCTATTCCGATCAGTGTTGTTATGCTTTTACGTTTATCTGATATTGACACAATGACGAGTACGATTCCAGACCTTGTTCCAGACCCCGTCGTAGCACCAATTCTCCCTCTGATTTTTTCCTCCACCTGCTTCTGTTCTGCTTCCTGTCGTCCCACCACCAGCCCAGCTTCTAGCTCCTACTCGGAGATCCCCTAGAAAGATTTGTTCTGCCATTTCTTAAGGTTATCATTTTTATTCAGTTGAAGGGGAATTATTTGATTTTGAGGATCCAATATCTTTTAGTTCAGCTATGACCAGTTGTTTTGTAGACCAGTGGCGTAATGCCATAACGGAGAAGATGGATTCTATCTCTCACAACTCTATGTGGGAATTTACACATTTACCTAAAGGATCTAAGACAATTAAATGTAAATGGATCGTTGTATATGTGTCAATTAGAGTGGGAGACATTTTACATTTATGGTTTTATACGTCGATGATATTTTACTCGCTAGCAGTGACGTCCGATTTCTTTAGCAGATGAAGCCTATGGCATGATATGTATGAGTCCCGACATTTGTTTGTTATTGAGATGTTAGGAAGGTACCATCATAAGCCTTCCATTATTTACTGGCAGGCAACCAAGAAGGCTCTTCGCTATTTGAAGAGGACTAGAGATTACAGGCTGGTTTATAGGAGATCGGATGAGCTCATGGTTTTGGGCTACTCTGACTCAGATTTTGCAGGGGACAAAGATGACAAGAAGTTTACTTCTGGTTATGTTTTTATGCTTGCCCATGACGCTATCTCGTGGAGAAGTGTCAAACAGTCTTTTGCAGCTTCCTCGACTATAGAAGCAGAGTATGACGAGTACGATTCCAGACCTTGTTCCAGACCCCGTCGTAGTACCAATTCTCTCTCATATTTTTTCCTCCACCCGTTTCTGTTCTGCTTCTTGTCGTTTCACCTCCAGCCCAGCCTTTGGCTCCTACTCGGAGATCCCCTAGAAAGATTTGTTTAGCCATTTCTTAAGGTTATCATTTTTATTCAGTTGAAGGGGAATTATTTAATTTTGAGGATCCAATATCTTTTAGTTCAGTTATGGCTATTTGTTTTGCAGATCAGTGGCGTAATGCCATAACGGAGGAGATGGATTCTATGTCTCACAACTCTGTGTGGGAGTTTACACATTTACCTAAGGGATATAAGACAATTGAATGTAAATGGATCGTTGTATATGTGTCAATTAGAGTGGGAGACATTTTACATTTATGGTTTTGTATGTCGATTATATTTTACTCGCTAGCAGTGACGTCTGATTTCTTCAGCAGACGAAAGAGGACTAGAGATTACAGGCTGGTTTATAGGAGATCAGATGATCTCATGGTTTTGGGCTACTCTGACTCAGATTTTGCAAGGGACAGAGATGATAAGAATTTTACTTCTGGTTATGTTTTTGTGCTTGCCCATGACGTTATCTCGTGGAGAAGTATCAAACAGTCTCTTGTAGCTTCCTCGACTATGGAAGTAGAGTATGTGGCTTGTTATGAGTCTTCCAGACAGGCTATATGGCCCAAGCAGTTTATTTATGAGCTAAAGGTTGTTGATTCAATTTCTAGACCATTGCGAGTATTTTGCGGCAATGAGGCAGTCGTCAAGTATGTTAAGAATGATAATGTGACTATGGATAACAGGTATATTGAAATTAAGTATCATGTTGTCATTGATAAAGTGCAACAACAGATTATCGAGATTCCTCATTTGTCGATACTAGAGATGATTGTTGATCCGCTTACTAAGGGACTTTTAATACCATCCTTCAGGGGACATGTTACGCGTATGGGATTACTGAAGTCTCTTTGAGGATCTTTCTTTTGTGTAGGAGTAGTTGTTCATTTATTTACTGTTACTGCATTAAGATTCTTTATCTATGTGGGAGTTATTCCCGATTATTATTTAGTCGACATTCAGTTTTGATTTTGATTATTTAGCTGCTATTATATTTGGATCCGTTATTATATGTTCACATATTCAGTTTAAATTATGCAATTACAATAAAGTTTTAGATACGAGTGATTTCATCATAAGACAGTTGCCTAAGTATCAAGTACCTATAGAGAATACAAAAAGGTTTCTCAAGTTTGCTTGGGCTGGATATGGGCAGTCTCCACATCCTTTGGCCTTCATTTCAGTATGAGCGATGGTCTTCACCTGACAGTTTGTCTAAGTATTGAAATGACATGTGTCTGGTAAACACATGTTGCAGGACACTAATGAAAATGTACCAACACATCATTAAGGTGTACATTTGCCATTCACACGCTAAACTCCACCAGTAAAGAAATTACACTTGAACGCTACTCAGGTTGCTAGCCTGACCAAAATTTGAATTAGGCATGTACTCAAAGGCCTGACCAAAATTTGTCCGTGAACCATGTTAGCCATTTTTGTAGTCGTAGAGTGATAGTCAAGTTCGATGTAACATTGCCTTCAACAAATTATCATGTGTGGTTTTATAAAAACAAAGGATAGTCATCCGTTTTTCATAAAATACCGTGAATCAGGCTAAAACTATTTTTCTTTAAATTGAGTTAGCACCGGGTGGGAGATTGTTGGATTTTCCATCTATACCTGCACTACTCTTCGTTTCACGAGCACACATGTTAATAGGTTGTATAGGTGTTATTGGCTATGCCCAATTGTTACACCAAGTTAAGGTAGGTGGGACCTAGTGTTACTCTTTGTTAGGGTTTGAGGGTATAATGGGAAGACCACTCTAACCCTATCAGGTTAAATAGAGAGGAAATCCCTCTTGGAGGCTACAGTACAGAAAACCATCCCATTGAGGTCTACAACCAATCCAAGGGAAGACTCTACTCAGGAACATGTAATTAAACAAAGAGCAGGAAAAGAGGTTAGTATAATCTTCAATGTTAAGTTATTGATAATAGTCAATAGTACTTTATTCCTACACTCGAATGTTAAGTCAATGAGTTTTCCTTTCCATGTACTATCTCTCTGAGATAATTCTAGTTTTGGGTTTTTCTATGACTAGGTCTTGTTTTGTGGACACTCAAAAAGGGGGAGTATTATGAACTGGGGTCAGGGCCCAGTTGGGCTTGGTTTGGAAGCCCACATGTCCAAGAGGCATGTCCCTTCCTATTATGTAACTACGTGTTCTACACTATAAATAGCTCCTTGGGGCCCATTATTCAATAAGAATTTTCATTTTCTCTTTCCTGCGTACTTTCTCTCTCTCTCTAATATTGTGCTTCACCCCGACGGATTCTTCGTTACACAACAACAATCTTTAAGTTTCATTCATCCTTAGGGAATTCTTTTCCAATTTTGTTATTGGAAATGTACTTGGAAATGAGAAAGAAGTTAATTTCGATGTCTTCATTGAAGAAGGTAATAGGACCCCCCCCCCCCCCCCCCCCCCCCTAGAGTGTTGAAACCAATTCCAATCTGGCGAAAAAATTGTTGTCTCCTGCGAACAAGGTTAAGCTTGGAAGGATATCAAGGGAGGACGGCATTTTGAGGTTGGCCATGACAAAAAGGAGATTTACGCTTTCATGAGATTACTTTGATTTTTGCATTTACCATGAATTTGAAGGGAAAGGAAGAGTGTAAAGTTGTATAAGAATCTATTAGAGTTCAGTGGACCATTAATTTGTTGTGGCAATTGTTTTTTATGTTTGTGGGTTTTCAAACTTAGATTATTATCATTTATTTGCTCTCAAAACACAAGGAAGAAATTGTAAACCATTCCTTGCATGAACACATTTTATGTTTTGATGTCCCGTTGAGGTGAAAGTATTTAAGATACATTTTGCAGTACCTCATGTATGCATGTTTGTGGGTATCATTTATTTGCTCTCAAAGCACAAGGAAGAAATTGTAAACCAGTCCTTGCATGAAAACATTTTATGTTTTGATGTCCTCGTTGAGCCTTGCCTCAAAAATCGCACACCCTCTCTTGGCGATATTGATCCCTCATGTATTATTTGAGTGTGAAGAGCCTCTGTACCGCGAAATTGTAGCCCTTAAGTTCCACTCATAGATATAAGCTAACTACGTTTGCCACTTCTAAGCAATGTGGGACTATCTTCTCTGACGAGTTTGAAAAATAAGGAAATGCTCAGCAGCTTGAGAATGATATGGTTCAACCCACAGTTACACCAACAATACCTTCTCTCTCTCTTCTTCTTCGTCTTCTCGAGGTCTTTTTTTGTTCTTGGCGCCATTGGTTTCAATTCCAATGGGTGTCAACCATATCTCTCGACACTCCATCCAGGTCAGTTTTATCGTCTCCCTTTATTATGGTTTAGATTTGTAAGCTGTTTAATGAAATGCTTCAGTGTCCAATTGTCAGATTATTGATATCCATTGTATCCCAATAGGTTGATATTTAGGTGGTGTTTGTTTTTTAAGTGCTGAATGCTGGAAAAAAAATTCAAGTGCTGAATGCTGAATTGCTGAATAAGTTATGGTGTTTATTTTCTAAGAAGTGCTGAAAACTGGTAAAACTGGTAAATGTCTTAAATACCCTTGTTATAAAAGAACACAACTTGAAGCATATTCGAATAAACAAAAGTCCGGTCTTTATCTGTTATTCTCTGTTCAAACAAAAGGACAAAATGTACATACAAAAGACATCATTGCACAAAATGGACAAAATTGATATACATAATGAACATGCAAAATGGACATACAACAGACATTATTACACAAAATGGACAAAAAATAATAGACAAAATGGCCATACAAAAGACATTGCACAAAATGGTTTATACAGATCATAAGCATTAAAGATAGTCTGAAGTACGAATCTTAAGATAACACAACCCAACGTAGTCTAAAATAGCAAATAGTCGAACATCAACATAGTTTATAAATCCGAAAAACAAGATAATCCAAAATAGCAATGCATAGAAAACTAAACTCCGAGAAACTGCATCAGGTAGAGTTTCTTTGATTCCAGCGCAGCCAAGCCCATAAACATGTCATCTTATTCTAGATGTTCAGTAAACTTCAAACATGTTCAGTAGCCACTCTGTTTGCAAAAATAGCTTTCAACAAGTCTTCATGAAATAACTCACATTTCCTAAATATACTGACGTTCTCATTTATCTGATGTGTATCAAGAAAACAAACATTCAAAAATTTATTATATTACTATACATATGAACATAATAAACAAAAGATTACTATACCTTAATCAGGCATCCCACTCTTCGGGTGGAAGATGAAACGTGCGGGTTTCTGCATTAAAACCATTCCCAGTCCTTCTCAAAAGCCATGCCCAAGCATTGTACTTCGCCTTTTGGTAAAACCAGACATTACTAAAATATTTCGGTTCACGAGTTATGTTAAATTTTGCATTGTACTCCTCCCTAATCTTGGCCCAAGAGGCTTTCGAAAGTTCAGACCCCGCATCTTTACTTGTGTCAAGTTCACGCTTGCATAATGCAAGTTAAGTGTACAACATCTCACCATTAATTTGTTTTGCGCGTTTAGGAGTATCTTGGCTTGGGTCTTGCTGAGCCTTCTTATTCTTTGGAGGCATGGTAAAACCTGATGAAGAAATCAAAACAAAAATGTCAGCAATATATTTTGCATACAGTATATCACAATGGTAAAAGATGTTATGCTAAAAGATGCTATGCAAAATATTGAAGAAGAAGGATTGGGTAACACCAAAACTCAAATCTATTTAAAGAAGAAAGTTTTAAAGTTGAAACCAATGATCATAGGTCTAGTGGAGCTTAAGATTTTTGGAGCAAATTTCATAATACCTGGTTATAATACAAATTGTATCTCTAATGAAGTGGGGGATGTCAAGGGTAGCATATAGATTTTTTGGCAGGAAGGCCTTTATGATCCAGTTATCAAGTGCAGTTCTAGGCAACAAATTACAGTGGAGTTCCAAGATTGCAATTTTTCTTTTATTCATGCAGCTTGCCTCAGGATCTATAGATTGGAACTATGGTCCGAGCTTCTAAATTTTTCTAGCAATAACTAAAAGCCCTGGATCTGCAATAACGACTACAATGTAGTCCTAAGAATAAATGAAAGAAAGGGAGGGAGGTCTCCTTTACTTAGAGCAGTGTCAGAGTTTAATGACTTTACTCATGGCAGCTCCCCTTCTTAAGCTTATGCTTAAACTGAGAAGACTCAATAAGGATATCAAGGATTGGAAGAAGGTGGGGCCTGATAGCATGAAGACCATCAAAAGGGACTTAGAAAGAGACATTTTGAATCTACAAATACAAATAGAGTCTGATCATACAAATGATAACCTTCACAATGAAAGTTTTATAAAAGGCAAAAGGCTAGCAGCTATTGAAACTATAAAAGAATTAAACTGGAGGCAGAAGTTAAGAATTAAATGGCTTAGGGCAGGGGATATGAGCTCTTCTTTCTTTCATGCTTCTACCAAGGTTAGAAATGCTAGAGCTATCATCTCTGAGCTCAAGACAGATTTTGGTACCATTGTGGATCAGGAGGATATCAAGGCTTTTGTTGTGAACCATTTTCAAAAAAAATTTCTAGACAGGCAGTTCTGATTGGTGATAGATTCTTTAGTAATGTGAATCAAAGAGTTGCTGTTAGAGAACATGCTTCTCTTATTTGTGTGCCTTCTTCTGAAGAAATTAAGCAAACTATTTTTGCTCTGAATGGTGACAGTTCTCCAGGTCCTGATGGGTACTCTGGGGCTTTTTTAGACAGTTTAGAGTATCATTGAAGAAGATATGTGTACAGGTATTGTTTATTTCTTCCTGGATGGTAGTATACCTGTCAGTTTCAACTTAAACCTCATTATCCTTATCCCTAAAATCAAAAGACCTAGTACTATATATTAACCATTGCAGGCATATTTCTCTCAGTAACTTTGTGTTTAAAATTATTATAAAGGTTATTGCTTCAAGACTTTCTCCAATTGTAGATAGAATTGTCTCAAATAACCAAAGTGCCTTTATTCAGAATAGGAGTATTCAACGTAACATCTGCATGACCTCTGAGCTGGTGAATGAGCTTAATGTTAAAATGAAAGGGGGCAATATTGGCCTTAAATTGGATATAACCCAAGCTTATGATACTATTAGCTGAGAGTTTATTTTTGCTTCTCTTGCAGCTTTTGGTTTTGATGATAGTTTCATTGGGTGGATCAAGACTATTATGGGTAGTAGCAATATACCTATTTCTATTAATGGCTGCCCCTCTGGTTACTTAGAAGTGAGTAGAGGTCTCAAGCAAGGAGACCCTTTATCTATCCCTCCTTTTTGCAATTGTTGAAGATATTTTAAGCTCTAATCTTCAATATCTTAGGCAACAAGGGAAGATAAACACTATGGTGAAGATAAAAAATTGTGAAGCCCCCATACACCTCCTTTTTGCATATGATATCTTCTTGTTTATGAATGGTGATTGATGATTGTAAAGATGCATTGATGATTGAATTTGGGAATTTGGGGATCTTTTTGTTGTGATTGTTTAATTCTTCCTAAAATACATTTGCTCTACAACAGCAGCAACAACAACAACAGATCATCTGAACATGAGGTTGGAAGGAAAAGCATTGCGACAGCAACAACAACAAATAAACCCAACAACAGCAACAACAAATCACTACCCCATAGCAACAACAAATCACTACCCCATATCCTGAAAAATACTTTCTATCATAACTTAAGGTAAAACTGAAGCAAACCCCAAATTCAACTAATTCTAAAAAACCCATTCTGCAAATTCAACTTTTTAGTCCTAAGAAACCCATTCTATTTCAATCTAAACAAAACCAAACCCAACACCCAAAATCAGATTCATACAAAATTATGGTACCCAATAATTTCATTGCTAACACAACTAATTGGAACCCAAATTACCTTATGAAAGAAAGAGAGAGAGAGAGAGAGAATGCAACAACAACAACCCAAATTACACTTGCAGTGAGTACAAAATTTTGATCTTAATCGATTGCAACAATTTGTACCTGAAAAAATTGGATCGAAGAGAGAGATGAGAAATTCCTTGACGACAGCAACAACAACAGCCAATTGGATCGAAGAGAGAGATGCGAGATTCCTCGACGAACTCAGTTCTTCGGGCGTTGAGGACAAGAGCAATTGAGGAACCAATTTCTTCCGAGTGCTGAAAAAAATTTAAGCATGGAATCTAGGCTGAATTTTTTTTGCTGAATTTGGTTGTCTTAAAAAAAAAAATCAGCCGTTAAAGAAACGTAAAACCAGCTGCTGATTTTTTTTCAGCTGTTGAAAAAATATTCAGCAGGCAAAAGAACACCACCTTAGTACTCTTTTTGAACTGAATTTGTCGATGAAAAGTAGGGATTTCATGAAATGGGTTGGCAAGGTATTTTTATTATTATTATTAATTTTTTTTTTTGGGGAGGGGGGCTAAAGTAACGGATCACTGATGGGCACCGCGGCCCTCTGCTTCTCCTCTTATGGATTATTATTGCTGTTAGAGCATTTGCAGTACGCAAGCTAAAAGCATTGTAGCCTGCTAGTCATACTTATTAAAGAACAGTTTATCACACTATACCTGTGATACCACATTTCTTAAAATGCAAAGGCCGGGAATTTTCGGTATGTACATGGAACAGGATGATACAATTTCTCTCCTGCAAAGGGTCATATGTGTTCCAATGAGAAATAGATATCTTTATTAGGAATATTTACTGCACTCTCATTAGGCACAACATTTGTGTATTTTAGAGGGAGTGGGACCCCTTCTCTGCTTTTAGCGAGTTGATGTGTCAGTCAATGGTTTTCCCCAAGTTGTACAAATTTTTAGAGCTTGATGTTATGGCTTTGATAAAAAGTATAGGGTCCTTCTAGTATTACAATGAGGCTATTCTGTAAAGCCAAGCCGATCGCAAGCTACATGCACGTGTGACGAGTTTAAGGGAAAAGATGCATCGTTTGATAAGCTCTGATTTACACTTCTTATGGAAGTATACTATATTACGATACATGCCCAATTTAGATTTCTAATTGGTACCTCATCTCCAATAGAAATGAACTTATTGGAAAACCCTTATCGAGTTTGTTATACCAACCTCTAATATCAACTATCTCAGTCTAACTAAGATATTAGTCTACTTTTGTTTTTATTAATTTAACAGTTTAGTTTTCTATTATTACTATAGCTTATTCGCATAATGATGTTATCAGTGATCATTCTAGAGCGCAGAACGAGGAATGGATCGTGCAATGGCACTTTCGGCAAAGGATATAAGGAAACAAGAATGGTAAGTTTTTAACTTTCCATAGTCAAAAGTAGAGTTAGTACAAGCTCTCTTATCTATCGTTTATTTATTATCGATTGCATTATCTTTAAGCTTTGTGCCTTACTCTAATTTATGTGCATTGATATCCTTAACAAGTCTAAATTTAGATTTTCGTCTATTCCATGTATTGCATAACTTATAGCCAAGGATGACGATATCCAGTTCAGTAAAATATGTAGAAAATAGTTGGACAAAGATCTAGAGAAATTTGTTCAAGCAGAGTTTAGAGTGATAAGCTTGGATTGAGTAGAAGACATATATAGAGTGTAAATTTTGCAAAAATCAGAGGAGAACCTATTTCATTAGGTTAGAAAGCTCAATTAATGGACCATTTAAGACTACTAAATATAAACCAACTCTATTTAGCCTTAGGACTCCTGATCAGAGACTAACTCTAATTAGTAACAAATCCAACCTTGAACTTTTAATTACGGAATCTAGAGAAGAAGAAAAAGTGGTTTAAGCGATATATTGCGATATTTTCACAATTCTCTATATTGTTATTAGCTTTCCGGCTGATTGGCAGACACTTTGAGCGTGATTATAACTTGCAAATGAGTACTTGGATTTTTTTTCAGGATATAAAAGGCCTAGGGACTACGATGAAGATCCTGCTAGAGAACTTCAAGAAAGCTTGAATATGTCTTCATATTCTCTCCTTGGGCTCCTACGCAATATCTCTCTAGAGGATAAAGGTTGGTTCATTCGTTCACACCCTTTTTTACTTTAATTACAATTTGAAACCAAGCAGATCAACTCCCCCATCATTGATATTTCCACTTTTAGACATACCCGTGAAAAATAATTAGATCTCATCACATACTGGGGTAAAAATAATGAAATACTAATTTACTAGGCAAATGCAATTCTGAATGGCGTTTACCTTTGCTATATAAGAAACAACACCTTTTTTTTATCTACAATATTTTGTCAGATTCTATTCCAAATGGCATCAGCCTCTAAAAACTTTGATGTACAACATATGGTAGAACTCTTACATCCATTCTACAAAAGTAAGAATTCTGTTAGGTACTTTTCTCCGTGATTTACAACCCAAATGGAGAGCTTTTTGACATCTTAAGCTCGTACAACACTGATAAAAAACTACTAACGCGGAAGCGACTAACAAAAAGACAAACTACTTTGATTGATTTAAAGACTGAAAATAAACTAAATCTCTCTACCTAAGGCTAAGCCTTTCTCTCACTAAAATTAACATTAAAAATAAACTAAGCTTAGGCTTTCTTTTATAGGAGAAGAGACTTAGCACAAATAGAAACCCTTTCTAGACTCTAATTAAGAGACTTTTCCTAATTATAATGCAATTAAAATAAATAGAAATAACTAAATAAGAAGGTGCGCACACGACATACGAAACGTACTATGCTGTTGGAGTGTATGTGTGTAACTACACATATCTACTTTAGTCTCACATTAGGTAGGAATAAAAGTAGCTTAGAGAACCCCTATTAGATAAGAGAGGCTAGGTTGATAATAGATTACAAGTAGATATGTGTAGTTACGCACATACACTCCAACATATGCGTGGTCGTGGGTGACTTATCAAACACGATTAGAGATATTCAGTGGAATCATATTGAAATATTAAATCTCTCATATATCTTTTATACAATATTCAAGTCGAAGCAAATGCTATTGACTGCAATCATAACTATTTAACAAGGAAGATAACATTTCCTGTGTAAAAGGATTTTTCGATCAACATACATTTTTCTAAAGAGCAATTGTATATTGTGAGCATTAGTCATCAAAATATTTTGTCTATTGCAAGTCAAATCTCTTACATCTAGGTCATATCCTGTCATAAAATATTATCTTACTGAGATGCTCGTCTTTAGATATTTCAGTTGCAGTGTTGCAAGTAGGTCAATTGGATAAATTGGTAGAATACTTACAAATTAGGATGATGGGAGCAGTTCCAAGTGTGGTTGCATTTAACTCGGTTATCGCAGGTTTTGTTAAAGTGGGCATGGGGAAGAAAGCTTTTGAAGTTTTTCGGATGATGGTCCAGTTCTGTCTAAATGTTTCATCTTCCACTTGTAGTTCTCTGCTAATGGGTTTGTGTAAGAAGGGGATGCTGCAAGAGGGCAAAGAAGCTATGGACAAGATGTTAGAAAAGGGTTTTCCAATTAATAGAGTTGCCTTGACAGTTCTTTTAGAATGGGAGACACAGTCATGCCCAGATGTTGCGGAGTGAGATGGAAGCTAGAGGGTTACCTCCTGATGTTGTTGTCTTCTCCGCCTTCATAGATGGACTTTCTAAAGCAGGCCTGGTGGAGAAGGCATCCACAGCCTATCTAGAGATGTTGAAAAGAGAGTTTGTTCCAAGCAACTTCACATACAACTCTTTGATTGGTGGATACTGTAAGTGCGGTGAGATAAACAAAGCGCTGAATATATAGAAAGAAATGAGGAACATGGGGATTCTTTCAGACATCATTACTTACATTTCTTTGATCAATGGGTATTGTAAGATATTTGACTTCGGTAATGTGGAAAAATTTATGAACAATTTGTGTGGCAATGGCTGGGACCTAGATATTACAACCTACAAATACATAGATATATGTTTTTTGTCGTGGAAGAAAAATTGGTCAAGTTATGAGGATGTTCAAGAAACTTGTTTTGATGGGTGCTAAACTGGACACGGTTAATATAACATCATGATGAATGGTGTGTGCCGCGACATACTAGTGTCACTAGGCGTGCTATGATCTGAAGAAATGTTGAAAATGGGTTTTGTTCCAAATATTGTCACGGTTAATTCATTGCTCTCTCATTTTTGCAGGCAAGGGAAGCTTGAGAGTGCACTGACGTGGTAGTAGAAGTTGAGTGATTTTCCAATATCTTCTTCCCTTTTGATGATGTCACAGATAGGATATTGGACAGGACCTACATTGGCGTAGAAAGGGCGACTAAAACTTCAAAGAGACATCAGAGAAACGCCTATTTTTGGAGGTTTCATGTGCATTACTTATGATAAGATAACATGTAATAGGTCCTACTATGATAACAAACACCGGAGCTCAATGGAAATATTTGATAGTTATATGGTGGGCTTTTTAATGTGAATTTAGCAAACCCGATTCTAGCTCTCTAATTCTTCAAGTACGGCAGACATAAGTGGGTTATAGCACAAACACAAGGAAACAGGGTTTTTTGAGAAGGCAAATTTCCCTTGTTTGCGAAAGCAAGATGTTGTTGGCGTCTGCAGGGTTATTATAATCAAATATAAGATGGTTGGGCTTATGTACATCAGGATTGAAAAGGCAAACTTGGAAGAATAAAGAAAGAAAAACAGCATCCTGACCTTGTTTGGCAATTGCGTAGACTAAGTTGTGCATATGGTATTAGGGGAGCAGGATAAGGATGAGGAAAGTGGTCCTGTTGCACTCAACTATAACCCGCTGGAACAGAAAGGTGAAAATTTTATTTACTTTTAACATTTTTTTCGTTTTTGGGTGAAAAGGATAAACCCTATTTTTTTTTAGGCAAGCCGGTTCTTAGGGATCCGTAACCACGCCCAGGAGACATTGGAGAGAGGCATTTAAAGCGACCCCAGAAGGTAATTAAGTACTTTTTTGGTAATTTGACTAGAATTAAGAAAGAATATCTGCTCTCTTTTTTCCTGCAAGAGAAAGATTCTCTGCTTGTATGAAATAACCTTTTCACCTTCCTGAAAAGAAAGAAAAAATCCTCCGTTGTGACTAACCATAGTGTGGCGGGCGTTTGGAATGTGGCTCCCTTTCACTGGAAAAATTCTGTTACAATACCATTTCTTTAAAAGGGGCAGTTTGATAAAATAAAAAAATGTGCGTGCCACTCTTTTGGGTGAGCTTTTAGGCCAGTCAGATATTTGGTGAAGCAAAAATTGTGAAAGCCATTTCTGAAAGCCAAATGTTATAACGGGATCTCTAAGCTTGTATGGCCGCTGGCGTAGAAAGGTAATTTGGATGATAAATGACTCTAAGTTTTCAACCAAGCTCCATAGAATATCTCCAGTTCTCGATGAAATACATGATTCGGCAATAGAATTTGTTGTAGTAGCACAACCTGAATTGTCTAGGGAACATGGGAAAGTGGACAATTAAATTGTTCTTCCAAGTATTACTAACTCTTTTGGGTGGGTTGAGTACTTATCTCAATCTTTAAGCGATATTCTGAACCTACATCAACATTGGTGGTAAGTGGGCAAGCCTTATTTAGTACTTACTATAATTGTTAAAAACTACATTTGCGGAAGCTAAATTAATCTCAATTAAAACTAAGATCTCTCAAAATAAAAGGTCGAAGACCTAGAGCTTTTAGATTTACCTCAAACTTTACATCTCTCTCTAAGGCTAAGCCTTTTCTCATTAAAACCAACCTTACAAATAAACTAAGTTTATACTCTCTTTTATAGGAGAAGAGACCTAGCACAAATAGAAACCCTAATACCAACCTAATTAGAAAACTACACCTATTATTCAAGGAATTATATTAAATAAAAATAACTATGCGACGTACGAGATGTGCTACTCGTGGTTGTGGATACGATCATGAACTTTGGCGGGAAAATATGCAAGGCATTAATATGAAACCAAAAGTGTACGCCTAACAGCTCGGGAATACGGCCACGAATTTTACCGTAACTTGCTAGTATACCCTTTGGACGTTGTAGCACATTATCTCGAAGCTCATGTTGCTTCATTGTATTACAAACTGCGGACACTATACGTTGTACTTAAAGTCACCAAAACGTCGGACCCACAAAATTGAAAGAACGAACTAGAAACTCTATCCAATAAGGGTCAACATACAGAACTATTTTCGCGCTGCAAAAAATTACTCCCTCCTGGTTCCCAAATGTGTCCTTGCATATCGCCAAAACTAATTGTCGTTTTCTTACTCGTTTTGCGAGTAATCTCCCACTATTTTGTTCTCTTCTCCGACTTCTCCGTCGAATTTTTGTCAATCATGTCCGTCTTTGGCCCCGTCAAAACTTGCAATCCCTTCATTTGATATGCTATGAGCACCCCCGGTTAGCGACTACTCCGAAACAAGTAGGGGGGGTGTCCAAGTCAGTACTGTGGGTTCACGACCCCTCCTTGTTGGTGCCCTGTGACCCGCGTCCTTCATAGGTGCAAGCGGTTGTTGTGCCACACTCGAGCCATTCGAAGGCATGCCCTGCCGGATGCCCGATGTCATTTTCCACGTGCCCGCTACACTCTGACCCGTGCTCGATGCACCCTAACCCGTGCCCTGCATACCCTGACATGTATCCTGACCCGTACCCTCTGTACCTTGACTATGCCCTGGCATGCTCGTGCCTTTCGTGCCCTTTCTCAGTAGAATGCCTACATTATCTTCCCCGGTCTCTTGGTCCTCCTTGCGCCCTAGATCGCGTAGTTCACCGATCTCGGCAGTGGTGGGGACTTCGCTCTCTTGATTTTCGATCATTGTAGTTACCGGTGACCCTCCCTCCGTTGTTGATGATATAATCATCCCCTCTCTGATCGTTCTCCGAATTCTATGCATAGGTTTTGGATTGGGGTTGGTCTTCTTTTATTGGGCTTCCTAACAATTGGAATCGTTGATCATGTGAACCTCTTGTATCAATGTCGTAACCTCTTCGTGGGACTTTAATCGAGAACTCTCCAACACGTCTACGTCTTTCCCATCTACTAATACAATCATATGGTGAACCTCTCCTTCCGTCGTCTCTTCGTAGTGTTTCATCTCCAAGCTATCTCAAGAGAGTTTCTTCGATTCCTCCGTCACAACTCCCGCCTCAATCTCCAACGCGTCTTCGCCTACCCCACCCATAAAATCGGCCGCACGGGGAACCTTTCTATTCGTCGGTACATCGTGGTGGTTAATCTTCAAGCCATCTATATCGATTTCAACACCTACACTTGTTCGAAACCCATCTTTTCTGACATTAGAGTTTTCAAGCATCTGAAACGCCTCCCTTTGTCAAATTTCTTTTAAACATAAAAACATTTGCGATTCATGACGATTCGGAATCCATACCTCATTGGTTTCTCTCCATAGAAGTATGCATTCGCCATTTTCTAATCTTTGTTTTATCCAAGTTTCCATTTAGTCTTCTACTTTGCAGTCTTTCCACCCGAACTTGTCCCATAATCCTTCTAAATCTTCTTGGCTTAACATTGTTGTAGCAGAAATCACTGTAGCAATGCAGAGATCACTGTAGCAGATGCAGAAATTACTGTATCAGATGCCAAAATCACTGTAGCAATTGGTGTAAAATAAAATCCCGCAGAATCTTGCTAGCTCTGGTACCAAGTTGTTAAAAACTGCGTTTACGGAAGCTAAATTAATCTTAATTAAAACTAAGATCTCTTAATTGCATAAAATCAAAGGTCGAAGACCTAGGGCTTTTAGATTTACCTCAAACTTTGCATCTCTCTCCAAGGCTAAGCCTTTTTTTCTCTAAAACCAACTTTACAAATAAACAAAGCTTAGGCTCTCTTTTATAGGAGAAGAGACCTGACACAAATAGAAACCCTAATACCAATCTATTTAGGAAACTACTAAGATCTCTCAATTGCATAAAATAAAATGTCGAAGACCTATGGCTTTTAGATTTACCCCAAACTTTACATCTCTCTTTAAGGCTAAACCTTTTTCTCACTAAAACCAACCTTACAAATAAACTAAGCTTAGGTTTTTTTTATAAGAGAAACGACTTAGCACAAATAGAAACCCTAATACCAATCTAATTAGGAAACTAGTCTTATTATTTAAAGAATTAAATTAAATCAAAATAACTAAATCAAAAAGGTGTGCACGCGACGTGCTAGTCGTAGTTGTGAATACGACCACGATTCCTATCAATATTATATGAATGACAATGACCTTTTGACTGGCTTTGCTGCTAGTGGTGTTACCTGATGATTTCAAGAAAAAAAAAGGGAAGGGAAGAGGGACGAGAAGGGAAGAGGACAAATTACTTCGTATCTTGGATTGTGGAGTGATCTTAAGTTCAATTGGAGGCAAAAACACTCTTAACTCGAAAGATAATAAATCCTAATTTGGGTTTTGTAAAATTGAGGATTTTGTGTAGGAAGAAGAGAGAAGAGAAGGAATGCGGCGTCAGAGATGATTGGAGAGAGACATTCAAGACGATCCCAGAAGATAATCGAGTAGTTTTTTTTGGGTTTTTTTTTTTCCGTTTTGAGCTTAATATTTGCATTCCGGTAGTAACCTGAGTTGAAAAAAAAAAATTATTGGTTGAATTTACATAAGAAAAATTACACCTTCCTGAAATTAAATAAAAGCATGTTCCCTGTTGTGAAAATAACTTGCTAAAATGTGAACAACATTTGAAATGTGGTTTTTTTTACCAGAAAAATAACTTTAAGACCATTTTGTTGAAAATGGGCAATTTGGTTTAAAAAAAATTGTGTCACCCTTTTGGGTGAGAACTTTTAGGGTGTATTTGGTTCATGGAAAGCGGCAGAAATGGCAAACTGTATTTCCATGAAATCTAGTTTTCCATGTTTTTCATCAAAACCATGGAATACCCATTTTCCATGAACTAATTTTCATTGTTTGGTTGGGCATGGAAAATAATGAAAAACTTCCATTAAATAGGTATAAATATACAATTTATTTATAACGATGATATATTTAAGAAATTATTTAACGATTTCTTGAGGATTTTATTCTTACGATGATATACAATGAAATTACTACTCCCACAATTTAAATAACAAACCACAAATAAATCTTCATAAAATTCAAATAAGTACAAAATATTCAAACCCACTGTTCAAACTCAACTATAAATTTGAAGTTTTGGATTCCAAAATTTAAACTCTACTAGATGACTTACGAGCATGATCATGCACCAATTCTTCCTCATATTTGGCCGCATGGACAGAAATCCCCGCACAATATTTGGGTTTGCACAAAGATGCATATATGCATCACCCAAGAAATGCTCACTAATCTCTGCTTCCTCTTTCATTACCTCCAAAAGCAGCATATCGGAGAACTCTTTCTCGGGATTTGATTTTAAAATTTCTACAAGGTTGGTCACTTGATCAATTAGCATATCAACCTCAGAAGATTCCTTTTGTTATGACTGCCTCCCATAACTTCGCTTTTCAGTAAACGGATGAACGCTTTGTCCAGCCTCATTTCGTTCTTGTTCTTCAACACCAATAGACGCATTAGTGGTAGTATTTTCACTAGCTGGATCATCTCCAAACTGTTTTGCATACTCCCCGGTTGTTTGGTCATCTCCGCCTATAACTCGTAATTCGTCATACTTTTCTATCGGGACGTTAATGTAGTGTAATGATCCGAATGAGACTACAAGTAAGAATAAAACCAAGTTAATATACATCACAATAGGCATCAAATAACAGATGTCATAATAGAAAAATGGAGTAAATTACGCACATTCAAGACATTATCATTCAAAAACAATTATATCTATCTTGATCCCAAAGTGGATAGTTATCTAGCTCCAAAAGTGCATAGTAGTACAAAATTGCATAACATAAAATAAAATATAAAACTATCTTTTAGCATAAGTTTCCAAGAATATAAATGGAATCATAAGACTATCCTTCAGTGTGATGGCAAGTACCAGCCTCTAACCAGACTAACCTAATAAGACATTTCACAAAACATCTAAAAGTACTGACTATCACTGAGGTTAATAACATCTCAAATCTAGGTGATCCAGGAGGATCTAGGGAAGAAAGGAGTGTTTTATTTCAAATTTGACCAAAGTCGTTCGAACGAGATTTGGAGTCGTTCGAATGACTTTAGGTCTGTTCAAATAAACTTTTAAAAATTGTTCGAATAAACATGGTTCTGAGGTGTTTTATTCGAATAATTTATGGTTTGTTCGAATATACCCCTTTGTATTCGAATAGACTTGTTTTCTATTCGAATAGAAATAGTTCTGAGTGTTATGTTCGAATACACCTTTTCTGTTCGAACATAGACTTGTTATGTTTGAACAGAGGCGCGATTCAGCCTATTTCTTTAGGCGTTTAACGACATATTTGTTCTATTTTGTAACTAGGAACATGTAACCCTATAAAAGGGGCAAGGCTAGACAAGATTATGTTATGTTAGATTAATCAAAGTTCTGAGAGAGAGAGTTAGGGCTTGAGAGTAATTCCATTGTAATTGATTTATATTAAGCAATTGAAGCTCTTAAAGGGATTTCTCCCAACCAATTTGGTGTTCTTTGTACTTTTATGTTAATTAGGGTTTCTCTATTCGTATTGTGGATTAAGTGGTATCAGTTTTCCAATTACGATTCTCGGGGGTGATTGTGGTTTTTGGTCTCTACACGTGATCGTCTCAAGCAAACGAAGGAGAAGCTAGTGAGTCCGTTGAAGATTCATCGAAAACCTAGTTCGAAGAAGAATGACGATTTGGAGATGGGTGATTCTAACGATCGACTCACGACTTTGGAAACGACAGTTTCCGACCTAACTGCTACGGTGAAACGGCGATTTGGAGCTGGTAGAATAATTGCGTCTCACGAGCCTCGCGAAGGCTTCCGCTTCGGTGAAACGACGAGGCCGCTTGAGGAAGAAATGGGTTATAGAGATGGATGGAGACGAGGATATTGCGGAGATAGATAGCTATTATAGTGATGTTGAATCCGTCAAGGAGCGCTCGGGTATTGGTAAGTCAATTAATCTTATGCGTAATCTTCGTATTGACTTTAAGATTAAAATTCCGGTATTCGATAGTTCAATCGATGCCGAGAAGTTGGATAATTGGTTAAATAGGTTAGAGACCTATTTTCTGTTTACGAATATTCTAACGCTCAGAAAATTTGTTTCTCTACATTGAAATTCGCGAGTCATTCACTAACGTGGTGGAAATCTTACCGGAAACGCCATGAAGTAGAAAGTTTGAGTTGGAAAGAATTCAAGGTTTTAGTGAGGAAACAATTCTATCCAATTGGGTATGAACAAGAGCGATGGTACAAATGACACAATTTGTGCAAAAAGTTTGGGCAATCCGTACAACAATTTACTACAGAGTTTCATAACCAAGCGTTGGTTTTGGATATTGATGTGGATGAGTATGAGGTGTTCATAAAATATACGGGAGGATTGTCAGAGTTCATAAGAAGATAATTCAAGCTCTTTAATGTGGAAAATATCGAAGATGCTACTGTTAAAACAATTGTTATTGAAGGCAAGTACTTGAAGAGTGATAAAAAAGACGACAAGAGCAAGTTGGGGTACAAGTCTAATTGGAAGTACGATCAGAAAGGGGAGTCTAAAGAAGAGGGGTCTTTATCCAAGGGGAATTCCTGTAATTATTGTAGGCTAATGGGCATATTTCAGATAAATGTTGGAAACTTCACCTGGAGCTTAGGCCGAAGGAGGAGAGGAGCAAGAAAAAGAAACGTGCACTAGCCGCAACGATTGTGGATCTTCCAGATTTAGATAAGCCAAATCTTAAGCTTACTCTAATGTTCAAGCAACCTATAGTTATCGACGAGGAATCGGGAAAACTTTTTTATGTAAGCATTCAAGTGAAGCAGAGCTTAGTTGAGGCCATCATTGATCCGGTAGTTAGAAGAATTTAATTTCTGAGGCGGTGTTGAAGAAGATGGGTTTGGCTACTGTGACTCATCCTAAGTCGTATGGTTTGGGTTGGATTCAGAAAGACGCGGAGTTGAAGATTACTAAGCAATGTACATTCAAGTTTGCAATTACTGAGAAGTTTATTGACGAAGTGACATGTGAGGTGGTTCCGTTGGACGTGTGTCAAGTCATCTTGGGTAGCCCTTATCTTTGGGACCGAGATACAATCCCTTACCGTAGAGCTCACAAGTATCGTCTTGTGAAGGAAGGGACGAAGTTTCATATCAATGTGTGCAAGGAACATATCACTACCAATAATTTAGTAACGGCGACTCAGGTGAAGATATTAGTTAATGCGAGCAGCAAATTTGTTTTGTTGTTGGTGCGACCGGTTCAAGAGGGTCCGTCGGCTAAGGTGTTATCTACTTTGGCAATGTCTCATAAGCAACAAACCGATATGGGAAAGTTGCAAGAGGAGTATGAAGACTTGTTTCTGGGCATAGAAGGGATGTCGCGTAAGAGGGATGTGGAGCATGATATCACCTTGGTGAATGGTGAGCCACTACCCAATATTGGGTTATATCGGACTTCTGTTATAATGTTTGATGAGATCAAGAAACAAGTACATGAACTCCTGGAGCAAGGAGTTATTAATCCAAGTTGCTCACCTTGTGTTTCATCGGTGTTATTGGTGCTGAAGAAGGATAGGTCTTGGAGGATGTGTGTGTATTATCGGACGCTGAACAAGATTACTGTGAAGAATCGTTATCCGCTTCCACGGATTGACTAACTTTTAGATGAGTTACCGACGGCTCGGTTTTTCACCAAGTTGGATCTTAAGTCGGGTTACCATCAAGTTAGAATCAGGGAAGAAGATACTTGGAAGACAGCGTTCAAGACCAAACAAGGAGTATTTGAGTGGTTGGTGATGCCCTTTGGGTTATGCAATGCTCCAGTTACGTTTATGCGGTTAATGAATGAGGTACTTCGTGTTTTTATTGATGATTTTGTGATTGTGTATTTGGATGATATCTTAATATATAGTCAAACATGGGAGAAGCAACTTGGGCATTTACGCAAAGTGTTGGGTGTTTTGCGATCGCAACAACTTTTTCTAAATGGGAAGAAGTACGAGTTTGGGAAGAATGAGCTAGTCTACTTGGGATTTATTGTTGGTGGTGGCGAGCTTAAGGTCTATCCAGAGAAGGTCTCGGTCATTACTAATTGGCCTAGACCCCGTACAGTGACGGAAGTGAGGAGTTTTATGGGTTCTTGTCAGTACTTACGAAAGTTTATTCTGCATTTTTCACAAATAGCCGCACCGTTACATTCTTTGACGAAGACTGGGGTATAGTTTGTATGGGAAGATCACCATGAGAAGACTTTTCTATTACTGAAGCGCAAGATTACAGATGCACCAGTGTTAGCGTTGCCCAATTTGCAGCAGCCTTTTGAGGTCGAGACAGATGCGTCAGACTATGCATTGGGGGCGATTCTTTTGCAGGATGGGAAACTGGCTGCTTACCATTCTGAGATATTTACAGGAGCAGTACGCAACTATTCTACGTATAATAAGGAATTCTACACATTATATCAATCAGTGAAACATTGGCGGAGTCACTTATTGGGGAAGGAGGTTGTGATACATTCCGATCACAAACCATTACAGTTCTTCTTATCTACGCAGTCCAAGCTACAACAAGCTCGCCATATGAAGTGGATGTCGTACCTTCAGCAGTTTACCTTATTGATCAAGTATAAGAAATGAGTGGACAACAAAATGGCTGATATGTTATCTCGACCCCCAGTACCAACTATTTTTGCTTTGCTGGTAGCTATGCAGGTGCAGCCTATTGTTCCTTCTGAGTACGTTACAGGGTATGACGACGATAAGGAGCTCAGTGTGATTCACGAGAAGTTGCTGCAAGGCAAGACATGCGAGTATATTTTGAAGGATGGTTTGACTTACAGGGGCAGTCTACTATGTATTCTTGAGGGTGGAGACCGTTTGTATTGGATTCGAGAGGCACATTGTTCCCGGGTGGTAGGTCATTTCGGGGTTGAGAAGACTCTTTTGAATTTACGGCGTTATGTCTATTGACTGAAGATGCAGATGGATGTTGCTCGTGTGGTTCATGGTTGCATGTTATACAACACTTCGAAGCCTTCCAATCGGAAGATAGGACTGTACTTACCATTACCAGTTCCTAGCCGACCTTGGGAGAACATTTCGATGGATTTTATGGGTGGTTTGCCCATGACCAAGTGTAAGAATAACTATTGTTCTTATTCCATGCCAGAAGACGGTCACCGAGGAAGGAACAACGCGATTGTTTTTCAGAGACGTCTGGAGGTATTTCGGTCTCTTTTCTTTTATTATTTATGATATGGATAGCCACTTTTTGGGGCATTTCTGGAGATCGTTATGGGGGATGATGAACACTAAGTTGAAGAGAAGTACCGATTTTCATCCGCAGACGGACGGGCAAACAGAGGTAGTTAATCGCACTTTGGTACATTTACTACGGGGATTCCATTTTAAGCATCCTAAAACTTGGGATGAGAGTTTACCGTATCTCCAATTTGCGTTTAACCGGGCGATTCATGGTTCCACTTTGAAGTTTTCATTTGAAGTTTGTTTGGGGTACTTGCCTCAAAGCCCTTTTGATTTGGCTTTTAGTCTTGGTGACAAGACGGTGTCAGGGAAGGAGGAAAAGGAATAGGTTAAAGCTCAGCGTTTCATTGCAAGGATAAACAAGGTTAATGAGGCGGTTGAAGCACAATTGAAGAAGACTCAAGCAAAGTATAAGGCTCGACACGACAAACATCGGGTTGAGTGTACTTTTCAAGAGGGCGACCTAGTTTGGTTGCATTTGGGTAAGGAACGGCTTAAGAGGGAAGGTAAGAAGCTCAAGCTTATCCATTATGGTCCGTTTTTTATACTCAAGAAGATTGGTGACAATGTTTTCCAATTGGATTTGCCACCTTTCATGAAGATGTATTCGGTGATTAATGTCGAGTATTTGAAGATGTTCAAGTCGTCTCTTTTAGATGAAGACTCTACAATCGACACTCGCCTTCCGTCAGTTGATGACTTATGGATGGAAATAGAAGATCTGTTGCTGGAGGATGAGATTCTTGAGAGGAAAGTTCATGCTACAAGACGGGGTAGTATTAAGTCGTTCCTCGTGGGGAAGAATGGTCAACTACCTAGCAAGTCGAAGTAGTACAGCAGAGAGATGGGCATAGCCACATTTCCACATCTCCAGTTCTAGCTTGAGCAGGAGCTCAAGGCTCCTAAAGGGGGGAGCCATCTAAGGAAGAAAGGAGTGTTTTATTTCAAATTTGACCAAAGTCGTTTGAACGAGATTTGGAGTCGTTCGAACGACACTTTTGAAATTGTTCGAATAAACATGGTTTTGAGGTGTTTTATTCGAATAATTTATGGTCTGTTCGAATACACCCATTTGTATTCGAATAGACTTGTAGTTGCGACGCTAACTAAAAAGGGGAATACACTTTTTTTGTTCGAACAGAGGCGCGATTCAGCCTATTTCTTTAGGCGTTTAAATGCATATTTGTCCTATTTTGTAACTAGGTACTTGTAACCCTATAAAAGGGGCAAGGCTAGGCAAGATTATGTTATGTTAGATCAATCAAAGTTCTGAGAGAGAGACTTAGGGCTTGAGAGTAATTCCATTGTAATTGATTTATATTAAGCAATTGAAGCTCTTAAAGGGATTTCTCCCAACCAATTTGGTGTTCTTCGTATTTTTCTGCTAATTAGGGTTTCTCTATTCGTATTGTGGATTAATAGGTGAGCTAGACCAATATTAATAACATCTTTACAATAATGGGACATACACATCATAGATAATATCATTCACAATAATGTATAACTGCTTAAAAGAGAGGGATTTTTGTTAGAAGCAACATTGCTAAAACTCCATCTAGCTTTGAACTGTAATTATCATGGCTGCTAGTCTCATCAACACAGAAGTAGATTCAACTCTAAAGCACAACTAAAAAGATCGCCGAAGCACAACATTAATAGTTTTAACTGGATGTATCATGATTGCAATAAACCCACTAGAGGAAGGAAACACATAATAGAGAATACCAAGAAACCCAATGTAACTAACACTATTGCCAAATCAAAGATTCTCCAGTAGAGATCTGTTTCTATATAAGTATATATCCATATAGCCCATTAAATTGATATTATGAAATCCAGAATGGAATTCGCTGGGTACCTATACCCATTGTAAACAAACCCGCCGACACCACTACCCCGATTAACTAACCCAAAACCTCATTTAACCCATAACCAGAAACCCAGCACATATGACATCTTAAAATGTTGGGTCCAACCCTCACACTTGCAGTTCTGCACCAACACTCGAACCATTATAACAACAGATTCCGTAGTTGGCATTTTAGAAACTTTTAGGATCAAACAAATGTAAGAATTGCACACAAGACATCCTAATCCAATCACAGCCCCTCTAATTATTCACATCAAAATAACGTAAACTTCATATAAGCAATCAAGAACGAATTCATAAACTTCATATTTCACGGTGCACTTTAATTTGGAAGCTAAAAACTAAATTAGAAGAACATACCGCGATATAGGTAGCTGCATTTTGGCCGTCTACAATGATGGTCTTTCTAGCCTCATTCCAAGCCCCAGCCTGAAGTACTCTACAATTTTTTAATACGGTCATATTTCGATTTCAACGTTTTCTAGTGGCCTTGCACATGCTCCCATTGGCAAGGATAATCGGGATTAAATTCCGCATTCACCATTTCTGTAGCTTTTTGATATGTCATGTTAACAAGCTTACCCCCGTTGTTTACACGTTCCGTGATGTACTTTGCAAAGAACACTTCCATTTTTGGATCCCAAGGAAATTGTTGTTTCTTACCTTTGCTATTGCTTTCCTTCATACATATGAGCATTCCATAAATAAGTATCAATAAATGAAGAACCTACCATTTCATGCAACAAAATAGTCGCAAACAACTTGTTATAACCCAATCAACAAAACCCAAAGTAGAATGCAGGAGAAAGTACAATAAAACCAATGAAACTACACATATACATACAAAAAGAAGAAAGGAGTAAAAGCATCAAAACCATTAACTGGTTTACATGATATTCTATATATTATTACATATCAAAAGAAGTGGAGATGTTGATCGTCCCATTAATGTCTAGAAAAACTAATACCTAAATATCACTTGATAAAAACTCATCTTGCAAAAACTCACAACAGCTGGCCTTCACCCTTCTATGTAGATAAATCCTGTAGATTTCACAAAAATCACATCATAAGCCATTCAACAAAAGCCAAAAATCATTTGCTGATTTGCAGCTTCTAGTAAAAAAATTACATTGTGAATTTAAAGTATTCCTTGAAAGGTTCTTCAATCTTGTACAGGAAATCTGGTCTTCCTGCATGCCAGACCATAGCACCTGCTTCCATTCTGCTAGCTTCTATTGCTGCCAAGTCAGCAGATAAGTTTTGTTCCCTCCATCCTGATGTGAGTCTGGGTCTAGTAAAGCCAGTCATAACCTGCTGCCATAGTGAATTAAGCTGCCAAGGAATTGCATCATTTTTGAATGCTTGGAGTGCTGCTTCAGAATCTGAGGAGATCCAAACCTTTGGTATATTGAGTTGTTGTGCCTTAGCCATGCCTTCCACCATAGTAGTGCATTCTGCATAGTTGCAAGTTTTTTGTTAATACCTCAACAACATCTCCTTTGTAGCTTCTAAAAACATCCCCACATCCTCATAGGCCAGGGTTACCATTAGGATATCCATCACAACATATTCTGACTTCATTTGAGGCAGGTGGGGCCCACATACATGATTGTATATTTGAAGCTTTAGGTCTAAGTGTGCCAATCAAATGCGTGTTAAGAGTATCTTTTCCCTTTTATTTTATTCTTCTCAATTTTTTTTCTTATAGTTTGGATTTTTATCTGTTGAGATGGAAGTTTAGGTTGATTGAAATTCTCAATAACTAAAGATTTGAAGGTGCTGTAATATATGCATGAAAAAATTGTGTTGTAGATAAATGCTTTAGGAATAATATTCTGAAGTTGTAGTACTTAATATATCAAATTTTCTGTTTTCTTGGACTTGTTTCAAATTCCAGGATGGCGTTCTATCTGGAGATGTCAATGATATCGTACTCTTGGATGTATCACCAATATCCCTGGGTCTGGAATTCATGAGAAGTGTAATGACGGAAATCATCCCGAGGAACACAGTGCTACCCCTAAGTTTTTCTCAACATCCGTAGATGGCCAAACTATTGTTGAGATCAACGTTCTTCAGGGCGAGAGGGAGTTTATGAGAGATAGAGAATCTATTCTAGCTTCCGTCTTGATAGTATACCACTAGCGTCACTTGGTGTCCCCCAGATTGAAATTAAGTTTGATATTGACGCCAATTTCTGTTACTGCCATTCAGAAGGGTACAGGAAAAAAGCAAGACGTCACCGTAACTGGTGCTAGCACATTGTCTGGTGATGAGGTATGTGTCCTACAAACTATCAAATCTATGGGTATATTGTTTTTCAACATTTTGTTGCAGAATTACAATTTACAACATATCGTGGCCTACCACAATCTGATTCAAATATAAATTATGACATTGTCATTATTATCTCTATTTATTTAACAAAATTCATAGAAAATATGGTCCTAACTTTAGGAAATATTGTTAGAAAACTTGTTAATTACAAGGTCCTTCAATTTTTTTATTCATATAAGAAGTCTGGAGAAACTTGACAAAAAGAAAGTAAAGAAGGGAAGTACCCAAAACTGATTCAAAATGAAGTGAACTACTCTGGACGGGATTCCTAGCTTGATTGGGACTAATAATGATACAGGTTGTACCACACGACACTATTTAACAGCCACCTTATATTTTATAACAAACATCTGAACTCGTTAAGTAGGCTGGGATTGTCTACGGAGCGTATCTTTTCATGTTATGGTCATGTTTTGGATTTCAAATTATTACTTTCTATCAACATGCCCCAGTTGGCCAGTACATTGAATTTGATATAACATCGAGAGAAAAATAAATTATTCTATGAGCAAGAATAAATCTGTGCATCATCTGCAATGTGTGTGCGCAACCCGCTAGTATAAGCAATCAAACCAGTATGTTGAATAGAATCATAATATGTATCTGCCTGCCTAGCATAATTATTAGAGAATTTTAACTCTGGGTTTATCATATAATATGTAGATTGCGTTGTATTCGCGATCATTGTATCATTTTTCTAAAAATCCAAATGATTTGAAGCTTACATGGATTTGCATCCTTAATTGTTGCATATACTCGTCTCTATGTACAGATGGAGAGAACGGTTCAGGGAGGTGTGCTAAGGAGGACTAGGAGAAGAGGGATGTAGTAGACACAAAGAACCTGGGTGAGTATGTGGTTTACCGGACTGAAAAGCAGCTGAAGAAGCTAGGAGACAAGGTCCATGCCGACGTCAAAGAGAAGGTTGAGTTGAAACTCGGGGAGCTCAAATATTCAATTTCCTCTGAGTCGACTCATACAATGAAGGATGTTATGTCTGCCGTCAACCAGGAAGTAATGGAGCTAGGGCAATCCTCTACAGCCAACAACCTGGTGCTGCCGGGCCTACACCTGGCAGTGACACCAGTGGCCCTTCGGGACCTTCTGAGAAGGCAACTGATGGTGTTGCCATTGACGCAGATTACACTAACCACAAGTAAAAAGATTAACGAAGATCTCTATTGTTTTCTTTTTTACTTAATTATATGTATAGGATAAGATTCTTGCTTTGGGGTTATCATTATGGAATGCGAAAATTTCATATTGTGAGCAGGTAGAGAACAAAATTAGATTACTCAAGTGCGCATAATACTGTGATTAAAAAAAATACTAGCATGGACCATGAGAGTAGATTACGGCTGGGTTGGGTGTGGTATGAGATCTAGATCGAACATTTGATTACGTAAACCTCATATTGATGATCCTCTTAATAAGATGATTGAGTTCTTCCTGCAGCTTTAAACTTTGTGTTCGTTTCTTATAGAATTTGATCTCATTATGCATTACCCTTGAACGAGGCATGATTTTGGAAACAGCAGTAATAGGTCCTAATATGATAATAGTCACCAGAGAGTTAAATGGATATATTTAATATTTATATAGTCATGGGGTTCCTCATTTCCGGAAAGAATACAGGATAATTTGATATCAATTTTTTTCAATGTTACCGAGATCTCAAATTGGTCTCTAGTATTTCAAATTTTGCACATTGATCCCCAAAACCACTATCATTTACTTAGAAGGGAAAATGCAGGAAGATAAAAATTTGAAACTTCATAATCTGGACGACGCCAACAGTCTTTAACTGTTAATAATGCTAGCGAAAAACTGAGGCAGTTCGACCCTATGCATCATCATAAATCTTCGTCCAAAGAAAATGTTTGCCTTCTCCCTCAGTCTAGACAAGTGGGTCGTCTTCCTATTAGCAGATTTATACATGCACAGATTCGATTTTTTTTTGTCAGAATTCATTTGGTTGGACGCAGAAGCTTCTTGGGTCATTTTCTTTGGAGGGATATCCTCTTTAGAAATGTGGATTACATGTTTCAAGGTTTCTACACCCTTTCTAATTTTGGATGTTCTCTTCAATGACTGGACAGGCAAATCTGCTCCAGTTTGGCCATTTTTTTTGCTGCAACAAGAGAGTAGTCGTTCCCAAGCCGTGGGTTAATTATCAGGAGGAAACTCTATCACCCAGTTTAGAAGATTTGTTATGTTCTTGAGTGATTTCTGTCCAACACTATACCGAAACTCCATACTTCACTCTCTGACTTGAGACGGCCAGTCTCAATATAGGGGCAGCATATACATATCTCCCCTTTACCTGCACAATGCAAAGATAAACTTTTTTGTAACGATGACACAGTAAGAATTAAGGACTGAGAATTTTTTTATAAGAATATTGGTTTTCTATAACCAGATTTTCACAAATATTAACACAAATGTACATACCGCTATTGGTTTGTCCGTCTGCTAGTAGTCCCTCCCTAGCAAGTCCAAAGTCCGATAGCTTTGCTTGAAGTTCCTCGTCCAATAGCACATTTGTAGATTTGAAGTCTCAATATATAATGCCGAAGTAGTTTAACTTGTAAGTAATAGTAGATGAACAATAAGTAACACTGGAACAAAATCTCAGAAATAACAAGAGCCAAGTATCATTTTGCCATCTCGCTAAGTAACATTGTACAAGCAGAGGCTGCAGAGCGAACAAGGAATTAATCATCCATTCCCATAGACCCTAACAAACAATGCTCATTACCTATCAGGATCATATCTGCTTGAAGCACGAGAACTCCAGGTTTCCTGGAGGATTGAACGGATGTTATTTTTTGGTTCATCCTGGAGAACACTAGGCTTCCTGAAGGATAGAGCAAACAACAGAAAAGAAAAAGGCGTCCAACACCTAATAGTATTATCTAACCGAGATTTTCCTCTTAAGGTAAGAGGCCAATATATAGATTAAAAGAAAAGGACGTCACATCGAAGAGGTATACAAAAATATAAATACAAGATTAAAATTTATTATGGAAGAAGAAAAATTACATCAAGAAGTCGCATCCTTCGTCTGACCACCAAAACTTGTTAATTTCATTTCTCATTATCTCATTGTGGCTTGATTTGAGGAATCCCATACCACAAATTTGTGAAAATCTCCAATATAAAAACCCCAGTACAGTCTCCTCTCAAGATATTTGTCCCATTAGAGCAACATCTCGAATCATAATATACAGAAATCTTCTGAAGAAAACCAGCACTGCAGAAATATTCATGTCCATCTTCACAACCATTTGAAGGAAATGGATAACGAAGAATTAACATGTTCCTTCCCATGTCCACGTAGATTACATGATAACTCGGTACCATATTTTTTGCAGTAAGATTCCCAACAGTAAAGGCATTATCATTGGTGTAAATGCGCAAGGATAAAATTTAGAGGCTTAACTGTTGATTTTTCCAGATTGTCAGCAGAAAACTAAGGCACTGTGTCATCGTACATCTTCGTCTACCAAATACATTTGCATTCTCCCTCAGTCTATCCAAGTGGCTCATGCCCCTATTCGCAGAATTAGCGCCGTCTACCAGATCCGACTTCTTGTCAGACTCCATTGGGTTGGGTCTTGAGGATTGGTAGGCCCTTTCTTTGAACTTTCATCCTCGTTCGAAATCCAGATTGTATGTTTCAAGGTTTCTGCAACTTCTCTCATTTTGGGATGTTCTTTTTGATTCTTGGACAGGTAAATACCTGCCAATTTGGCCAACTTTTTTGCTGCAACAAGAGAGAAATCTTTTTCAACCTATGGGTCAATCATCACGTTGAACCTTCTACTCTCAGGAGGAAACTGTTTTACCCATTGAAGAAGATTTTCTTTTGTTTGCGAGCGATTTCTGTCCAACACGCGTCTGTCTATGAGGATCTCATATAACGCTACTCCGAAACTCCATACGTCGCTCCCAGACGAGAGATGTCCAGTCTCAATATAGCCTGGGGCAGCATACCCATATGTTCCCATTACCTGAACAGCATATGAGTTACCAGGAGAATCAAAAAGTGATATTTTTTCATAAAGACGATACAACAAGAACTAAGACTCCATAAATAGATTGTTAAGAACTAAGATTATTCCTTTTACATTTTTAGTTGAGATATTCCCATTTCCTATATAACCAAATGTTCCCAAATATATAAATACATACCGCCGTGGATATGTGAGTCTCTCCATCTGCTGGTCCCTCCCTAGCAAGTCCAAAGTCTGATAACTTTGCTTTGAATTCCTCGTCCAATAGCACATTTGAAGATTTAAAGTTGCGATATATTATCTGCCCAAGTAATAGTAGGTGAACAACAAATAACACCAAAACAAATATGACAACTCAAATCTCAGAAAGGATTTACGCAGGGGTTCTTTTGAGGATGTTCAAGCTAAAATATTTTATGAGCAATAGATGCGCTTAGGTTGAGTTTCAAAATGTCTTAACACTGATTGCTAGCTTTTGGTTAAAATAGGCGGATTTGAGTATTTAAGAACGATTTAGATCGGAGCTTTCAGTATTTGGAAATGTCGAAGGCTGGCCTGTTAACATTAGTTATTTCTTACAAGAAAAGCGTTTCGGGAACATATCTAGGTGTTGAAACAATTTTACTCATGAGCAGAGTTTTGAGCAGTTTTCCATCAAATGCCAGCCTCCATTTTGTACCATTAAGATTTAGTTAGTTCCCATTTAAGGAAAGCTGAACCCAACTTAAGAAGCTAAAGTCATAGTTCTTTTTTTAATCTGAGGTACCGTCTTGCCATCTCGCTAAGAAAATCATTAAGGAACATTATGCAGGAAAAGCCGAATTAGGACTAACATTCCAAGAGATGAATATCCTACAATAATCCACTAAAGGCATAAACAGGAAAATTAACTATGCCAACTTAATAGGTGTTAGGATTGAAGCTGTGATTCTAATCCATTGTGCAAATAAACCAAACCCTGAGCTGCATCGAGGAGTATCTGTAATCTTGTCAGCCATGGAAGAGCAGGAAATGCCTTGATGAAAAGATGACCATCTAAGCTCTTATTTGGCATAAATTCATATACTAGTAATCTCTGGATCCCTCTTTCACCGTCAACGCCGCAGTATCCAATAAGTTTTACAAGATTTGGATGCTCGACAACACCAAGAAATTGGACTTCTGCCACCCATTGTTTATGACCCTACATACAAATAAATGAAACTAAATGAATTTGAGTTAGGGACATTTACATTTTCAATTACCATTAAACATGAACATGAAAGATTCCATTGCTCACCTATATAAACTAAGATAACTAACATAAACATGAAAAATATCATCGCTAATCTCCCAGAAATACTTTAAAGACCAGTAGTATATCTCCTCGTCAGTACTTACATAAAAAGTTCGATGCCATTTATACGTCTCTGAAAAAAGAAAAACTTTTGAGGGTATTTTTGTTGTTGTTGTTAGTGTAGTGAGTCATTTTTTTATTTATTAATTTGTCGGTCAACTTGAAAACATGCAATGTGACATAATCATTTATGACCATAAATATTTGTTCTCCTTTTCTGGCTTACTAACTCGCGGATGACTTGACCTACCACTTTTGAACAAATTCATGCGCAGCATATGCTTATCATGTGTGTGCTTCGTCGCTAGTGTACTTAAAGACAATTATTATTAATGAAGAAACTAAAAGAATTAATATGAGCTTGTTATGATGTCCTCATATACATGTTAATCTTATATTCTCAACCGTAAAACAACCAACCCCGCCATTCATGGCACCCTAGCAAAAACAAAATCATCATAAGAATATGATACAACATGCAGTAGTCATATATATATAATATATATAGAAGGATTTAGAGACACTCAGTTCTCAAATACTAAGGATTCACTCAACCACAACCACTCATCTCTATTAGATGAGTGGCTCTCAAAATTGGTCTTTTATATATAGGGAAATGAGGTGGAAAACTATAGGTCTAATCAGCCCCACTCTTCCTCTAGCTGGCAACAGACTTTTCCCTCTCTCTCTCTCTCAAATTCAAAATTTGAACGACCCATCATATCTCTCTCACTCTCATATCACACACACACTCTCTCTCTCTCATTTCACTCTCTCTCACTCGTATCAAATTCTCTCATATCACACTCTCTATCTCTCTCTAATATGCCACATATTTATCTATTTCTCTCTCTTCTTTTTTCTCTCTTTGGTGATTCCTCAACCACCGATTACAGGAGAAATCCTCATCACCGGAGAATTTTTATCACAGTGTGAGTCATTTCGTCATTACCAACTCTTCCCTCTTAATTACAACACATCTCTCTCTCTCTTACTTTGATTTGTGGGTTTTCGGTTGTGTTTAACCATTGTTTGGTCGCTGCCAATGGCAAGTTGTAATGTGAGTCTCCGGAGAAGATGTAGGACTTACTCGGAGAAGAAGGGTAACAGCAAAATAACAATGTCGGGTTCGACAATTATTGTCGGGTTCAATAACATGAGATTCGTTGTTTATCTGGCAACAAGTCATTAACAGCAAACAAACATATAAGAATGAATGATAAAATCATATAAACAACTCCAAAACATGAAAGATAGACATGGGAGTTTTCTAATATTGATGATTTCAAACCTTATTAAACATGACAATTATTGTTCGGGTTGCCTTGACAAAAAATAAAATGAGCATCCAATATTGTCAAAATCGACAATATATAGATGGGTAAATTGTTCAAAACCCCATTAAACATGACAATTATTGTTCGGGTTGCCTCGACAAAATATAAAATGAGCATCCAATATTGCCGAAATCGACAATATATAGATGGGTAAATTGTTAAAAACCCCATTAAACATGACAATTATTGTTCGGGTTGCCTCGACAAAATATAAAATGAGCATCCAATATTGTCGAAATCGACAATATATAGATGGGTAAATTGTTCAAAAGCCCATTAAACATGACAATTATTGTTCAGGTTGCCTCGAAAAAAATTAAAATTAGCATCCAATATTGTCGAAATCGAAAATAATATTGGATGCTAGTTATCAATATTAATTTTGTTATTGTCGGGTTCGACAATTTTATTGATAATGAGCATCCAATATGTTGGAAAAAACCATGTGCTTTCCTATGGTTTGAATGTCATTTTGGTGTGTTTACTTTTAGTCCCACATTGGATAAGTGAAAATAGGATTTTCACTTTATAATGGGTTGCATACTACTATCATATGTAGCATGTGTAATTAGGTGGTGCCCTCACGCGTGTGTGAGGCGAGTGTGTGAAGGCTTGCAATATGGGGACGCCCATGGGCTTGTGTGCAGGACCCACCTAAACTATTTATAAGTCTATGATTCGGCCTTGAGGCCTTGGGCCATGGGGGATTTCTAGTTTACATTTAGTCGTTTTTGGGTTTTTATTCAGAAAAATATACCCATCCATATATTGTCGATTTCGACAATACTTATGATAAAAAATTTACCCATTCATATATTATCGATTTCGACAATTTACCCATCTATATATTGTCGATTTCGACAATATTGGATGCTCATTTTGACCAAAGTAATGCACAATCACAAGTATTGTCGAAATCGACAATATATTGATGGAATTTTAACAATATTGGATGCTCATTTTGACCAAAGTGATGCACAATCACAAGTATTGTCGATTTCGACAATATATGGATGAGTATATTGTTGATCATAAGTATTGTCGAAATCGACAATATATGGATGGGTATATTGTTGATCATAAGTATTGTCGAAATCGACAATATATGGATGGGTAAATTGTCGAAATCGACAATATATGGACGTAGGGCTAGCTTGTATTGTCCATGCACCATCTATAATCAACAAATTGTGCAATCCATGCATAGGGGTAATTACAATATGGACATTAAATGGATACAGACTGAAGTATAGAATAATATTTATGATTATCTTGCATCACACATGTGCAAGGTCTACATTTTGTTCTTCATGATTATCTTGTTCAAGAGGATTGACTGTATCATCCATTGTAGTATATGGCTTTCTCCCTTGGCAGAGACCCTTGGTGGGTTCAGATGGTTGGGATCTTCTCACTTTTCTCCTAACCTCTTACTTCTAGAGGAATGCATGATTTAGTACATGGTAGAACAATATTTATGGAAACAAATAGCTGAAAATTGTGAGAATCAACACCCAAAAACAAATCTGAGAATCAACACCCAAAGGCAGATCTTGAATGGAACATTTAAGTAATTGTTTGAGAAAGAATCAACACCCAAATGTATATCAAGACCAGAAATTGAAAAAAAAAATTAGACGCAGGTGTTGATTCTCAAATCAAAAGGTTGGAGACGATGAAGTCGTGTGGAGGTTTGATTGTAGAAAGAGAGAGAGAGAGTGAGACATGAACGGTGAGAGAGTGTGATATGAGAGATATATATATATATATATATGAGTGATTTCAAATTTGAAATTTGTGATAGGGAAATTTGTGTTGATGATGTCTACTGCCAGCTAGAGGGATGAGAGAGAGAGTGTGGGCCAGGTTGACCAAGCTTTTCCACCTCATTTCCCTATATATGAAAAGCCTAATTTTAAGAGAGATGAGTGGTTGTGGTTGAGTGAGTCTTTAGTGTTTGAGACTTAAGTGTCTCTAAATCCTTCCCCTATATATATATGTAGTCTTTATGGGGTTCTAGATTAGAACCAGTCTGGTCTAAGGATGAGAATAGGTATTGAAAACAATGAAATTCCTAGACGTCTGAGACTAACCAATTTCGATTGTTTTAGGTCTAAATCGATAGGTTCTTATTCCTTTGAATTAATGGTCTACGCTTAACCTAAATCAAGTTGATTCAATTATCTAATGTCAAGCAAGCAGTTGGAAATATAAAGATAAGGGCAAAGATTTTTAACCCTGTGGGAAACCTTTATTAGGAGAAAAACCCACTTACCTGTTCAGTGACAGTCCAGCTGTAGTCTTTCCACGTGCACTCACTGACGTCGGATAACCACGAGATAGTGTTGACACATACTCTAGACACTAAATGAAACAAACTCCAAAATAGATGTTTCAATCTTCCCCTTTGGTTCATTTTGTGTCAAAACTATAACTATAGGTAATAAAAGAAAATTACAAACTCGGTGGACTGGCTCACTCACTGAACATCCTTTCACAAAACAAATATCTTCTGTAGTCCCTGCACACTAAACAAGATATATCACGTAACCGTTCACATTCAAAATAAGGGATTTTGAGGATAAACATTACTTACCTGCCTTACCTGTCAGGAGCATCTCTCCCCCTTTTTGGCACAGATGAACAAAGGGTAAACAACACAAAATAGAATAGTCAAACTAAGCAAAACGAATATGGAGTTAGGAAAGTACTAAACACCAATACCCCAAAATAAAACTCATTTCCCCCTAAAAATAGTAACTCCTTTAAAATGAAACACAAATGTGAGGGCACACACGTGGAGTATTTTTGAAATAAGTAAGCAATAGAAGACAATACTCCCCTAACACAAGGCACGATAGAAAGATAATGAATCTAAAATATCCTATAAAGACCAAGACAACGCCCATGTGTTATAAAACAATCACTAAATGAATTACTTGGTGTGTGTGTGTGTACATAGTCAGATAGATACCCGGTTTTCAACTTATTACTCTGCCGTAGTTAGAATACGATGTTGGAAAATTATTTCAACTTAGGCATTTCATGGTTGGTCACTCAAAATCATTAAGAATTGACTAGCAAACACTCTGTGTGAGATATGAATATGAATAAAAAGCAAATAAATAATCATATCTCATCAAAAATGGCGCACTGTGAGCTGGAAGATCTCATGGAAAGGAACCTCATTTGTCATTAATGGTGTCAAGTTAAAACTAATATAAACTTCTTATTTCGTATTTCCACTAATACTGACAGCGCCTAACTCAAGATCAAATAGTCTTTGAATAGGTTATAATGTAGGCATGGGTAGGCATATAACGGAGTAGGTGTTTTGCTGGCATTCTGAGACTCCAGTTACACTAGCTCCCTCTTATTTCAAATCAACTTCACCTTCTTTCACTCTTTCTTCCTGAGTACACACCAAAAATACCTCTTCACTTCCCCTTATTTATTTTTATTTTTTATTTTTTATTTTTCATGACACTGATTGAGATAATAAAAAGTTCTTTTGGGGACTCATTGTATTCTTCTATTCACCTTCCCCCTCCCCCCCAAAAAAAATTACACATATTTTTTCTTTTCTAATTTTTATTTTTATTCTCACTGAATAGTCTCATAACATATGGGTATAAGAATAAAGAATTTTGGTAGAAAAAAGAAATACATATTTTAAGGCACAAAGGGCTGCAAGTGAAAAAAATGGTTAGAAATAACGAATGCCAACAATGGGAGAAAAAAATGTCTATTTCACATCTTCGGTTAGACACTGTCACTTTTTCACCTCGAATAAAAATAGGAAAGTTTTACTAGTATAACTTGATTTTGATGTTACCATTTGACAATTGAGTAAGGAAACAAAATGAGATAAAAAACAACAAGATCAACAGAAGAGTAAATATCATAACACTCGAAGCTAATAAACAAAGTCAGATCCTCACATAACATTAGGTACGAAGTCTCTACAGTTATCCTCACGTGGTTCTACTCACGATGAACTTTTAGTTTAAACAAGAGAATTACTGACTATTGTGAGCTGAGATTTTTACCAAATAATTATCTCATGAATGAATATAAAACAAATACATAGTCCAAGTCTAGCAAAAATATTTCACAGACAAAAGCTTCTAAAGTGCAAAGTGCAGATACAAAACCAAAACAATATCCTACTATCCTCAAAAAATAAAAAATAAAACCCAACTGAGACAGGGTAAGAAATGTACCTAAACACTGGAGCATACTGATAACCCGTCTCAGTTTTGATTCATTACCTTATTTGTGGCGACAAGTCATCCTTTCGCACCCAAACTACACGAATCACCTTTCAAGGTGATGTTTCTGGAGCAAACCACCTACTCAAATTCTCACTTTTCACATTAGAAAAATTCACATATGACTTATATTTTTGTCTATTGAAAGGTCTAGCATATGGTTAATAGGGTACAATAAATCTACAATAAGATGCAAGATGTCCCTTTCGACCACATATACTACAATAATAAATCTCAGAGTAAGAGACCCGTTTGGCGTGATTATGAGTAGTGGATATCATGTTATGTTTGGGCAACAAAGTAGAAGTAGTTGTTTTTACAAATTTTGTGATTTGAGGAGTCTTGGCCTTAGGAAGATGTTCCTCATATCCTAGACCCCTTTTATAACTATCCGTCTTTCCCATACATAACATTTTATCAATATTCTTGGCCCCATGGCAGAACTTCTCAAGTTTCTGTTGAGATAGAACAACATCAAGCTTGGCTGAACGAAGTTCGTCCAAAGTTGATTTCATTTTCTCCTTTGCATCATTAACTTCTTTTTCTAAAAACACAATATTGTCATGAAGGCCTAGTTTCTCATTCTCAAGTACCTCTATCTCGTGACTTGTACTTTCAGTTTTTTCTTGAAGTTCACACTTAAGTGTATTAACTTGGTCTTTCAAGACTTTGTTAAGTTTACTGAGTTTCATACACTTGGCGAGAGTCTGAGCGTATAAGTCATTAAGATTCAGGTCTTCAAACTAATTTTGTTCTTGATCACTCTGATTTTCAACAAAATTTTCAAGTTTAAAAATGTCATAGTTATCATTATCACAATTTAGAATAGTAGGATATGCACAATAATTTCCGTTATCAACTACTTGGGGATGACTCTCATTGTTATTATTCTCATCATCACTGTCATCCCAAGTAACACTGATGTTCATAACTTTGTGATTGGTCCCAGATTTCTTATTGGGACTGCTGTGAGCATAATGACCAAGCTTATGACACTTATAACATTCAATTAGACTTAGGTTAGTGTCAAGATTGGTCTGCCGATTATTCGCTTTATGTTGATCATGAGTTTGCGACTTATGATTCACCGATTGCCTTTGTTTTTTAAATTGACGTTGTTTCGCAAGGTTTTTAAGCTGGTGACTTATAGAGGCAATCTGTGAATCCATATCGGGCCCATCGTCATTATCTGAATCAGATGAGTTATCAGCTTCTATGGTACCCTTAGAAGAAGAAGAGTAAGATGAAGACTTGAAAGCAACATTTTTGTTTTTCTTGGGGTTTTCCATTTTCATCTCGAGTTCAAACGTTTGCAATTTTCCAGCCAATGTATCGGGTTTCATTTTCTTAAGATCTTGTGCTTCCTCGATAGCATCACGTCTGGATCTAAAGTTCTTAGGAAAGGATATTAGAACTTTACGAACAATTTGAATATCGGAGTACGTTGCTCCTAATGCGGTACTAGTGTTTACAATATCACTTAGTCTCGCATAGAACTCGTCAAAGGGTTCGTTTTAACTTATTATGATATTCTTAAATTGCGATGTAAGCATTTCAAGCTTACTTTCTTTAATTGTATCATTGCCTTTATGAGTTCGAACTAGGATATCTCACGCTTCTTTAGAAGTGGTACACGTAGAGATATGTAGAAACTCACTTTGACTCACAACCATAAAAATGGCATTGAGGCTTTTAGAATTATAACTAGCAGAATCTTTTTCTTCCTTTGACCATTGGTTCCTAGGTTTAGGGACCTCAATAGCACTCCCTGGTGGGCCTTGCATCATAGTAGGGTGTGTCCATCCATCCTCAATAGAAATCCATACATCTTCTCCGATTGATTGTAAGAATGCAACCATTCAGACCTTCCAGTATGGGTATTCTTTGCCATCAAAGAGTGGAGGGCAATTTATAGGACCTCCAAACATCTCAGAACTCATTATTCTTAAGCGAACTATCCGGGATCCACGCTTAGGTTGTTAAACCACGAAGCGTTACTGCTCTGATACCAATTGAAATTCCTAGACGCTTGAGACTAACCAATTTTGATTGTTTTAGGTCTAAATCGATAGGTCCTAATTCCTTTGAATTAATGGTTTATGCTTAACCTAAATCAAGTTGATTCAATTATCTAATGTCAAACAAGTAGTTGGAAATATAAAGACAAGGGCAAAGATTTTTAACCTTGTGGAAAACCTTTCTCAGGAGAAAAACCCACTTACCTGTTCAGTGACAGTCCAACTGTAGTCTCTCTACGTACACTCACTGATATCGGATAACCACGAGATAGTGCTGACACCTACTCTAGACACTAAATAGAACATACTCCAAAATGGATGTTTCAAACAATGTAGAAGCAAGAGAGATATTGAGCCCTAGACAAGAGAAATATTATTGTAAAGAGTGATTCGAAACGCATGGTTTTTTGTGGTATTGAAATCTCGTATAATGCCAATATTCCCTGGAAGGCTGGATGGCTACTAGAGAACAACGTCAAAATGATAGTCTTCCTAGCACTTCATAGTCTCCACATATGAAATTGGCTACCTTTTTCCTCAACTTAACGTAATGTTGTCGTGTTCACTATTATCTTAAAAAAAACATGTAATTCAACCTGATGATTTGAATTTAAACTGGAAATGAAAATGGAAGTAGCCAGAAAATCAAATATCCATACCTGAAGTTCACTGTCATCAAGTTTTTTCACAGGAACAACAATTCGATCACCATTACCATCATGCGGTTTGATCAAACCTTCATAAACACTCCCAAACCCACCTTCCCCTGTCTTAAGCAACCTGCTCAAATCATTAGTAGCATTTTGTAGCTCTGAGTACGAAAACACACACAAATTATGTCGTCTCTCTTCATACAACTCATGAATATTACGCTGCGAAGTTGTTAATCCTGAAAATTTTGTTAAACGGTTCACTTCAGAGTTGTTCGAATTGCTTCTATCATTGAACAACTCTGGAGCTGAACTGTGCTCTCTAGATCATAGTTTATACTTGAAGGGGGAGAAACACTTCATCAGAACAAAAAATATATTGGAACAGAGAAAAAGATTTAACACAGCCAGATGAAGGTATATAAGTAAGTAGGGTGTGGGATTTGGTTGTACTTGTATATTATACCTTATCTATACTACTAAAGGAACAACTATGACATGAGAATTAATCTCGGCTGTTAATCACACTATCCTCTACATGTTGAGGAAAATGAAGGTTTAGGTTATAACAATAAATATATGGAATCGCAACAGCTGTTAGATCATATCCCAATTTATTTAATTCTAAAATGCCCCCACTTTGTCTATACTAAATCCCTTGATGAAATAATGAGTATAAATGGAATTTCAACCCACAACTTTTCGTCTATACGAAATCAGGGGTATTTTGGAAAGTTTAACTACAAAATCAAAGGTATTTCAGTAAATCTACCTCGGACATTTCGTCTAAACCAAACATTTCCTTCCATCTTCCAAACCTACCAAAATCCTCTCTTCCAAACCCCTAATTCTCAAACCCTAGAATCTGAATCTCTCCTTAAATTATTTTTTACAGCAAACCCCACTGACCCAATCCACCAAAATGACAAATTCAAAGATGATTCAGAAACCCCAATAGCTCAAAACCATTATCTGCTGAAACCACAACACAATTCATGGCTTTCTGAGCACAAGATCTCCAAATCCCAGACACGTAACGAAACCCCACATGTTAGATTCCATGTTTTGTCTCTTTGTTGAGTGTTGTTTGATACTGTGTTTAGGTCCAATGTAATTTTGTTCTTATTGTATAAGTTGATTGTGATACTAGTGTTGATGTTTGAACTTGAGAGTAAGGTTTGATTTTTATTTTTTATTTTTAAGTTAGATTGGAATTGGGAAAAATGGGGAAGACTCCTCGTATTGGGTATGTCGAAAAAGTTCTTACTTTTATGTTTTATTCTACTAAAAATCAATTTATAGAAAATAAGCTAAAGTTTGTTATACTCAGTGATTCGCTGAAGCCCATATTATAATCAAAAATTGTGTAGTGAAATTGTGTTTTTTCGTAAATCAAAAGTAACATGTTTAGAAAACACCGGTAGGGATTGCGTATTTTTGAAGAAGAAAAATATTTAGTTATAGTTAGTATATGATTAATTATGAGTTCTTTGAAAAAATTCTGCTTCAAATTATACATTTTCATTGATTTATTATGTAGCCTCATTTCGATGAGAAAATTAATATTTAGATTTCTCTAGAGGTAATGAATCTGGAGTACGATCATTAGATTTTTGTCTCTTTAAATTGGGAGACTCCAAAAAGAACATTTGGATTTTGAGATTGTAAACAAAAAATTAAAAATTGAATTTAAAGAATTTAGAAAGGGAAACTTGCACGAGAAAAATCTAGGAGAGAAAGTTTGGATTGAGATAATCTAGGATGAGTAGGTCTAGAACTTTATATCTAAAAATGATCTATTTTTTTCCCATGAACCTTGTATCTAGATTTTCTCTAATATAGATAACTTGGACATTGAAAATTGGATTGAGATTACATGTATATGTGGAATGTTTTTTTATCAAGAATTTGCTTTAGGGGGAAAATATATTCCAAGAGAATTAGGATGACTAGGTAAAGGCAAGAGTAATAGGGCTTTTGTTAACTAGGAATAGACTAAAAGAGAGTTTGGGTGTAGGGTTTTATTTAGTTGTTGATTTGAGAATAAGTTTTTAGCTTGTAGTTGATTTGAGAGAAGTAATAAAGTTCGAGTTTATTAAAATCCTTGAGTTCAATCCTTGATTTAGTTTTATAACTCGTTGCTTCCGCCGAGTTAGACTCTATCAGAGATTTATTGATAAAAGTTTAATTCTAACTATTGCATAAAGCTAGGCCTGCCCCACACGGAAATGTTTGGAAGTAGCGAAAGAGGGCTCTACCGATCCAAGGAAGAGTCGTAGACAAGGGCTTAAAGGCAGGACATTTTATTTTAGTAGTTGGCTTTGGGGTTTAGTAGTTTTCCTCCCCATGTATTTTTTTTTTCTCAGAATGAAATATAGTAATTTTCTCAACAAAAGAAAGAAAGTAAAAGGGATCCAATTTTCACCTTCTTGTAAACCTAATATTAAATAGGTAAAACGCATAATTTTTTATTGCTTCTCCGAGAAATAACAGAGTAAAGTTAATTGCACTCTGATTCCCCTCTACATATGCCAACAAATAGCGTTTTTGCAGTTATACTGTAGGGTGGAGAACTAAATAATAGGAGGTTCAGGTTGGTAGATAAGCAATAATCTCAGGTTGTTCAGAGGAAAATCAACGTGTGAAGATTTAGCGCGAAATAGATGTTTAGGTTCCCATCAATTAATAAATAACCGAGAAGTAATGAACATACGGGAAATACTAAACACGTTGGAGACATAGAAAACAGGAGGAAAAAATCACAGGCAACAATGATCAGGGTCTTACTCTAACTGGAGATTGATGATTAGTACAAGAGAGACCAAAGACTTGGCTACCCAGAGCCAATCACACAAACATCTCCTAAAGAGCACTCCCAGACAAGATCAAGGAGTCCTTGTGGAAGAACAGAACCTTGAGAGAACCCTCTGCCTTGAAGAACCCCTCACACGAGAATCTCCTAGAGAAAATCACTCTTTTGATACTTGATCTCGTTCATTCAATAGGATTGAAAGTCCTTGCGGAAGAATAAAACCTTGAGAAAACAGTCACACGAGAATCTCTAAAGCAAATCCATTCTTGCAATACTTTTCTCATACTCAAATATAGCATAATTTATTGCTTATATGTATGCAAAATGGCCTATTAAATAAAGAATCCCAATATAGCTTTGGTCATAACCAGCATATTTGAGAAAAGGGCAAGCCTCATAATTTATGAGGGTGGACGACTCGGAGGTTCAAGTGTTATTTTCTTGGAGGTGTGAGATTTATGGGCAAAAAGGTGAGATTTAGCTGTAATGATCGAAGATTTTGGTATGATTTTTGATAACAAAAGGAGAAAAACACTCTCTACTCATCAAAATTAGGGTTAAGGCAACAACCTTGACAATAGGGAAAAGAGTAAAGACAGGTAAAAAGACATAAAAACCCTTTGGCTATACAAGCTAACTCTGACCCCTCGGTCAAACTCTTGATGGTATAGTAAGTAACATCGAGAGTTTGCTAAGGAAAAAATGGAAGCGCTGCACAGTCTGAGACTTCGTGAAGAAATCAGCCAGGTTCAACTGAGACTGAATGTAAGGTAAAAATAAGGTCCCCTTCTGCAAATGATGGCGAGTAAAATAACAATCAATTTCAATGTGTTTTGCTCGCTCATGAAATACTGAATTGTGAGCAATATGGATGACACTTTTGTTGTCACAATACATAGGAGTAAGAGAAGAGAAAGAAACTCTTAAGTCAGCAAGAAGCCAACGGAGCCAAACTATCTCAGCTGCAGTCACACCTATAGAACAGTACTCAGCTTCAGCAGAAGATCGAAAAACAATATCCTATTTTTTACTCCGCCAAGATATAAGAGAATCACTCAAAAATACACAAAGGCCGGTGGTCTATCGACGGTCGGTAGGATCCCCTGCCCAATCGGCATCAGAATAAGCTCAAAGAACTAATGATGAGGATGACGTAATCAATAAGGTCTGAAATAAAGTACCACGAATGTACCTTAGAATCTGAATGACAGCATCACAATGCGCAGTTCTAGGAGCCGAAACAAACTGACAATATGAATAGCATATGTAATATCAGGCCGAGTGATTGTCAAATATATAAGGCTACCAACAATGACTTGGTACAAAGTAGGATCTCCCAAAGGTACACTATCAGAAGCAGTAAGACGCACACGAAGTTCAAGAGGAGTGTCACTAGTCCGAGTATCAGTAAGTCGTGCTATCTCAATAACAACTACAATATATTTAGATTGAGACAACAAGTAGCCTTTAGGAGACGAGGCTACCTCAATGCCCAAAAAATAGCGAAGAGAACCTAGGTCCTTCATCTCAAACTCACGATGTAGTTGAAGTTTCAAAGTGGAGATGCCAATACTATCATTATTAGTCAAAATCATATCATCAACATATAGCAACAAAAAAATACTACCCACTACTATTGTACGCACTAGGGATGAGCACAAACCGACCGAACCGACAAACCTGAACCAAACCGACCAAAACCGAACCGATTTGATCGAGTTTTCAATGTTATCCGGTTCGGTTCGGTTCTAAAATGGTTAAACCGATTTGGTTCGGTTCGGTTTTTGGTTCCTTGATTTTAAAGATCAGAAAAACCGAACCGAATCGACTTTACTGAGTAAACTAACTTTGCTGGAGATGGAGGTGTTGTCTAGTAAAGATAACTAGAAAGGGCAATAATAGAGGAGGATGGGACCACAGGCTTGGAGGAAGAGGAACATGTTGGGGTGATTTTTTTTTACAGAAATCCCATCATCCCTTCCCTTCATTGAGTACAAGCAACCAAGCTATCACTTCATTCCTCCCTTCTTTGAGTACAAGCAACCAAGTTTCTTTACATTACCCTTTCCTTCTTTGAGTACAAGCAACTAAGTTATCACATGTTGGGGTTAGATGGGATGTGGAGACAAATCACCCAACTCTCCAAAATCAACCCTTTTCCATCCCTTCATCACTTTATTCTTCTCTTGCTGAGTTTTGACCCTCTCTCTCTCTCTATTGTTTGTGAATTTTTAAACAAAGATTCTTATACGTTTAGGAGAAATGGGGGCGTTTTGAAAAACTTAAACATTTTAGTCTCCTTTACTCCATGTTTTTTGAGAATTGGGGTTTTGAAATTTTACAGATCTGAGAGTTGGGGTTTTGAAGTTAGTTATATTATCTTTGCTTTTACAGATCTGAAATTTTTTAGAAATTTTTTTTTGGTTCGGTTCCCCTTCGGTTCGGTTTTTACACTATAATTTATCAGGTCTATTCGAGTCGGTTTGCAGCCCAAAATCGGGTCGGTTCAGGTTGAATTTCAAGGAACCGAACTAGGTCGTTTTGGGTTCAGATCTGGTCGGAAACTGACCCGAACCGACCCGTGCTCACCCCTAGTACGCACAAACAAAACGGAATCATGGTCAATACTTCAAAAACAGTACTGATGAAAAAAATTTCAAACCAAGCACGAGGTGCTATTTGAGACCATACAGAGTCTTACAAAGTTCGCAAACTTCACCAGACGAATGAGAAACTCCTGAAAGAGTCATATACACTTCCTCAGTCAAATCACTATGCAAAAATGCATTCTTTACATCCATATGATATAACTCCCATTGTCGAGCAGACGCAATAGCAATCAAGAGACGAACTGTGGTCATCTTTGCAACGGGAACAAAAGTCTCCTCATAATCAATCCCATACTCTTGCATGAAACCACGAGCAACAAGGCGAGACTTGTATTGCTCAACAGATCCATCAATTTTGTCTTTATTTTGTAAATCCAACACTACTAACAACATGCTTCCCCAAAGGTAACAACATCAAATCCCATGTCCCTGTTTGGTGTAAAGAAGATAGTTCCTCATCCATGGCCTGACGCCAAAGAGGATCAGCACATGCCTCTTTGTAAGAAGATGGCTCAAAATGACCATGAATATTTGCTAAAAAAGAAGCAAACTCAGTGGAATAACAAGAGTTAAAAAGACCTAATTTATAATGAGGACGACGATTACGCACCGGATAACGTCGAAGAGCTGGTCCAACAGAAATAGGGGTCATTGGGATATGCTCAGGAATTGGCAGTGTAGCTAGCATATTATATGTATCAGAACTAGTATCATTAACGGGAAAATAATCAATATAGAGCAACTTTGATTCGTAAATCTCTCATGATCTGTCAGGAATAAAATACAGAGGGATACGCTCCAAAAAGACTACGTGGCGGGAGACATAACTTTTGACCAATGGAATCATAACATTTGTAACCTTCCTGAGTATCACTGTAGCCAAGAAAAACACACATAATAGATCGACGAGAAATATTGCGTCGGTCGACATTGTGGCACATAACAAAGCATGTGTAGCCAAAAATCCTCAAGAACGAATAATCTGGAGGTTTGCCGAATAAAGCTCATAAGGAGTAATGCCAAAAGTCAAAATTGTTGGAATCTTATTGATTAGATGAACAACTGTAAGGACTGCCTCGCCCCAAAAGATACTAGGAACAGATGGAGAAAGAAGCATAGATCGTGTAGTCTCCATTATATGACGATGTTTTCTTTTAACAACACCATTTTGCTGAGGAGTTTCAGTACAAGAAGACTGGTGGATAGTCCCATCTGAGGCAAGTAAATCTACAAAATCTCCAGATGTATACTCTCCTCTCAAGTCACCTCGAAAGCATTTGATAACAGTAAAAAATTATGTTTGAACCAAAGTTTTAAATGCTTTAAAAATTGAAAGAAACTCAGATCGTTGTTTCATCAAAAACACCCAACAGTAACGAGAATAATCATCAACAAATGAATCATAATAGCGAGACCCCTCCCCCTCCCTTAGTGGGATGGGGAGCAGGCCCCATACGTCAGAGTGAACTAGATCAAAAGGTATAGAAGTGACAGATGTACTAACAGAAAAGGGTAAAGCAAAAAAATTTATGAGTTTATAACTAGAACACTCTGAAATATCATGACAATAAAGATTTCCTAAAATACCAGTCAAAACTAAATACTTTAACCGAGATCTTGACACATGACCTAATCTAGCATGCCATAAATAAAATATGATAGACTTAGATCCTAAACGGAAAGAAAACAAATCAAAGAAGAATTAACCAAAACTGTTCTAGCAGATGGTTAAAAAATTTCTAAAACGTACAAGCCACCATCTCTACGACCGGTCCCAATCAGCCTCTGAGTATGACGGTCCTGCATAAAACAATGAGAATCAGAAAAGTAAATAAAATATCCAAAAAGACATAACTGACTAACAGAAATCAAACTCAAAGTGAGATGGGGAAGAAAGCAAATATCAGTAAGGAACAAGTGTGGTGTAAAGACAGGTTCAACTCCAACTAAGGGCATAGATGATCCATTAGCTGCAGTAACACTAATGATAGACGAAGGACGTGTAAGACTCAAAAAGATAGAGCGATCACGGTCATATAATGTGTGGTACCATAATCAAAATTCCAAGTTGTATGACAACTACCTGAAGTTGCACCAGATGAGGTAAAACCAGCATGTGGAATAATATCAGGACCCTAAAACAAAAAATATTCTATATGAGCTGTAACATCATAAAAAGATGCATCATTGTATGGTAATGCTACAGACTGAGTATGATGAGCGTGATTAGGTAGAAGTGTAGGTGGGCGCTGTGGATTTTGTGATGGGGGTCTAAAGTACTGTTGTGGAGGTGTTTCTCCGTAGGACTGAGACTGAGAAGGACCTCTATACTGTTGTGAGGGTGGTAATGGTGCTGACCATCGGAATTGCTGTAATGACCTCTTTGGGCACTGATTCTTCCAATGGCCTTTTTGATGACAAAATGTACATTCATCACGAGGTCGTGGATAAGAAGTAGAAGACTGATGCATTGGCCAAACCGTTAAAACTGACTGAGAAGGTATAGTAAGAGCCCCCTTTCCTATCTGCATCTTCAAACAATTATCCTCTGCAAGAAGCTCACTAACTAAAGAATCAACACTAGGAAGATGATCTCTATGAAGAATTGAACTCTGAAGATACTCAAAATCATCACGTAATGCAACTAGAAACTGCACTAATCATTATTGTTCTCTATATTTGATTCAATCACCACAAGCAGTAAGTCCCGATGGCTCAGTCAAGGCTAGCTGATCCCATAAACCAGTCATCACATTATAAAACTCTTGAACACTACGATTATTTTGTCGAACCCCTCTAACGTTAACTTCTGACTGATATTGCCGAGCGAAATTTGATTTAGTAAATAACTTCTTCAAGTGATCCCACCTCTCCTTCGCTGCTTAGAATTTGGCTAACTGAATACCAATTGAGATTTCAACCAAATTGCCGATCCACATAATAATCTTTGAGTTATTCATTTGCCATTTTTTAAAATTAGTTGCATATGTTAATTTTTCAGGATCCGATGGCTTTGTAGTTGTTCCATCAACATAATCCCATAACCTTCGACCTATCATGAAGTGGGTCATTGTATCGGCCCAATACCCATAATTAGGTCCTATCAATTTCAAACCAATCCCTTGAAAATCTAATTTTTCATCAGTCATCATTAATACAAAATACAAATTCAACTACTAGAATTCAATCCCACAAAACTACATAAACATATTATACCAACTCAAACCCCGGAGCTTCAACAACAAAATAACCCACATACTATCTGCAAACCCGAACAAATAATCACAATCACACACCCAGTAACCACAACTTGGAATCCCACCTACAAAGAAAGACCCAATCAACGACACAACCACCGCTGTAAATTCGTCAAGTAATTACCACCACTCTAAACCCCAATCACCACCTACAAGTCCCTATTCTCAATAACACAAACACCACATAGCCAATCACCTGTATTAAGTAATTAAGAAACAAAACTCTACAGCTATTTGGGCACAAATAACAGTCTCAACAACACCAAGAATCACCCCAACTACCACCTGCAAATCTCTAATCTCCACCACACAAACCACTCCCAAATACTTCAAGCACAAAATAATCGAGCAAATCACAGTCTAACAATCACATTCCACCAAACAAACCACAGTACCAAAAACTAGAGAGAGAAATATGAACAATGACCAACCTGTGATTTGACGAAGGAGTTTTTCAACCCTAAAATCACCTCCGTGAGCGATGACAAACGGTAAAATTGCTACCCAATTACGCGAATCCGAACCCCAAACACGATCGAAGAAGAATCACACTCAAATCAAACCTTAATTTGTCAAAAACGAAAAAATCTTGCTCTTGATACGTTGATAACAAAATGAGAAGAACACTCTGCTCATTAGAATAAGTGTTCAAAATTAGGGTTAAGGCAACAACCTTTACAATAGGGAAAAGAGTAAAGACAGGTAAAAAGACATAAAAAGCCCTTGGGGTTTACAAGCTAACTCTAACAATTTTCACCTACATTACCTTTATACATGTCTTCTATAAATAGACTAAGTGGGCAGAAGAGTTCTTAACTTACCTATGTAAGAAACCCAATGTTTTTGAAGTTTACTTCCCACCTTTGCAGGCAATGTGAATACTATGTTAGTTCTAACAGAATGCATAGATACACTTAAATCTGGATATAAAAGCTTAAGGACGTAAGGAGTATCTTATTTCTCCTATTGTTAGTTAGTTTGATCTTATTTTTTCCACAAGACAACATGACTACTCATAAGCTAGACTATATCACATAAAGCTACAGGATATGCTTGTAATTACACCACAATGTAGCACGTAGACAACCGTGAGTGATGAAAGTGATTTGACCACAATAAGCAACACTCTTCATTAAATTGATTAGTGTAATCAGATACAAGATTTCAATTAACATAGAAGCAAAGGAACAAACTTATAAATGCATGTTAATATGTTTCAATTTGGTAACCACAATTCATCGTAAATCAATCGAGCAAACAGTAATTATGATACTAATAGGTAGATTTTCATAATAAGGATCCCTTGATGGAATATAATAAGATAGCTAACAAGTTAAAACACACTTAAACCTAAATTCTACCATGGAATTCCGATGACCAACATTGGCGATGGCACTGTTGTTTCTGAATCAGTAAGATACATGGGTTCAATAGTGTTATCTGTTATGTTGAAAATCCCAATATCATTGCCTCCACCTCTAAATTTATGTCTCTCTTCATTCGTCATCCAGTCATCTGTAAAATAAATGCAATTGTTCTTGCAACTAGGAAAATCGTTAGAACTCAGGGAGAACGAAATATTGTAAACAATGAATTGTCTAAGCTTTTGACCTGATCCCAGCCCTTCGTTGTTAGCTTGAATACTTCAAATTCCTGAGTCTCGAATAGCCTTGGCCATTCATCTTCATCAATACCAACATAGACCTTTTGAACTTTTATAATATGAAATAGATGCCAGACAAAGATTCCACTAGATACCGTCGCTCCCAATTATTGCTATCGGGCGGCAGTGAAAACTGATTAACCTTTGGTTCAGTACAACTGATGTCAAACAATAACAATTCCACCAGGATGATGGGCAATATCCTTGTGGTATATAGCATCTTGGAATCTGTGAGCGAGCTCATCAGGACAATGTATACGAGCCCATTCTTTGTCCCCAAGTCTGCAATATGCTATATTGTGATTCTCATAAATAACTAAAACTTATGCGTTTGGTGAAGTAGCGAGATCAGCTGATAATACCACCTTTCTAATGTACCATATTTCTGCGGGATAATCGGGATTGAGTGCCGGAAGAAGTGTTCCCATCGAAGGGAGTCCAATTTTCACACCAGGAAATAGATTAAACGAATGACTCTCCAAAGATGAATTGCTCACCTCTAACCAACCATAAGATGACCCGTGACAAATATACTCATGAGGGACAGGTAAACGAAAATCACACTTTTTAAACTTATATACCCATTCCCTGAATCAAGGTCTGGATCCATAACACACTCTAAGAAACGTCTCTCATTAACGTCGTCTCCCGGGATCATGAGACCCGGGAATTGGTTTTGAATTGGGATTCGAGGAAGATGTTCAAGACCCATTGCTCGCCATGAAGAGCAAACTGAACTAAACCTAACAAGGTCTCCAACTAGGTTGATTTTGCTTGTTATATAATGTTTAACAGTTCATTTGGGAGTTTTGACCAATTTCCCGCCATTGTTAAAGCTTAGAGAGAACTTAAACAACACTAATTCTACTAAATAATGTATTATGGAGCAAACCTGATCTTGAAGAGGACATAAGTGCAGATTTGTAGGGTTTCTGTTCGGGTTTAAGAGGAAGAAAAGAGAGCTGTTGGTATGATTGTTTGGGCTCAGGAGTCAGGAGGATTTACACTTAAACAGTATGGAGCATCTCCGAAGGGTCGAAGGGTGATAATAGCTTGGATAATAGGTAGACAAATGCTCTAAGAGCATCCACAGCAACTGGGTACAGCCTGACGTGGCGGGTGAATTTTGAAATCCACCCTCGTTTCCACCCAAATAGTCTCCCAGCAGCTAGGTGAATTGCTTATGTGGCATACACAAAATTCACCCTAAGGGTGGATTTCCACCCTGTGGGTGGATTTGGGGTGAATTCACGCCGTGCGGTTCAGAAAGGCGGGTAGCCATTACGCGCGGTTCAGAAGGGCGCGTATGCACATAGCCTTTAAGATTATAACACGTGGCTCTCATCCAGTGGCTCTCATTGCGCACAGTTCAGAACTGCGCGTAGACTCAAGGGACAAGTTAAAACACGTGGATGGCTGAGATTGCAAGAATTTCAAACGGCTAGTTTTACCGCGCGGTTCAGAAGTACGCGGCAAAAGCCTGCATGAAAAATATCATTGGTTCCCCATTATTTCACATTGGTTTTTTCATGATCAAACTTCTTCAACAAGATGTTCAACGACTATAAACGGCTAGTTTTTTCCTCTATTTATAAACCCCATTCATCTTCTACTCTCTTCTACAATCAACTCATTCATCTTATATCTCAAAACTCAACTTTTTTCATTTCTTATCAATTGTGCCGAATTATGTCTGACAAAATTATTGCTGACCTACTCAGGCCTGACACATTATTCTCATCTTGGGAGTTATCGTCTTCATCATCGTCCAGTGACGAAGAGCTATTCCGACGTCAAATTAAGTTGTTGCACGAGTATAGCAAGACTGTGATTGAGATGGGAGAAGCAGAAGAAAAAAAGCAAGATGCGACATCATCAAGAAGGCGGGAAGGTAGTAAAAGGGGAAGGATTGACAAGCGGAAAAGCCATGAGCATAAATTGGGGGAGGTTAGCCTTAACCAAAATTACTTCGGTGACAACCCAAGATTCAAAAGTATATCATTTCGTCGTCGATTCCATATGAGCGAAGATGTGTATCAACGTATTTATGATCAAATACTTTCTTTGAACCCCTATTTTATTCAAAGAGAAAATGCCGCTAAGACTTTGGGCTTATCCTCGTACCAAAAGATAACGTGTGCACTTCACATGTTATGTTACGGTACGAGCGCAGACGCCCAAGAAGAATACCTTCAGATTGGGGAGTCTACGGTTATTTTGTGCTTGAAAGAATTTTGTAAAACTATTATAACACAATTCAAAGCTCAATACCTTAGATCTCCCAATGAAGACGATACATTACACTTGTTAAAAGTGAAGGGATCGCGAGGATTCTCGGGGATGTTAGGTAGTTTAGATTGTATGCATTGGAAATAGAAGAATTGCCCTACCGGGTGGGCAAGACAATATACCGGGTATAAGAAAATCCTGACAGTGATTTTATAAGCGGTTACATCCCAAGATCTTTGGATATGACACGCATTCTTTGGGGTGCCTAGTTCTAATAGCGACGTGAACGTCTTGCATCAAGGGTGGCTTTTCAACAGCTTGTTTAATAGAGTTGCGCCGCCATGTAATTATAATATAGTTATGGTACTGCACACTATGGGGTATTACTTAGCGAATGGAGTCTATCCAAAATGACAAACACTTGTTCAAACCATAAGAAATTCGTCTAACAATGCCGAAAGAGATTTTTCAAAGATGCAAGAAGCATGCCGGAAAGACGTAGAGCGTGTTTTGAGGTATTACAAGCTAGGTTTAAAATATTGGCACACGGTGTGCGATTTTGGAAACCTAATGATCTATGAAATGTTATGTACGCATGTATAATCTTGAACAATATGATCGTCGAAGATGAACGTCATACTTACATCCGGCAAATGGACATTAATCCCGAGTTTAGAAAATCCATGGATACTTGGAAGGAGGACTTAAATCCAAGACACGCAATCAACACTATGGCAGAGTTCATCCAGAATGTTTGTGAAATTAGAAATGAAGGAGCTAATTTCTAATTATGAGATGAACTTGTTGCGCATTTGTGGAGTCAAAAAGAGGCAGAGTAATTGTAGTCTTCATCATTGTTTGTTTATTTTCTAAAGTAATGTATTTTGTTTCCAAGTTTAATGTTGAAGTTGTAATGTATTTTGTTTCCAAGTCTTCATCATTTTAACACTTTAAGGAAACATAATTTACTGCTTCTGCTTTTTGATTTTGTATCAATTTTAAGGATTAAGAACCATTAATAATAATTTTATTGAAATAATAAAATTATATAGAACTTAATAACTTCTATTAACACTAAGGATTACATCAATCTTCATCACTAGAAACGTCGTCATCACTTGGACACTGCCCCTTTAACTTCTTTGAATATTCTTTAATCTGTCTCTTCATCCATCACCTTTGTGCCGGTAGTAGGTTACTTGGGTCCGCTGTCATCACCTTAAACATATGCGCATCATCGAAGGCTTTTATTCGAGTTAGCTCTGCTTCACGCCTCCTTAGAATCTCGGCCTCTCTAGCTAACTTTAGTTCCTCTCATGCTTTAGCTTTAGTTTTTTTTTCTTTCTTCTGCTCGTCTATCTGATTCCATGAGTTTATCATATTAGACGTTGTCTCAAGTATCATCTTCCCCCAAAAACCTATACTTGACTTTGTCGCTTCTTTTGCCTTGTATTTTTTTTTTGCCGTCTGATCGTACATCCCCACAAGAATATAGTGGTGCATCCACGTCGATAGAATCATCTGGAATTACGATATTTAGAGTGTCAGATGTTGGTGTTCCAGGATCACTATTGATGGAGTTACCCAGGCTATCGTTAAAATTTGATTTTCTAGTGACGTTGCGGCCGGGATGGCTGATGTGATGAATTTATGATCATTTGGGCAAGTTTCCAAAACTTTGTACGCTTCCCCAAGTGTAAATGGTTACATTGTAATTAAAAAAATGTATCGTATGCCATAGGTTCCTAGAAATCAAGTTAAAAAATTATTTAGAGTATGATTCCCCTTTAAACATTAATGAAATGAGAAAAATAAATGAAATATTTACGAAGTCATCCGTTCCAATACCGGTATGATGTCGGCTCTCAAAGTCTTGAATGATACATTTAAAAATTAAACATTCCTTATTAAGCCTCCCCTTATACGCATAATTGACACCGCTGTACGATTGCCACATCGATTGGTCAACATAGAAGGAGTTGAATTGATCACGCACCTTGAACCAAAATGTAGCGGATTTTGATTGTTCGTGGTAGCGAGGTTTTGAGACACTTGGGACCAAGCGCATGCAAGATTCACGAAGTCATCGGACGACCAATTTTTAGAGTTGGAGTATTATTTTTTTGTCGTTATGAACTTCCTCCGAAGCCTCAAGTACATTTTCAGCTATAATAGGTGTCGATGCCGTCTTTCTTTTAGTCTTTGCCTTCCCACGCGTATTATTTCTTGTGAGAATCGGATTGAGTTCCTCAGCCTCAGCTACATCCTCAACTATAATAAGTGTCGATGTCATTTTTCTTATAGACTTTGCCTTCCCGCGCGTATTACTTCTCGTGAGAACCGGATTGAGTTCCTTGAAGATGACTGAAGAGACAACCGGAGATGCAACTGGCAATGTATTAGGATTTAAATCATTTAAACCCCATGTACCTTGCATCGGCGTGGTACTCGAACTTCCACCGACAAAACCAGTTTGAGATGAATAATATGGATTTTCCGGTTGAGGGTACGAGCCTGTATACCCATCAAATTAAGGGAAATATTCTTGGTTTGGGTAATAAGGGTAATATCCATGGGTTTTAGATTAAAATTGATTATCGGGTGTGGCGGGACTAGTTGGCGAACATGGTGATTCAGACCTTAGGAGATGTTAGGCATTTGCGATGGATAAATTGTGCCGAATAGATGAGGAAAGACGTTTCCTTGTTGGTTCGTATTAGAGGATTGAGAGTGGTTTTGAGAATTAGATTGGGTGCTTGAGGAAGACATAGTGGTTTTGTTTATAAGGTAAGGAGGGAGAAGAGTGTAGAAGATTAGAAGGGAGGAGAGTGTAGGAGATGAATGACATTTAAAGATGGAAAAAACTAGCCGTTAACAAGTGTAAAAAAAATATATAGCCGTTAATATGGTCGTTGAGTAACTTGCATAACAAGTTTCCATAAAAAAACTAGCCGTTAATATGGCCGTTAAGTAACTTGTACAACAAGTTTCCATAAAAAAACTAGCCGTTAATATGGCCGTTGAATTACTTGTATAACAAGTTTCCATAAAAAAAACTAGTCTAAGGTTAAACATACTGAAATATTAGTTTGGTGGCTCCAATAAGAGTGAGGTCAGCCAGACTTGACACTCCTCACTTCACTTCAGTCTCATATTAATTAAACAATATTAATACTAGTCGCTGATGATTGAGTAACTTGGACAACAAGTTTCCAAAACATAAATCTTAAAAAAGAAAATAATATTAAAACTCTGAATAAAACATAGTTTAAACAATATTAATGCACAACATAGTTTAAACAAAATATAAATAACAGTTCTAAATAAAACATAGCCTAACTGGGACGACCTCTCTTCGTTCGGCGGGCACGTCTGCCACGTACGAGATTCTCGTCATAGGTACATTGCATAACTGGCTCTGTCTGGTAGGAAATGGACATCTCAGCTAGTCTCTCGGAAGTCTCTCAGATGATTTCATCCCTCTTCCTCAGCTATTCCTCTAACTCGGTCAAACGATCAACGTATTGCCTCGAGTCTTCATATGCCACATACCGTAATCCTTGGTTTTGATGCCACAACTCATCCGTACTATACGTAGGTGGACACGGGTATGGTACCTGTATCACCGGGATCGGTATCCGTCTACGTTGATCGTTCGATCTCGCCACATCCATGAGCCATCCCATATCATGTGGATCGTCGGTCGCCTGAACACCATAGTCTTGTACTGTAAAGACGTAGCTAAAATCGAGGTAGGTGGCAAGTATACATCGGACCTCACTAGATCACGCCCGACAGACCAAATATTTCCCGTCCTCTTTACTAAACTGTAACCGATCTTGGGATTTGGATGAACGGTACGCCAATATCCCATGTAATCTACGCTGGGAATAAGATAATCGCCACCATCGTAGAAGTCCACATCCTTCAGTCTCTGATATATTTCTCGATCGTACCCTGGGAATTCTATCATCTCCTGAGGGGGATCATAGGGCACACTATCACGCCCGGTCATCTGACGCATACACCGGTCTCCTAAATACCAAAGCGTACCGTGGCCGTATGGGACTGACACTAATGGAACCCTCTGGGTGCTCAACGCTTAAGTAACTCTTACCTCTGGACATATTAATTGCTTAGACTTGTGCCATGATTGCTAATCTATGTTGGTTCTGTCCTTCTATTCTATCATATCTCTAATCACAGCAAAAGAGTGATGGATTTCAGACCTTGTACTCGCCTTTTCATCTCTCCACCCAGAAATACGAGGATAAATATTGTTAAAGTTTTGTACCTTAACTAGATACATTCCAACCCGACAGTACTCGAAGAACCAAAACTCCAACACCGCATAGAATCTGGTGATCGATTTTTTCACCTTTGCGCCCCTCAGAACTGAGACTTTATCAATCCCCTGATACAAAGCCACCATAATCAGCATACCTCAGTCAAAACCTGACGCACCAAGAATATTGTAGTCTGTAAAGGCTGCAAGATAACCCGCCCGAAGGGATATGACACCATTTAAGAAGAAGAGATTACTCATCATATAGGTAATAAATGCCCATGCATACACGATATCCATTTATGAGTCATAATTGTGGAGACGTGGATTCAAAGGCTCTTTCTAACTTTTTAAATAGGAGAGAGTGATGTTACCGTACCTGATGTCAGAGCTTGTGATTTTTGGGAATATCTTTTTTACTTCTTCTAACTTGGAGTACCTCTCGTCGTACGGGAGTTCGTGACCTCTCCCAAAAGATATGCCCGTTAGCATGGCAAAGTCTAACGGTGTGAAACCCAGTTCCGCGCAAAGGAAGTAAAAGGTATGGGTGGAAGGCTACCACCGCTCTACGAGAGCATGAATGAGGCGGTTATCCGAGTTTCATGCATTAATTGAGCAAAACTCTGCAAAACCCATATCGTCGACCAACTTCTTCAACGTCGGGTACATGACAATCCATCGGTACCACTTCAGTACCTTATCCAATGATCTCCTACACTGTAATTCATCTTGGTCCTGACAAAAAAATTGCATTAACACGTTAGAAGTTCATTCGGGCATTTCATCGAACACATTGCAATATACGTTAATAACACATAAAATTTACATAAAACTTACCGGTATTTCCTCCGATCCAACAGAAATATGGACCCAGCCGCCCGGGAGGATATCTACTCGGTTCAACTCATCGTACGATGGGGTGGGATTGTTATCATCCGTCAATTGATCCGGCCAAACATTTGTTACATCGGTATTCCCCCTTAGTTTTACTTCCGCGTTAGAGTTACGTGTAGTTTTGGAAGCATTTTTCCTCGGTCGTGAACTAGATAAACCCGACATTTTTAAGTGATTAACAGAGGAAATGGGTTGGGAAACTTGTGGAGTAAGGTTGGGTATGCCAAGCTTAATGCCTTGGATATGCCAAGCTTATAATGCCAATGCCTTAGTTGCAAATAACACATGAAAGGAAAAATATAAGAATAAGCCTAAAAGATGCAGGGTGATGCCGCGCAGTTCAGAACCGCGCGACTATATATTAAAATAAATAAATTACGTGACATTTTTCTATTAGATGGTAGTTACGCGCGGTTCTGAAATACGTTGAGTGTTTGATGGATTAGATTGAGACACGTGGACGTATCTGAGACGTTCATTTCTTGCGCACAATTCAGAAGTGCGTTTGGCAAATTCACCTTGGGGTGGATTCACAACTGTTGTGGGGTGGATTGGATTCACCCTGCTTTTGAGCGAATCTATCCACCAAACTGCTGTAGATGCTAATGGTTAGAAAAAATTTAGACTATCTTGTGCAATGCTTGAACCGTTAAGCGACACAAATTTTGCGGGTTTGGGTTTAGCTTTCACGGATTTCGGGTCAAAACGGGTTGACCCAACTAACCGTTTATATAACAGGTCTTGTTTGGGTTTCACTATCCCGAATTCGGATTTACTCGCGAACATGTTTAACTTGAAATTTAATGTTCTACTTTGACTATTCGTCACTCAAAAGCACCGCTTGGCCAAATAGGGTAACAATACATTCATTCTCTTCTATCTGATTATACTTTTTTCAATAGATTTTGTTCACCAACGAGCTCTTGATTATTCGAACTAAAAATTCTCCATTTACCTTTTGTGTTTCTTCAAAAATGTTTTGAGTATTGAAAAACTCTTTTTCTCTCTGCTTTGTCGTGAGGGGACTTTCAGTCCCAATGATTCTGAGACTCTTTATCATTCTCATGGGTAAAACTTCGATTATAGCATCCTCTCTTTCTCTCCATCTCTTTGTAATTTTCTCTCATTATAATTTTTTTTTCCTGATTTGTGTTCGCTTTTGGAAAAAAAATTATCGTCTACTAGTGGAAAGAAAAGCTTCTCTACTGTGAGCTTTTGATCTTATCTCACTTTTGATTTTCAAAGGCTTTTTCCTCTCTAAATCTTTGATTCTCATATGTTTTTTAATTTTTTTTTTAATATTATACGGGTTAACAGGTCGGATCGAATCAATCCAATTATTTACAGGTCGGGTTTGAGTTTATAGATCTTACTTGCTTAATAAATGGGCCGAGTTTGGGTTTGGTGCTTCACAACCCGAACCGGGGGTGACCCGACCCAACCCAACCCAACCCAATTGCTACCCCTAGCCTGAAGTTTGTGATTTTGGAGCTCGTCTAAAATGCGTATAAGTAATATGAGCCTTTTTAAAAATTATAACACCTCCAACAGAAGAGTATGCTATTTCAGTTTTATGATACTTTTATAAAAAGGCACTTCAATAGGAGTGTGGCGTTCAACATACCCACCCGTATATTCAGTACCAATTTGGGGAGTATGAGGGATACTCATAAGATGCTAGGCGCTAGACAATTAAGCGCCCACCACCTAACTTTTTCTCTCTCTTCTATATAACTTTTAATCTCTCAATCCTAAAACATCTCTTCTAAAATATCCCTAAATTTGTTGGAGTAAAGTGGTATGCTATTTCCGGATACTAGTATCCAAAATTGCATACAATCCTGTTGGAGGTGCTCTTACATGAGGCACATTACACTTATGAAAGTATCCTTGTTATTGAGTAGCTTTTGCTAGTGAAGGTTGATTGAAAGGCAGTTATACCTCTTAGAGCATCCACAACAGTTGGGTGGATGGATTCTCCCAAAAGCAGGGTAAATCAAATCCACCCCACAACAGTTTTCAATCCACCCCAAGGTGAATTCACCCCACACATTTCTGAACCACGCGGTTGAAATATACGTCCCAGATACGTCCGCGTGTCTCAATCTAAACCATCAAAGTCCCAACGCACTTTAGAACCGCGCGTAACTACTAATATTAAAGTCTACGCGCAGCTCAAAACTGCACGCAATGAGAGCCATTGGATGGGAGCCACATGTTATAATCTTAAAGGTTATATATACGTGCATTCTGAACCGCGCACAAAGGCTACGCGCACTTCAGAACCGCGCGGCGTGAATTCACCTCCAATCCACCCTCAGGGTAGAAAATCTACCATTGGGTGAATTTTGCTTGTGCCACGTCAGGTATTGACGTAGCTGCTGGGTGACTATTTGGGTGGAAAAGATGGTGGATTTCAAAATCCACCCGCCACATCAGGGTGTACCTAGCTGCTGTGGGTGCTTACTTGGGCTCGGACGACCTAGAGCATTTCAGACTGCTTGCATACTCTCCTTGCAAGCTCCACATGAACGGTCTTCCAACATTCCAATTTGTAGTGGTTTGGTGTTAAAACTTGCATACCTGCCCAAGATAACGCCTTCAATAGCAAGTTTAGTCACATGCAATTTGTTGGTAATTTGTACACCCAAAGTACTGAAAATGTGAAAATTTGGACACTTCGGGGCAAATATGGCCATCTTTGCTAAAAAAATTTAAACTATTCGAGGTAAGAGTCATTTTAAAAGGTGTACGGTTTAAAAATTGCAAGTTACAAAAACAAAATGGCACCTAATCAAAGTTGTTGGATATACTCCAAAAAAAAATCCCCAATATTTTTTTGTTGTGAAATAGGAGATGACATTATGTAGAACTATAATATTATGAGCCTGTAATATAGCTTTCCCACTTGCAACAGTAGCAAGAGTTTATAGGCAGTAGCAACAAGCACGGACCAAGTTTTCTTTGCAGCGAATAACGACAGTAACGCAGTTGTAAAAGCAGCGAGTTAACAACAAATAACAAACAACATCAGGTCTGATTTGCAGTGCAAGAACAGGCAGATTTTAGCTCACGAAACAAGCAGATTTCAGCACAAGAGAAAGGCAGTTTCAGCGCAGCTTCAGGCTGATTTCAGCACAAGAGAAAGGCAGTTTCAACGTAAAAAAAATACAGTTTCAGCAGCAGGAGAAAGGCAGTTTCAGCAGCAAAGAAAGGCAATTTTAGTAGCAAGAAAAAGGCAGTTTCAGGCATATTTTAGTGGCAATAAACAAGCAGTAGCAGCAGCTGAGTTCCACTGAAAATAGCAGCAGGTACTCTGGTAACTCAGATTTGTTAACAGCAGCAAGTACTCTCCGGTAGTTAATGACAGTGACTCAGTTGTACAGTAACAGCAATAGTAAGTACAAGATCAGTTATGTTTTTTGGTTTGTAGCGTTCAGGAAATGGCAGTTTCAATAGCACAAGAACAACATCAACAGTTGGTAATCTCCGTTAATAAACAATAGTAGCAGCGCAGTTTGTACTCCGGGAAAACACAGCAGTAAACTTTGGCAAATAGAGGAGTTAACAGGCAGCAAGAAACAACATCGGTAATAGGGATGAATAGAACTGGCAGCAACAAGTTTATACTTCCGTTAACAGTTTGCAACAGCTCCGGCAGTGAAATGGTAAACAGCTCGAGGCGTGGGTCGCACTCTCTTTAAAGAGTATTTCGACCTACCTCGGGTACAGGTAACGGGTCTAATCTCTCTCAGGATACAACGAGCAGATACGGTAGCTTCGTACCGGAAGTCTACGTACAGTAACAAGTATTTTACACCTCAGGTGAACCGTACAAATTAGAGAGAGAGAGAGAGTTTAAACACATAGAAGAAGAATGGTTTTCTGTGTATTTAGAAAGGTGGTGAAGAGTTTAATTTATAGAGAGAGGTTTCCCAACGACTCTCTCTCTATTCAAACGTATGGGACGTGTCCCTGAGGATTAGGAGTGGAGAAAACAAAGTGAAGACGTGTCCCTGAGGATTAGGTCTCCTTTAGGATTGGAGAGAACAAAGTGAAGACCAAGACTAAGGAATTAAACCAAGCCCAAGCCCAACGAACTTTTTGTTAAAAGATTAGGGTGAGCCAAACCCAAGCCCAAAGGGCCTCGAGAGACAGAAGAGCCAATTGCCCAATCCGAATTCCAAGTCCAAGTTTTGAAAAATTCCAACACATTATGAATGAGAATAGTCCCATCTCACTCTTTCCTCCTTTCCTACAACAGTACAAACATTAAAGCTCAACTCTTTCAAAACAAATCGTCATAGTAGTTGCCAACTCCTTGAACCATTTGCCTAGCCTGGTTGCTTATACAAAAAACCTTTGGGTGCGATATCACTACCATAGGCACATGCGTGATTGTTGTAGCCATTTTTTAGACGAGGTGGTCCGGCCTCCAATCCTCCCATCTCACCACTATTGGACATGCTCTCCAACTAGATTTAGAGAGTCTAGTATTGATATTATACCAGCAACAACAACGTGACAGAGAAATTTCATTTCTTCTCTCTCGTCCCTGTCTCTCTCTGTAAAGAAGTTAAACCTTTCTCTCTCTCTCTCTCAAAATATAGCCGTTTGCGTCGCTCTCACAATTCCCGCCAACTCATAGAAGCTGGTCTCCACTGTTTCAAAACCCTAATTTCATCTCTACATCTAATCTCTCCTCATCTAATCAGGTAAATTTACTCAAACCTTTTTCAATTCCAAATAAACGTAGTTCGATAATGCTGAAATCTAGGGGTTTTTTAGCACTATTTTTTGGTAATTTAGGGGGTTTCGATCAGTGACTAACCCCTTTTTTGTGGTGATCACAGAGAAGTTGAAGATTGGTATTTATGTCCCGAAATCAATATCGGGGTGAAAAGAGCGAGGCAAATTCGAGTAAGTTTGGGAGGCCCAGGAGCTTTGGTGACCATAGGAGAGGTCCTCCTAGTGGCGCTAATGGAGCGTATCAAAACTCTTATTATTCCAACAATCGAAGGTATCCCACGTAAGATTTTAGGTTATTTTAACAGTTGGGCACATCTGATTTATGAAAAAAATAAAAAATGTGTAGGAGTGGGAAATGTATTGGGCTTGTTAGATGGTAATGTTTTGTGGTTATGTGATTATTTCAGCTTTAATAAGTCTAGTAATGGACATGGAGTGCAGCAGTATAGGGTGAGTACCTCACACGCAAACTCAACCTGGAATGTCGTTACTCCTGCCTGCCCCGAACAGAAAAATGATGACCGTGGACACCCCCCATCAAATGGTACTTACATTGTCATTTACATATACGTTGCTATGTGCATGTTGTTTGACACTCTGGACTTGCCATGCGCCCATGTTGATCATGCTGGATTTTGGAGATGAGAACATATAGGTAGCGTTGATAGTTTCTCGTTTCCCAAATTAATGGTTAAGGATGCCAATTATTTGGCAGAAGTTCAAATGGGGTTTGCATTATGAATTTCAGATTTAGGATTCTAAATCTCTAAACTACTCTTTATTTTATTTGAGTAAATCTAATGTGAATCTACGAACGCGGAAGCTTAATTCGTATAAGATTACACTAAATTTTGAACTAGATCTCAAATAAAACAATTAAGAGGAAAACTCAACTCTTTTCAAAACTAATCAATTCTACTAGCTTACCAATTAAACATTACACCACCCTCTCCTTTTATAACCTAGTTTCCTAGGAGCACTCCTACTATAACTCCCCTAACCAATCCAATTAGGAAACTAACCTAGAAAAGCAAAACTGCTAATAACCAACATGGTTTTCTCCAATAGTGCATAAGCTAGAGACATAAAATAAAGTTAGATCAAACGGGTGGTAAACGACCCTATAAAGGATGTGCCACGTCAAAATCAACTTAACTAAATACAATGGGGGAGTGAAGTTATATTTAAGGAAAAACTAAATCTCTTTTTAAATTGTACTACTGTTCCTATAGTTACTAAAAATAACAAGTATGGAAATACCAAAGAGGATTAAGACTCGAAATAAAGACCAACTCAAGAATGAAACCCCAAGCATAGGGTAAAATTCAGCAGGGAGAGAAATTGATTATGCATCTGGCATCGTTTAATTAGAAAATATATCGTCGACTGTGTTATAATTGAGAGCATAAGACTATTTATTGACATTCGGCGTTTTCTTCAGTTGTATATTCATCATGGAAAGTTTCTCCTTAAAATAAAGAAAGTATGTGCTTGTAATAATAGTAAATTTATAGATGATTGAATAGGACATTTTTTTAGAAACATAGTTTTGTTCTATTATCTGTTTTTTTTATTGATTGATTGAAAAATATTTTTGGCTGTTTTGCAGCATCATCTGATGCACGGGATTCAGGTAATGACATCACACCAGATAGCTCAGCAACTACGGAAAGTACAGAGGTGGTTCAAAAGGCTCTGTCTGCTCAACCATGTACTCAATCTTTGGACTCAGTCACACCCACAACACCTCCCAAAAGTAATATTTTGTTCATGTAGTTCTGTTTCTGACTGCTCACTCTATTGCTGATTGGAATTGATAATTGTTTTTATGGGATTCTAAAGTTCATTTGCTGGTTACTGAAATTTATATTACTAGGGTAAACGCAAATTGCTCAGTATAGAGTTGAACTGCGAAATAGGATTAATATCGTTGACATGTTGCAATTTAGGACACTATCCATTGATGCAGAATCTGATTTGTAATGATATTGCCTCAGGTGACGGGCCTAAGCCATTCTCATTTCGATTTGGGTCCTTTAGTCCGACTATTGTGAATGCAGTGCAGGTAAATATTGTTGTATTGTTGTTACAGCTTAAGTAGTTAAGTTTAATTTAGGTTCCTATCTTATTTGTATTTCTTTGAGTTATATGTGTAAGGCCCTTTGCTTCTGCAGGTTCCTTCTCAAACTAGCTCGGTTCCACCAATTCTGGACGAGCCGAAACTTGACCAGGTTTGTCTTTCTTTGAGTTATATGTGTAATGACCTTTGTTTCGGCAGGTACCTTCTAGTTATAGCATGGCTCCACCAAATTCCATCTTATTTGTATTTCTTTGAGTTATATGTGTAATGCCCTTTGCCTCTGCAGGTTCCTTCTCAAACTAACTCGGCTCCATCAATTCTGGACAAGCCGGAACTTGACCAGGTTTGTCTTTGCTATTAGTGTCTTCTTATCTCTTCTCACCATTATGAGTTATAAATATGACATGTATTACTTTATTATCTCTAAAATCTTGGTTGAGAGGTGACATAGATATCTAATTAATAATTGGCATTTTAATTGAAGCAAGAGATGTAAATGTTGGACTTATTTCGAGCTCTGTGTCTTGCCAAGGTCATGAAGGAATCTTTATTACTTCGATGTTACATTATGTAAAGATTTCTAGTGAATGTTTTTTTATCTAGAAGCAATACTGCTAGAAATAATTTTGCAGGATCAATGAATTGAAGAAACAACAGTATAATAATTGTAATTCACTCAAGAAATTGAATTTTATGGAATTTATTGATTATCATAATAAAAGCAAAGTTACTAAAATAAAATAGATAACCAAATAAGGGGAGAAGAAAAATGGTAGGGTACGCGTCAAATGCATTCACAGATGTTGGTTATGTTTTCATGTCAGTTATTCTTTTATTCAATGTTAGTTGGTGGCACTGGTATTAAAATTGTATGATTTAACGTTTTGAATCGTGAGGTTTTAAGATCTGAATCATACGACACAAATTGAATGGAAAGCCGATTCAATTTAGTTTATTGTAGTTATTTAACTGGATCGTAAATTATTTAGTTTATTGTGGATGTGAATTGATTACTGATTGACTCGTTTATGTTCTTGTCTATATGTTTACATGCAATGTACACAATAGTAAATAATATGTATATTTATATATAAAAGGATGCTGATAGGGAAGATCCAACACTTTTGTATTAGTCATACCTTTAGGGTAGCAAATCAATGCCCAGACTATATAGCATCTGATTATCTTGACTCTGTTGGTATCCCTTTTGGTGAAATAGTTCTCTCTCCTAGCAACTACCCCAGTGACCTGCGTGTCAAGCTTGATGAAGATGCTAGGGGTAAGCAGTTTTGTCGGATGTAATTCTTTCATTTTTATTAGTACATGGCTCTCTGGTTCAGGGATCTGCCCAACCCCTGTTTGCCTAGCAAAAAAAATAAAATAAAATTATATATAAAAGTTTATCCCATATCTTATCATTCACGATTTACTGAATTTTCAAAGATAAATTAGCTTTACAATTCATGATTAGATAGTAACGTGTGGCGCTTTAGGTTTCATTTTATTTTTAATCACCCTATTTTTAGTCATTCATTATTATGAAGAAAATTCCTTTACTAAAACTCCGACTCTCTTACCTTACAGGCACACCATAACTCTTCTCAAGTCGGCTCGACGTTGCCTGAAAAAAAAGATTTGTATACACTTAAAAAATCTTGCGATATGTCACATCTTCCATCTGAGACCAAAATGGATTCAAATTGTCAAATTCCAGTTGCACCTGCCATCACTGTGCCGCAGAAGTCATCTATTCAACCTGTTACCTGTTTGCCTATGCAAGTGCCTTATCTGCATAACCAAATTCCAGTTCCGTTCTTTGGGCCTGACCCACTGGTTCAGTGGAAATATGCACCTTCAATGGCTCATCAGTTGGCTCCTCCATTCGTCAGTGGGATCAATTATTATCCACTTCTACAGCCCAACTCGTATAACTCATCTACTTACTTTCAGACTCAAACTTCTCATTCGTTGACGAATACCCAAGTAACTACCAGTTCTCTAGAACTTGGATATAACTATTTAGTTGCTCAAGGTCCACCAACTGCACAATTTGTGGCTCCTCTTGATCACATGCCCGTTCCAATGGCTGGAACTTCATCACTCAAAATTTCCCAATCATCAAATTCTGGACACTTTCATAGTAATCTTGATGTAGCAGGTTCTGCTTCCTTGGTAGGCGTTGAGATGGTTTTGAATTCGGTTGTTGGTACTCTTGGAGAAACTATTGGGTCTTATAAGGATAAGCCAAAACAGTTGATCGGGAATGAGCCACAGCACTCCCAACCAAAATATCATCAGGTATAAAATGTGTTTATAAACAATGCTACTAATTATTTCTCTTTTAACTTGTCACTTCTGCTTTTGTAATCTGTGGAAACAATATGTTACAGGCAGAGTCATACATTTCGAGTTTACCTTCTTTGGGTCTAGAACATACGAGTTCCTTAGGTGTTGCAAGTTCTGATTCTTTAGAATCCATTAAACAAAATCCTCTTTCGTCATCAACACCTATAGGTACGGTGGAACGGCAACCATTGGCTGTTATCAATGTTATACCTGATGCTTCTGAATTGGTGAGCAAAAATTATTGTGAAAATGGGAAGGGGTTCAGCTGTGAAACATCGAGTATTTTTGGTCTTGAATTGAAAACATCTCTTTCTGATGATCTGAACACTGCACATCTTTCAAAACTAGGCGATTTTGGTCCTAAGGAGGCTCAACTGAAAAACGAACGTGGGCACACCGGAAAACCAGGGATACTCCAACAACCTGGAAGTAATATTGAAGTCCCTGCAGAAAAACTAGAGAATGATGGTCCAGATTTTGATGTAGCAGGTTCTGGTATGTCGAGTCAAGAGTCGGTCCCTGTTTCCGCTGAAGTTGGTTTGGAACTTGATCAAGAAGGAACACAGAATAAAGGTGGCGAGACTGCTTCTGCTTTTATTTCAGGTTCAAATGATGAACTGAATTTAGAACTGAAAAAGATAAAGAGTGCCACTGGAAGAAAGAAAAAACTAAAAGACATTCTTAAGGCAGCTGATGCTGCTGGTTCAGCCAGTGATCTCTATATGGCGTATAAGGGTCCCGAGGAAAAACAAGAATCTTGCTCATCTCCTGTAAGTCCATCCAGCATATGCGTGATGGAGGCACCTCTAGATAACGTTAACGCAGATGGCCTAAATAAAGCCGAGCCTGATGATTGGGAAGATGTGGTTGATGACTCTCGTGCTAAACTGAAAACCTGGAATAACGGGAAATTGGGTCATGATAATGGTGAAAATGGAAATGAAGTCATGGGCAAGAAGTACTCTCGAGATTTCCTCTTGACATTTACTGGAAAATATTCTGATCTTCCAATCAATTTTCAAATTGAATTTGAAATGGCAAAGTCTCTAATGGGTGCTCAAGTAAGTGCTTCTCGTGTTGCTGGTGGGTTGTTTTCAGATAATGGAAAAATTATTGATAGTCTGAGGGTAAAACCGGTGGACAAAGCAATTATGGGACCTCAAATTCACCTCCACACTGGCAAATGGAACAAACTACCTGCTCATACTGCTTCAGGTCACGGCCCACGTTTCTTAGACGTTGGTCAAGGAAGGAATCATGTTTTTTTGAAGAACTCAAGGGAGCAGTTTGTTGGTGGGATTCTCTCTGCGCCGTTACATCGTGTACAATCTCAAGGAGGGGTGCCACGAAGTAGCCATGATATTGATAAGCGGCAGAGTGTTAGTTTGCAGAAAGGTTTGATTTCTTCTTATCAAACTCCATTACAAGTAATGCACAAGGCCGAAAAGAAGTATGAAGTGGGTCAAGTGTCCGATAAGGAAATGGCCAAGCAAAGACAGTTGAAAGGTATCCTTAACAAGCTAACTCCTCAAAACTTTGACAAACTCTTCCAACAAGTTAAAGAGGTTAACATCGATAATGTCGTCACTCTTACTGGAGTCATTTTACAGATCTTTGACAAAGCTCTTACAGAGCCAACTTTTTGTGAAATGTATGCAAACTTCTGCTACCATCTTGCCAATGAGTTGCCTGAGTTCAGTGAGGATAACGAAAAGATAAATTTTAAGAGGTTGCTTTTGAACAAATGTCAGGAGGAATTCGAAAGAGGAGAAAGAGAGGAAGCTGAAGCTAACAGAGTTGAGAGGGACGGTGAGACCAAACAGTCTGATGCAGAAAGGGAAGATAAAAAGATAAAGGCACGCAGACAGACACTGGGGAATATCAGATTGATTGGAGAGTTGTATAAGAAAAAAATGTTGACAGAGAGAATAATGCATGGATGCATTACACAGTTGCTTGGCCAATCTCAAAATCTTGATGAGGAAAATGTAGAAGCTCTATGCAAGCTAATGTGCACAATAGGAGAGATTATAGACCATGCCAAAGCCAAGGAACATATGGATGGATATTTTAACGTGATGACGAAGTTGTCAACTACCATGAAACTCTCTTCTAGGGTCAGATTCATGTTAAGGGATGCAATTGATCTGAGGAAGAATAGATGGCGACAAAGGAGGACAGTTGAAGGGCCTAAAAAGATTGATCAGGTGCATAGAGATGCAGCTCAAGAACGTGAACAAGCAAGCAAGATGGCTCGTGGCCCAGGCATTAGCTCTTCAGCAAGATGGGGTCAGTCAATGGATTTTGGTCCAAGAAGGCCAAGTATGATGCATCCTTCAAATTCTCAGTTAGGCGGTATATGTGGGTTAGCACCTCCAGTTTGTGGATATGCTGTTGAAGATTATCGAATTGGAAACATACATCGAACTATGTCAGTTCCTTTGGCACAAAGGTTTATTCACGAAGATTATATTACATTTGGTCCCAAAGGTGGCCTTGCCAGGGGAATGTGTATCAGAGATAGACCTCTCATGGCAAGTATACCCTTTGATGATATTTCATCTAGGCGTGGAGACTCCAGATCAAATGTAGTTGGTTCAGATGGCCAGGTGTTAATACTACAAAGGCCACATGAACAAGCAAACTCGAAAGTGGAACCAATACTGAGTTACGGGCCACGGAGGTTTATTTCGCAGCCTGCTTTTGAAGAAGCAAACTCACATGAACAAAATACTAGTGTGATTTCACATGCCATACACGTGCAGGAATCTTCAGCTGTTGCCCAAAATGTTACTTTAGAAGAAACGTTATGGTCTACGAAACATCGAGACGTGGTCATTGGCGCAATTAGAGAGTTCTATAGGTATTTTCTACTCTCACTACATATTTGTTATTTTGCTTTTGATATTCGAATTTGTTGCACATTTACATTACCTTAGCGGTATTTGATTGCCATTTTCCCAACATATATAGCAACTAGGAAATTTTGAACATCCATATGTCCTGTTCTCTTTATTGGTTAGTCTTCATTGAAAGCAGCCTTTTTGCCTTCATTGGAATTTAGTCTCTCAAGTTCTATAAGATTTCTGTTATTACTAACGATTTACTTATGTAGTCTTACTTTGTCCATTAAACTGAATTTTTCCACTATAAGTACATGATATTTACAGCAGGTAAAGAAAACTTAAAAAACTTATTTTGCAGTTTTTATTTATAATGTAGGTTAAGATGTAGACGAGCTTTTATACATCACTTCTACACAAAACCTATATAATTTGATAGTAGTAGTAGACAAATTGTAGTTTTTTAAATTATGTTCTTATTTATATTCTAAAAGTTATTGCACTGCATTTTAGTGCCAAGGATGAGAAGGAGGTTGCCCTGTGCATGAAGGAGTTCAATTGTCTAAGTTTTTATCCATCTATGGTATCTATCTGGGTCACGGATTCCTTCGGGAGGAAGGATACAGACAGGGATCTGTTAGCCAAACTTCTTATTAACCTTAACAAGTCTCGAGATCCCTTGTTAAGTCAAAGTCAGCTTATCCATGGGTAAACAAAGATCAATATATTAGCTTTTATCTTAGACTTGAATCTCTTATATACTCCGAGTCTCATTTGCTTGCCAACTGTCAGGTTTGAATCCGTTCTTAGTACCTTGGAGGATGAGGTGTATGACGCACCAAAAGCCGCAGAGTTTCTTGGGAGTATCCTGGCAAAACTCATCATGGAAAATACCCTTTCCTTGAAGGTGGTTGGGTGGATTATACTTGCAGGAGGGGAGGAGCCAGGGCGTCTCTTACAAATTGGGCTTGCTTCAAAAGTTTTTGGTAGCATTCTAGAGGTAATTAAGTCTGAGAAAGGCGTGTCCACCCTTAACGCGGTTCTTGGAAGTTCCGGACTACAGTTGGTGGATTTTCGTCCTCCGGACCAAATCAAATGATGAAGCAATCTGGATGCATTGATCTAGCGGAAGATTTTGTCACTCAAAAGACTTGTTGGAAAAGAAAGTGGTATAGTTTTGACCATTATATTTTTTGTAAAGGTCTGGATCAGACAATTGGACTTTCCTAACAAAAATAACTGAAAAGATGTTAACAACAAATTTGCTGGCTTTGCATTAATGCTGAAATTTGCCATACTCTTGTTCCCATGCATAGATTAGGAATTGTACATGGATGTTTAATTTCTCCTTGGCCGAGCTCATAGATTATATCCCTATATTGCCGGCACTATGCACCAGGCATGGTATGTCTACCCCTGTATGTATAATAAGGATTAGGAGTCCTCATGAGTTGTGACTGTTCTACTATTCTTTTAGCTAATATAAAGATGGTTTAGTGTTGATTCAGCTGATAATTAAATAGTTGTGTTTCAGAGAAAGAGGGAGGAAGAGATTCTGAGGCATTTTCAGTATTACATACAGTCGGGCTTTGGTTAATTAATGTCTACACGAGACGTTTTAGTTTCTAGTTAACCAATGCAGTCATCACATATGTACAGAAGATGCATTCATCGATGTAGCACCCAAATTTCCCCAAGATTATACTCAAAAACCTGCTTGAAAATTTAGGTGATGATTTGTTTTACTTAGTTGATTTAAATTTGTAAATTGTCATGTATTTGTTGCTGATATCTCAAGATTTTTTCTTTTCCTTTATTTTATGTTCTTGGATTGAATTGGTGGATTCCCAGCACGTGGAATTGGAATTTTTTTTGTTTTCTTTCTGTTTCTTGAGAAAAAATTAGTTCAAGGTCAATGCAGAATCTCTATTAGATGAGTGACTCTCAAAATTGGTGATTTCCTATATAGGAAATGAGGTGGAAAATCAAATAGTGTATCCTGCCCCATTTTCTCTCTCTTCAGTCACGTCGAATTTCCCTCTCTCCTCCCATAATTTTCAAATTCAAACAAATTGGTTCTCATATCACTCATTCTCTCTCTCTTATCACTCTCTCACCCAAACTATTCTCTCTTTCTTTCTTGCGATTTTCTGCCATTAGAGGTGTAATTTTTCTCTCCAAATAACTGCGACAGCCACAGTGATAGAAGAAAGTAGGAGAAGACTCATCTTCGTTGACAGATATTTGGAACCCTTACCTCTCTCAAAGTTAGTCACAGTAGTATGGGATCCCCAGTAGTATACCTACATGCGTTGTATGGAATGCTGTGACAAATTGTAATCTCTTGTTAATAATCTTCTTTGTAATCCAAATTTTGTCTCCCCAGGCAATCCTGTAAGCGTAAGTCTCAGTCAACACGCAAGAATTGTCGATTTCGACAATATTAGATATGTAATTACTCATATGCACTATCGTAATTGTTGATATCGACAATATTAGACATGAAAGTTTTCACACACTACTACATTGTCAAACTCGACAATAGTTTACATGCAAGTCCTGACATATAGGAGTATATTGTCGAACTCGACAAAATAACATTTCTTTTCAGCTTGTTTTAGGTTACGCCATATGTTGTAAGCATGTTTTGTGAAGGCATGACAATTTCATAGGGTTTTACTTAAGTTATTTTAGAGGTCTGACAATGGTGTTTAGTTTTTTGCACTGGGTCCATAAATTATTTTGTGCGTATTTTGCCATGAAGGAGTCAGAGAGTTACGATAGTGTCCACATCCCACTTTCTTCCCCAACTCACGAAGAAATCTATCTACCACTGCAAGATGTTGAGGCACAAGAAGCGAAAGCCAAAATTGAGTGAGAATTAGAATTTGGACGACTAGAAAAATGAGTTATGGGAGGAGCAAGATTTAGTATATTTCAATTCAGTGCGTAAGAGGGCTGATTACGATTCTTCTGACAATTCTTCAGATGGGTGACAAAAGGGTCAATATAGCTGGAAAGAATGTTAATGCAACTAGATTTTTGGATATGAGTATGTGTTAGAAGTTTGTGTTGCACAATGAGTTTTTGTGGGTGACAAAAGGGTCAATATAACTGGAAAGAATGTCAATGCAACTAGATTTTTGGATATGAGTATGTGTTAGAAGTTTGTGTTGCACAATGAGTTTTTGTGGGGTGATTGTTTACATTTTGTATTTTTTCTTTTTGTAGCATGTGATGTAATGAAGGCTTTCAAATGAAATGAACATTGCGTTGGGCATTACTTGTGTTTAGTTTTTAATATTTTCTTAAATTACTTGCGTTGGACAACTCATAAATATTTCTTTTATGTGTCAACTTGTCAGTGAGATCGACAATGGAAGACTCCGTAGCTAAAAATTGGAGTAAAGTTATTTGTAACGAGTCCCCAGAAAGGTCTGAAAATGAACGTATTATAGACCCGTTGTTAGCGAAGCCCCATACGAGGGTCAACATTTTGATACTGTTGAGGACGCACGTCTGCGCTACGAACGATATGGAAGATAGCAGGGTTTTTCCACCAAGATACGTAATTCTACTAAGCATTCGAGATATGATGATATAGGCAGAGCCCACTTCTGTTGTATGAGTAATGGCTTCTCAAAGAAAAACCATGGGATAGATCCAGAGACTAATGACATATCTGGCAACAGAAGATCATCAGACAAATGTGGGTGTAAGAAAACAATGAATATTAATTGGAATACCAAAATAGGAAAATATGTTGTCACAAATTTTACAGATATCCATAACCATAAACTCGTATCTTCGTGGAATCATCATCGTATGAAGGTTAACAGATTCTTTCCAGAAGCAGCAAAAAACTTGACAACAACATTTGAGCTCCACAATATTCCGATGAACAAGGTCCCGACATTATTCCCAGATCGAACTTTCAGCAAATGGGATTGTTATAACTACAGCGCCATAGTAAATAAGGAACAACTAGTCAGAGGAGATGCACAAGCCGTGTTGGAGTGGTTTAGGAAGAAATAAATTGAAGATTCGATATTTTATTTTAACATAGAATTAGATTAGGATGACTAAACACTATTTTTTTTTTTGGATTGATGGACGTTCAAGGTGCGCATATGAGGCATTTGGAGATGTCGTCACCTTCGATACTACGTACCAGACTAATGTTTACAAGATGCCCTTTGCTCCATTTGCAGGGATCAACAACCACTACCAAACAATTCAATACGGATGTGCTCTACTAAGGAATGAGCAAGAAAACACATTTGTATGGTTGTTCCATACTTGGTTGAAAGCAATGAACTAAAAGTACCCTGTTTTAATTATCACTGATCAAGATGCAGCTGTTGCCGCCGCTATTCCCAAGGTAAAGAAGAAGTTCAAATTGAACAGATTAGGCGCTGATCAAATTGTCGATTTACCATATAGGTCGACAATATTAGATATATATAACTCCAATTGTACTTGGTAATTGTCGAAATCGACAATGTTATATATACAATGCGTCATGTACATTGTCATAATTGTCGAGATCGACAATATTTTGTTTCATAATTCCAATGTTATATATAACTCCAATATATTGTCGAGTGCGATCATGTATCGACATTTTATTGTCGACCTAGGCTTCTGATTAACAATATCATAAATTATCAAACAATGTCTCTAAATCATTCTATGTTCCCCTGGTTTATTTGTAGGTCTTCCCCAACACCAGACATCGATTTTGTCTGTGGCACATCACAAAAAAAAATCCTGAGAAGATCGGCCATGTTTATTGGGAACCATCTACATTCAAAGAAAATATCGATTCGATAATGCACGACATATATGAGGCTGCAGAGTTTGAAAATAGGTGGATGGACCTATGAAGAAACATAAATTGGATGATAACCTTTGGATGCAAGACATCTTCAATATTAGACATAAAGGATACTATTTTGGAATCGTTCAACCTTCTTTGCAGGCATGAGAAGTACAGGATGAAGTGAGTCCATAAACAACTTCTTTAATGGTTGGTTTCCAGTAACTGTTTTATGACCAAGTATGAGACTACACTTTTAGTGGTATACGACCAAGAGAGTGAAGAAGATTTTGCGTCAGAACACAGATATCGTCAAGTTGGTCCTCATCAAGCTCTACTAAAAGATGCTGCAAAGATTTATACAAGAACAATGTTCTACAAACTTCAGGATTAGTTTGACCAGGTTGTCCGCTTCATTGCAATAGAAAGAAGCATAGAAGGCAACCTTCGAAAACTTACGGTGAAGTCCCATAGTGGTCGTATCGTGTCATTTAAGTTAAATATAGACTTAGACAAGCTAACTGGTAATTATCGATGTAAGTTGTATGAGTATGTTGGACTCCCATGTTCTCACCTCCTGAAGGCTTTCTCGAAATACGACATTCTCAAAATACCTGAAGTTTTCATTATGACAAGGTGGATGATTGGTGCAAATAAGTTTTCAAGTTCATATGATGAAAGTCACTTGGGAGGAGAAAACTTACGACATCCCTTACGTCACCTATCCCTTTGTGCATCAAAATTATTCGGAAGTGCTTCAAAGATGAAATCAAGGTTTGAATTCGCAGTTTTGAAGCTAGACGAGATTAAGTCCTGCCTTGATAACTACGATAATTTTTTAACACAGATAGATGTATCACAACCAAACATCTTTACTTCTTTAGCAAATTCTATTATGTCTATAACTATCATCTTAAACCCTCTTGTTGTTCAAACAAAAGGATGAACGAAGACTGATCACAAGAAAGGGGCAAGATGGAAAGGGGGGGGGGGGGGGTGTGGATGGAAGAGGCTGTTATGAAGAAGAAGAGAACATGTAAAAGTTATGGAGTACTTGGCAACCATGACAAATGGACATGCCCACTTCTCAAAACGAAGATGGTTGAATCAAGTAAGTACATATTCGACACTATGCATAAACGCCATATTCTCTGTGATTTCTCTATAATGTGTTTCCCATGTATTTACCCCGTATTTACAATCAGAATGAATTCTATGTAGGATACAGTCATGGGGATTCTGTTCAGCCGTTGCAAGAGAATCCTGACAACCAAGACATCTAGTAAAATAGGAGTCTACATGGCACCGATCTGTAATTGATTGTAATAAATCTGGATTTGATAATTACTTTTGGTTTGATGAGGGAATTTAGGACAATAACAATGGACTATTTAGAATTTAGGGATTGTGTAGTTTCATGCACCCTCTATGAATTTGTAGATTGTCGAAAATACAACATTAAATTGTCGGTTTATGTAATAGATCGACTATAATTTAACTAAATTGTCGAGTTTGACAATATTATTTACCCCTAACTCTAATTGCACTTGGTAATTGTCGGGCTCGACAATATTTTATTTTTACAACTCCAAGTGCACTGTTAAAATATTCTTCACAGCCAATATGTACATACTTTGAACAGTCAGAAATGAGATTCAGATAACCTAACAGAATTGTGTATACTACAAAAAATAAATCAACAAGGGGCACTTTTTCAAAAAATTATATACTGTGATATACAAACAGTGAGCTAACAAAACTGTTATACACAAAAAATGGATAACCATGTATACTGCCAATAAACAGTGGGCTAACAGAACTGTGATATACAAACATTTGGTCGACAACCCTATTTGATTGTCGACAAACTAACAACGATCATGTCATTCACTCTATACCCCTTTATATTGTGCTCTCTAAGTAATACCTTGAAGCCTTACCCTCACATCAAAATACCTAGTCAGTTGTTATTTCTCAAAAGCTGGAGGAATTTTCAGATTTGCATGACCGTAGAAAAGAGTATAAACTGGAGGTATTAGTACATCAAACATTGGAAACAAATGAACGTAATGGTTGTCCGCCCCCAAACCAAACCACCAATACTTACTAGTATTCATAAGAAGGTTTTGTAACCTCTTCTCATTTGAAGTAGTATTTCTTTTACGTGCCCAAAAGAGGGGTAAAAATGTATATGCTTCAGTGTGGCTAATGAAGATCACAACCTTCTCATAGTAAGTGGATAGTAAATGCGCCATATGCATATACTCCACATGCTGATGACCAAAAGAACACGCCTGCAATAGAATTTGATACGCGTTCTCACCTTCTGGAGTAAATTGTATACCAAATGTTTGGCTAAAGAAACTCTTCCAGAATGCGGGGTCCTTACAGAGAAAGGACTTTAATGATTTCATTACATCTGAGAATCTATGCTGGCTCTGATGCTGAATCGTGGCGGTAACCCTAAAAACATAATTGTTATCATTAATTTCGACGCCACGAACATCTAGAAGATACTTCGTCCACGGTTGGAATAAAACTTCTTGTAACTTCTTCTTCTTAGCCATATTCTCCCTCCTAGCAATGCCAACATTTTTAAGGGTTACCCCCGTGGAAACCAAGTCTTCTTGATAATCTCCATTGGGTCCTTGCTGTGCTATTGTGAAGAATCTTTCATTTTGGTCAAAAAGTTCTTCAAATGTTAGGTCCCCATGTCTCTTATCCTTTCACTCACCAGTGCCTTCTTCAATGATTGATGCCAAACCTCCTGCAACAACAACAACTAGATATTAGAGTAGACACTAATAGGTGCATCTTCAAAGCTTATCAATAATGACATGACATGGGGTGACATAGGTACAAGAGTTAGGAATTGGTCATACCCATTCATTGTTATTTACTTCCAAAGACTTCATTTCTTCAGTATTAACCAACTTCTTACGCTGAAAAAAAAAACTCCAACATATTAGGATTAATAATGAAATAAACATACCATTAAATAAATATGGAGAGGAGGGGCTTACGAGATCGTAAGTTTCCTCCGTAAATCTCGCAGCTTCTTTCTTGTACTTGGATGTCTTTCAATATCTTTTCCAAAGACATAAAAGAGATGAACATCCAGTTCAGGTATTTGGATTTGACAGTCAATTATTGACGATTTCAAAAATACTATGTTGTCTAACCAAATACAAATTTCCGATTTCGACAATACTATGCTATTTAACCAAAGACAAATTGTCGAAATCGACAATTACTTCAGTTATTATCGCCGATACATTGGTTAATTCGACAATATTTACACATCACCGCTACCATAACCAAACAGATATTGGCCAGGGAACACAAGTTGAATGGAACATCTTATTATCACTAACATATAACATTAAAAATACACTCAAGTACTTCACAAAATAAAACTTAAATAAAGTCAATACTATCAAGGGAAACCTAGCCAAAACATTCTATTCACTTTTGGATTATCAAACATAAACTCCAATTTACTAACTAAAACTAATATCATTCATTTTGAATGACTTACAAAATCTTCTTTCGCAATTAACTTTTTCTAATTAAGTTCCTCATGCACAGACAACAAGTCATCATACTTCTTTGCTATGTTTATGGCTGTCATAGGCTTATGTGATTGGAGGATAGCTAGCTGTTCAAAAAAAAACAACACAAGAAAAATGTTACCAGAGTTAGAAATAATATAGCCACAAACCAATAGATCCCATACAAGTGTGGGTAAAGTCACAAGTGTAACTGGTGGAATTTGCAAGTTTATCTGCTCCATCAAAAGGGCATTGACCGCTTTTAGTGACTCAATCTCTTTAAACTATACACATTTGCAAAATAATTACACGCCATGCATGAATGATTAATGGACTCCAATAAGTAATAATGTTGTACACCACATTACCTTCTTATTCAACTCAATGGATAAGCTCACATTACATTCTTCAAGGCTATATTTTTGCCTTAGCTCTGCCTCCAAACTTGCATTTTTCACTTGTAAATTCTTGCACTCCAATATCTACAAACAAATATATTATTACGGACATCATGGCTTGGAATAAAACAATCAATGGAGGGGATAATGATATATGCCTAAGGCCTTACCTTCGCATCTAATTGGACTGGTAGATCTGCGTATGCTAGTGCACATTGTTCGTCAAGTACACGCTTCAGTTACAAGTTTTCCTTCATTTGATCAATGCTCTATCTCAGTAAATTACACTCACTTGTCTGAGGTTAAGAGGAGATGAAACAATTATTCTATAACTAATTAACACTGCACATGTGAATTTCAAAATTGTCGACCAACTGGGGATTCAATAATTTTCTAATGTGTCTCACTATATTATTATCGATCTCGACAATATTACATATAAACGCATTCACAAACAACTACATAATTGTCGAGCTCGACAATATGATATATTTTTAACTTTACATATATCAAGATAATTGTCGAACTCGATAATTAAATATAAGGATAACTGTGGATAAAGACTAACATTAATTGTGGATAAACACTGACCTTCTCTTTCAGGGCCTCTGTTATCTTTATCTTCCTTAAGCTTCTGAAGTTCATCATTTAATGCCTTGATTAGTTGATCCAACCTGTAAGATTTAGCCCGTGTTGGCATGGTATTATGGGCATTTGGAGATAGTGTGGCATGCTCATTGAGATAAAAAAAATTGAACATAATATTAGACAATAAATATTTGAAGCAAAAAGGAAAGGAGTAAACATAATATAAGGGAAGATGTACTAACCGATGCATGATATTGTTCACCACCAGCTTCATAGTGGTCCACGGGGGTGTCACCATCCTCATTGACATAGGCTTGGTTCTTTTGATGAATTCCAAACATCCCAACATCATCATCTGCAGCCAAATCAATGGTAATGGGATAGATCGTTGTCCACGAGACAGTATCCCTCCGTACATACTGGAGACCCCTCTCGTACCCTCCGCCCCCTTTCAGCCTTCTTAAGTATCAAATCCTTCTACTTCTTTTGGGAGAAGCAATCAACTCACTCATACTTAGGGTTGTATTTCCTCAGCTCTTCTAAGAGCTTTTTGAGGATACCTTATTCCCGTGAGAACTGCCGTACAACCTTATTTGGGTAGTAGGGCTGAACATGGTCTGGACTTGCTAGTGCACCATAAAAATAGGTGATCTCCTTGAACCCATGTGTAGAATCATTTTTATATCTATTCCGGTCCCATACAACATACGTGAAAAATGAGCCAAATATATTACGTTAAGAACAGGAAAATATAAGGGAAAAACATCTAAAGAAAAAACTTTGCAAAAACAAAAAAATTGAGATAAAAATATTAAATTGTCTGTTTACCAAGTAGGGCTACAATAATTTATCTATATTGAGGATTTTGACAATATAGTATATGCATAACTCCAATTGGACTTGATAATTGTCGATCTCGACAATATTATATAAGCATAACTAGAACTACATTGCAATAATTGTCGAGCTCGACAATATTATATATGCAAAACTAGATCTACATTGCCATAATTGTCAAAGTCGACAATACTACACATTGCCTGATTCCATATATACTAATATTGTTGACTTCGACAATATGTACTTGCATATTGGCTATTTATATAAGTATATAACAGTGACCTATAGACCTATGCATATTACCAAAATATTATGGGATAGTTCATTTAAAAACTTACATCATTGATTTTGTATTTGTCCAATGCTTCCCTAAACTTTACTAAAGCCGGACCATCGTATCTATCTGTAACAGATCCGCCCAATTTCCAATAAGTGCAGTGCTCGTATTGGTCAGAAATCATCTCCGTCGGTATCCCAGCAAGCTTTGGGAAATGTGCAAAAATCCATGACTACATTTATATAGATAAACAAAATTAAATTAGTAAAGGGATAGGTGGATGCATATGTATACAAATTAGTAGTAAAGGCATAGGGGAATCACCTCGAGTAGAGTGGTACAACATGTAAATTGTCTCCCATCATCTGGAGATGCTACACCGAGATTGTGATGTGCGCCAGAACTGCTGACCCCCATGACCACTTCTTTGCCGCTTTGTCCTTGGCAAACAAGTCTAAATACCGTGCGTTGACATCAGTACCCTTTTTTATAGGGAATAAGAATGATCTAAGTACGTACAATATGTACGCACGAGCAACAAACCTGACTGTTAGCCCCTTCTTCTTGGCTCTTGCAGCAGTACCGTCACTGAGAACCTTCACCAATTTGTAGGCATAATGGTCTCTTAGTTTCTTCATTGACAAAGAATTACTAGTACCACCAGCTTTCAAAGCCTTGAATCCTTTTAAATCTAGCAAAAGATTCTTCTATAATACCTTGAGAAACGCAGGGAATCCCCAAGTCTCGCCAATTACAGTGGCATCACCTTCTACAAGAAAGCCAATCAGTTATTCCACATAATCCAAAGTTGGAGTCATCTCCCTCCATTTGAAGTGGAAACTGTTACTTTCTGGCTGTCAACGTTTGGCAAAAGCAGAAATAAGGCTGGTGTTATACGAATCATAGGATATGGCCCCAATTCTATGTAAACCCTTCAACTTAACCAAATCTTGGACCATTTGTGGGTCCTTTATAAGATCCCATGTTAACGGGTGATGGTGAACACAAAGGCACGCCTTCTCCTGAATAATAACATCGATTGTGTAAAAAAAAATGGTGATTACCAAATAAAATTTAGTAAATAATGGGATTAACAAATAATAATTAAGTACTATACCTGCCCTAGTGCAATCGACCTCGCTCTATGGAACTTGAAGCTCCTGAGCAAACTAGTATCAATAAGGCCAACCTCCTCGTCGTTTGCAGCCGCCTTTCCTTCACAATTACGCCTATAACTACGCTCACAATTCTCCCCAACACTATCTATATTAACATCACAATCTGTTGGGAGTGTTGGTTGATCTCCCAAAGCAGCTTGGGCTGACTCACTCTGAATTTGAGAACCCCCAGTCACCCGAACATCTTAACCATCTTTAATGTGAGCTCCACTGTGTTCAGAAACACCCTCATTTGTAGTTTTAATAGTGTTTGGAGGGGATTGCTCAACAGTGTTTGGAGGAACCACTGTTGTCGCCTCAACAGTTTTTCTCTTTCTCTTATTTGTAACTAGATCTCCAAAGTCTGGGTGTTCCGAATCTATCCAACTTTCTTTTTCTTCTATTGGAAGCTGTAGGATGCACTTTCTCTTTCATGGTGTACTTGTACACAATTTGATGATAATTAGTCTAAGTCTCAGGGAAATATTGCGAAATCGACAATATACTCGGATATATAACTCCAATTGTACTTAGAAATTATCGAAATCGACAATGTTATATATACAATGCTTCATGTACATTATAATAATTGTCTATCTCGACAATATTTTGTTTCATAACTCCAATTAAATTTGAGAAATTGTCGATAGTCCAATTGTATAGTTAAATTGTCGATTTCGACTTTTTTTTTAACTAAGTCCAATTTCATAGTTATTTTGTCGAATTCGACAATACCAAGTTTCCATATCTTTAATCCCATTGTCATATTGTTGAATTCGACAATGTTGCCTATCCAATGCATAGAGGGGACATGAATTAGGGGTACAATGCACAGAGTTTTATTCCAATTTCGATTGTAAATGAACTATGGGATCCCATGAACTATAATTATTAAGGATAAATGAACTACTATAATTATTTGGGGATTATTGTCAAGATATAACAGAGAATTCCAATACCTTCAAATAGACGCCAATTTCTACTTTCTCTATGTTCTCCAATATTTGGGATCCCAATATTCAACGCAACGGCAAATTATTCCTCCCTTATTTCCTTCCCTGAAAAGATGGGGAAAAGATAAAGGGAAATCCCAATGAAAACAAATTTGTCCCCCCTGTCTCTAACGATGAGTACAACAGAGAGAAACTGTCCGAGAGAGAAAAACTGTTCGAGAGAGAGAAAGAGATTTAATGGAGGGACTTTTTGAAAGGTTTTGAGATTTTGAATTACACTTACAGAGTTTGGTTTGTAAGAAAGAAAGAGAGAGAGATAGTGGTTTGTAAGAGAGAGAGAGAGGGAAATACAACAATGCGATGTTTCAAATCTTTGTTAAGAGAGAGAGAAAGACAACAATGTGACGTGACTGCCAGATAAAGATGAGTGGGGCAGGATACACTATTTGGTTTTCCACCTCATTTTGTGTATAAGAAATCACCAATTTTGAGAACCACTCATCTCATAGGTATTGAGTGAGACTTGAGTGTTTGATTTTTGAGTGTCTAAATCATTTCCGTTTCCCCAATATCTTATAATTAATCTTTTGATACTGTTTCAAAAATTTGTTTGTGTTTGTCAAAGGTACAAGTGTAAAGATAACATAAATACTAACTCTTTCATTGAAATTGTTAGGAACTTGGTACATGCTGTGACTAAACATATATGATCATGTAAATCAACTATTTTAGTGGGTGTTTGACTACAATTAAATGACATAATCAAGGGTCGATTCAGTTGAACCAACGTATCTCAGCACAATGGTAATAATGGACAAGCATCCAGAAGTTATCAATGACTTAACTTAGCTCTAGAAGTTAACTACCAAACTGCAATATTTCATTCACAATTTCATATTATGGAGCATGATCATTATCACAGGACGTAGAAGCTAGCAAAATCACGGATGCCTTATCTAGGGAATCATATTCAGAAGAAAACAAATTATAGCACAGATATGTTAGCCGTGATCAGTTTCTGACAGAAAATCTTCCATATTTACACCAAGTTACAAAACTATAAATCCCAATGCATTTAGACCTCCAATTTTAAACTCCAGATATCAGTAAAAACACAACATTATTCAGAATTGGAGCTCAGCCTATCTAACTCTAATTTTAATCAAGGAAACCCAACTAAAATTAGATATACATATAAGATAATCATCTGTATTCAGATGAAGCCTTTCAATTTAATTTATATGTAATGCCAGTGAAAACACTTGAACAAAAGAGAGCTGCAGACAATAATAGCAAAAGGGGTGTCCGAAAATAAATGTAGGAGCAAATCTTCATCAAATAATTTTGAAGTTCCAGAAATTGACAAATTTCGACAGATAACATTAAACAAAAATCCAAAACATAGCTGCTTTCCTAACATCCAAGAGACTCGAGTCAAAAACAGAATTACAAAATCGTTAGTATCTAACTCTCAGTCTGCTCCCTCAGCCTTCGAATCGTACTGCGGACAGTAACGGCACTAGCAGTGCTGTAATATAAACCAGAAGCTGAAATGAGTGTAGTTCAAGGGAATGAATTTATTTGAATAAAAATATAGAAGGCAAAGTGAAAGGTTACTTTAAAGTATAAGCACCGCCTGCTTTCACTTTGCCGCAGTCTTTGCAACCCCAAATGCCAACTGCCTTTCTCTTCACAGCATACTGCAGATGAACAATCAGTCACAATATAAGTTACCAGCAACATCATTATTTTGAGACAGTGAGTTTAGATATTTCAGATAAGAAACAATACATACCTTCCCACAGAACTCGCAAAAGTATTTTGCGTGCTGACTGACCTCCATCTTCTTAATCTGCTTACGAAGACTAGCACCATATCGGGTACCTGAAATATCATTATATGATTACTCTTACAGATATATATATATAATAATCTGCATTATCAATCAGGATATCAAGGAAAAAACACATAGCAGTCAGATCTGCACTACGGCACTGCACCATATGTAGATGATAATGCAAAGACACTAGATGTCCGAATTATCCAACAGATTTGTAATTCAAACTTGTTACTAAGTACTCATTAGCTTGTGAATTATTCACAAAAAAGTGGCTCTAATTTATGCACTAGTACTCATTGGCTGGTGGAACACAAGAAAACTTGACAGGTATACCATTGAATGGTGGTCGAGAAAGAGGGGAGAAGTTTCGGAAGGTTCAGATCTAGGAATGACCCCCATTAATGACGGCTTGTTTTATTTTTCTTGATTTCTAGTTCACTGTGTTGAAAAGGGGCTGATAGACCTCTCACGCTATATTAAGAATAATAAATCCTCATGATTACTTGGGCAAAACATTTGTAAATATCCATCTTGCACAACTAGATCACAGACTAGTTGGAAATAACATACGGTAAACCAATTCCAAATTTAAGAATATTCAGTTAAAGCTAGTACAAACATACCGTATTTCCCGACGATACCGGCCTTTTTAGTACGCTTAGTCTGAGATTAAACCAAAATAGCAAAAATTTATAAGGATAATGTAAAAAAACAATTTTGTGAATCACAATAAGAAAAGCAATGATAAACTATGAAGATAAATTAACATATCAGGGTCTACACATTTACTATCTAGACAAGCCTACTACTGTCTAAGCATGACTGATCAATTATGATACACAACAATCAGTATCATTGTTCAAGTGTCACAACTTGGTTTACATTCCATAAGTTAATCATGCCAATACTTGCGAAAATCAACTCTACAAGTACAACAAATATCGGACATCTCCGTAAGAGAGATTGAAAATCACCCCAATTTCATTCATACAAGTTCAACTCTACAAGTTACAGTGTTTACACATACGACAGCAATTCAGGCCTTCCCATGAACAAGTTGACATTATGTTTCGTTAAACACTAAGCTGCCTCAGTTCTAGTACTAGTACAGGTACCCTGGTGAACCAAATCCATAACAACAACAAGCATGGTAAATTTTTAAGTTAAAATCACAGAAATGGTGACTCGAACACACTAAAATAACAGCATAAAACATATAAATAGCTAAATCACCGCAAAACACGAGTTTTAGTCATATTTTGCAATCTGAAAATACAAATCATACCCTAACTTCCCATGTACCAGATACTATCCAATCATAACAGATGATACATTAATTTATCCGTAGCAAACATTACACCTCATTATATCAAACATACCAATCCCCATCATGTCAAACTACAACTATAAAATAACCCTACAAACCCTAATTTCAAAACAAACCCATAATCTATTACAATGGGAAAAACAATTTTTTGACAAAAACCCATTTAAATTAAGGACAAACCCACTAATAATACATTAGCATAGACACATAATACAAATCTTTAGATATAAACCTGGATTCTATGAAACTGGGGGGAAATAAAGCATCAATTTAGATTAATACACCAGCACATAAAACGATGGGGATGAGAATTAGAATCACCGAAAGCTCACCATGGCTTCTAGTGCTTGAAGATGAGATCCGTAGGGTTGGTTTATGCGGCTCTCCCTCACTCTTTCTCTCTCACTGTCGAAGAAAAGAAAAAGGAGTGAATACCAAATGTTGTTTATAAGGGCTAGGGTTACAGGGTTGTTTAATGCTAATGATGTAATGACGGTAATACCCTTGTTCTCCCAAATCATTTCCAACAGTGTCTTCATGAGTAGTGAGTCCAGATTTCCAACTCCCGGAGCAGCTATGGGTTAGTTCCCTACTCCTTCAGGAAAGTAACCGACAACTGGCCTCTTAAAAATTCTAGTTATTTTATGGTCAAAATTACCCTCTTCTATCTACTTTCTCTCTCTCTCTCTCTCTCACACATCTTTCTAGTCTCTCCGGCGTCTCTCTCACCTTCCCTTCCGTTCTCATATACCCACATCTACATTTAACCATCTTTTCCTGTGTTTGTTGTAAGTGGGATTGTTTTCTTCCTCATCTTTATTCAACTCCTTCTCTTGAATTGAATGCGATTAAACTAAGATAATTGTTGCTTACAAATATACAATCAAGTGAATTTAATTAGTTGTTGCTTACAACCACAACAACAATCAAGTAATTTCCCCAGCTCTTATAATTAGTTCGAAGTTTAAATCAGTTATTGTTCTTAAACCCCAATGGACTCCTATATATATTATCAAAAAAATACCATATTAAGTGAATCTTCTTACATCTTTTATGAGAGCAGATTATCAATGTGAATGTGAAGAGAAGGAATCTCATTTTTGTTGAGAGGGGATTTTTAGAAGCCACAATACCAGGCACATCCCATTACACAAATCATTCCAACAAAAATTCCTAGTGATTAAAATCACATTTTAAGAGGAAGAAGGGGCCTCATGAGTAGGGTACCTGACACGCATTATTTCTGGCATGTCAAAAAAACATGTCTTTTCCTTCTTTTTTTTTAAGAAGAAAAAACATCAATAATTGAATGACTTCAATTAATATATAAACATCATGATATCTATATTATAAATCTCAACGATTGTCCTACGTGGCGCGAAAGAGCTGACTGGGACAAGATGACGTGGCGTTGATAAATAACAATTTTCTATTTTCATCTATAACAATTTTCTACTTTCATCTATTATGACATACTTAAGTAATAATAATCTACATTATAAATCTCAACGATGGTCCTACGTGGCGCGAAAGAGCTGACTGGGACAAGATGACGTGGCGTTGATAAATAACAATTTTCTCAGATGATGTTTATGAGAATTTCTTATTTCTTATGACGAACGACTCTTCTCTTTCCTTGAAACAGTTTCTTCCCATTCTTTACCATAGAAGTATTTCTTTCAATCCCATGGGAATAATGGCGTCAGTTTCTCTTTTACTAATTGTACCATCAATTCGGGAAAACGCATACCTATCAATGAATCATTTTCGCTTTGTTGAATCTGTCTCTTCCTCTCTCTCTATAAAACCAATTGAATGGAGAAATTCGAAGCTCAGGTATTTCTTGAGTTCAATTTTCTGATTGTAAGCATGCATCTTCATTTTTCAATTACATGCTCTTAAAATAAGGGATGCATCTCTGGGTCTATTTCAAGGTCAATTGTGCATTAGATTTGTCTTGCACATTGATGTTTTATTTATTTTTTATTTATATAAATCATTGCCAATCCATCTCTGATTTTCTGTGTGGCTCCATTGAATTTGATTGTTCTAAGCTCTCCTCTATCTCGGTGTGAAAAAATGGATTATTTTTGTTCTATTTTATTTTTCATTAATTAGTACAAGTACTCTATATAAATTCTAGAGTTTTATACTTTCATTTTTATTTATGTTGTTTACATTATCTCTATTTGATTGTGATTTTTGCAACTATTATTTTTAGGTGCAGTTTATTATTTTCTGGAATTCTTATGCTATCGGAGTGTAAGATCATTCAATTCATCTTCGGTAAGCTATTCGGATTAAATTTGAGTTCCTTCTTTGTTTTTAGATCACCCTACCTTCTATTTTATTTATGCGGTAATGAGCTATTGTGTATAATCTTAGGGAGTCTAACTTTACTCCTATGAGAATTGTCGGTGTGTAACGTTTCTTCTTCCTCATCACAATGTTGTTAGTTTTTTCCCCTGTGTTTACAATGGTTTTTCGTATTATTTCCATACTCCATTTCCTATAGTCGTTGGTTGTAATCCTCCCAAAGTCATGAGATTGTTTTCTTTATGAACTCCCTACATTTTCAACGGGACAAACCAAGGAGATATTTTGCCTTGGGATAAAGAGGGACGTCCGTTGAACTAGGATAAAGCGTGAATCGAGGAGGAAAATATCGAAGAGTCAGTTTGGTGCCATGTAAAAATTCACGGATTAATTCGGTATTTCTTCAAAGATCTAAGGGTAATGTTGTCAGTATAACTTGGACTAATTTATTATTTCTTTTATCTGCAACCGTTTTGTCTTCGTTTCTCTGTAAACTCCCATCTCTGCATTTTTCAGTAACTCCTATCTCTTTAACCATTTTCTAAACCCCATCTCCATCAAACTTATGGACGGAGTTGAAATTAAAGATGTGCCCACGACCATGTCTTCCTAAATTTCACTCCTTCAGCCTCTATTTCTTTCTAACAATTGATATCTGTCTCTCTCTCTTGGTAAGAAATTTTAGCAATGTCGTATCCCATCCTTAATCGATTGACTGAAAACAACTTTGGTGTATTGGGTTAAATTCTAATGGATTGGGTTGTGGCTTAATAGATTAATCAATCAATTAAGTTTTACATTGAGTCGATTTTAAAAAATTTGTAGGTTTGGTTGATGAATACAGGGAATAGTATTGATTCGAAGTTTGTTGAATGGTAAGAAGTTCCCTTGAAAATTTTATTTAGGTCTTCTAACAATTTTTATTAATAATTCTTTTGAAAATTTTAATTGTAACTATTGATTTTATTGGAATTAGTTGCAAAAATTTTGAAGCGAAAATAAAATAAAATTCAGGTATGCTCTCTTTATCTCTATTGCCATTGTAAGAACTTTATATACAAATCGGTTATTTCTCATCTCTAGATAGTAGATATCGACGGAAAAGGAGAAGAAAACCCATACTTACAAGTGAACCTTTCTGAACAGTCAGTAATCTGTACTACACGATGGTGAGATTTCAATTATTGGAAAATATTATTTATAATTGCCTCACATATATCAATTACAAATTAGTGTGGACCAACCATGTTTTTGCCACTCCGCTCAAATATGGAGACACCTAGCATTTGGTTATTTATCAGTGTGAGTAACATAAGCACGGGCTCCTGAAAATACTTGGTTGCAAGGACATAGTCATTTTAGCTATTCTGAGTGAATGAGGTTAGACACTTTAGGCTTTAAATTTACAAGGATATGTTTCGGGAAACATATGAAATTAGGTTTTAAATTTACATTTAGGTTTTTTTGTTCTTATTTAATAGAGTACTATTACCTTTTATTAACTTATTTTGTTTTTGTTTTTTTATTGAGATCTTACTTAAATTGTGTTGGTGCTACTTTTCCTTATTAAGCAATGCTATGTGTAGATATGAGTTTAATGTGTTTCCTAAAAAGCTAATAAAGTCATGTGCTTGCTTCAGTTGGTTGTAGGTAAGGAAATGATAAGAAACCTTGATTTTCAAATGCACTATTTGGTCTAAATATTTTACATTTTTTTCATTTTATTTGTGCTTTATTTTCCTTCTAGATGATAGGTTGCGGAAGTAGAAGTAGTTCAAGATTAATGTAAGGCATAAACGAAGGTTACCCAAGGTTTGCAGTAGTTTATCGTAATTTTATCTTCTTTCAGTGTCCCCAGTATTTACCTATTAGCAAACCTCATTTCCCTTTCCTTTTGTACGTCACAATTATTGTATTTTAAGAACGTATTTCTTTTTGAACTTATAGGGTTCAACAATATCGCGGCTCTACTACAACTTTACCTGTGCAATGACTATAAAGGTAATTACTATGCAATCATTTCCTTTTGAGGGTACTTCAATGAATTAATTCATTTTCAAAAGCGTCGTTTACGTGTTTCTCTAGGAGTTTTAAGCAATTTGTGTAATCTTTATGTTATACGATGCCACTAAAATTGGAGACAATAACATATAGCCTTTGTGAAACCGAATATCGTAGGTTAATGAAATTATTTCTATAGATTTATAGTCTCCATCTGATGGAAAAAGTCTTATGTCATGAGCTTAGTCTCATTAGCATTTTTGGTATTTAAAGTTTCATTTCAGAAGAAAACTAAGAAATTTTGACCACCTGAGTGAGTTTCTAAATGAGTGATAATAACTTTAGAACTGAAAGGTGTCTTTAATTTACGACTTGAATATGTAACCCATATAGCTGAAACGGCCTGTAAAGTTGCTTCACAAGTCAGTCATGAGGAAGAAACTCCACCGTGTGCGGAAGGCTCTAAAAAAATCAGGTGAACTAAAAACCCTTTTGTTTATAGTATCTTAAGTTCATTTAAATGGAATGAAAAATACGCAAGTCCAATATATCATATAATGATGTCCTGATAAAAATGATTCATTGCTCACATTAACAAAGCTATCCTGGATTTATGGACGAGTCAATAGTATCCAAAGAAGTTGCAAGTTCAGATTAATTTTGTGTAAAGAATCTCTACAATCTTTACTAAGTTCGAATGTAAGAAAGTTACTCATGGTTAACATTACTTTTTTTGTCGATATATAGCATTTAGTCATCTATATTGAAAAATAACCACCATTGTTACTGGGGGTGTTAAAACTAATAATCTTAAAGCAGGTCCGAAATCTCAGCATCACCTACATCAAATCACATAAAGGCACTTCACAGATACCACATAGTCACAAATGCAATTTAATTGAATTCTACTCATTTTTGTGCTTTAATAATTAACCCTACTTTTACCTTAGAATGGAAGCCAAAAATGTATTGGAGTAGTGAGGCTCACTTGGAGGAGCTGAAAAGATTGGGATGTTTAATTCTACATGATATTGATGTTCATGAAATGGGAAGTGACCCTATTTTGACGAGGATGAAGTTTGACGAGATCATCTTCAACTTTCCCCATGCAGGCCATTTTCTAGATTTATGCGAAAGGCATAAAACTTATCAAATAATAAATCCATATATTCAACAAACTTCTCTTATACTTGCCTTTGAAATGTTTAGTTTGCTAGAAATGATATTCTTTGATTTTTTTGGTGGAGTGAACAGAATGTATAAGGAGCTTTTGTCTTACTTCTTCAAGAATGCAAAAGAATTGTTGAACGACGATGGGGAAGTGCATGTTACACACAGGGAAGACTACTCTTATGATTATTGGAAAGTTACAAAATTAGCCAAAAAAGAAGGGTTTCATCTATTTGAGAAAGTAGAATTTCAAAAGTCTAATTATCCGGGTTACCATAACAAGAGAGGTGGTGATATTATGAGCAACCAGACCTTTACTTTAGGAAACAGTTTTAGGTTCAAATTCACCTTGCACGTCGGAGATGATGAACCTTGCCAAAGTAGCAGTGATGAAGATTATTTGTGCAAAATCTTATCTGTACTTTGTCTTTAATTACTAGCCTGGGTGTGTTTAATATTTCTTTTTAATGAGCTGGTTTTTATCTACACAAGCCTAACAGTTTTGTTCAAGTGTTTTGTGTACTTGCAGGTCTTTCATGAATGCCTTTTCAATAACCTTAAAAGATGTAGGAAGCATGTTTCAGTACTTCCACAAGGCTTATCACAACTCAAGGCACTCCAAACTTTGAAAGTTGAGAACTGTGATTCCTTAACGTGTATACCCAACGAATTGCAGCATCTTACCTCACTTCAGAGATTGGACATCAATGGATGTCGTATCTTGGAGCCACGATGGGAGAAGGAAGTAGGAGAGGACTGGTGCATCATATCCCAAATCCCAAACATTTACATTGATGGGAAGGAGATCCAGTGAGAAACGTTTGTACACGCCAAAGATTTACAACTGCTTTTGTAAGGTAAGAAATTCAGCTTTGTTTCAGTTTCAATTTAAACTTGATATTGTTTTTCATGTTATCATTATACTAAGCTTTGTTACTATGTTTGGCAGCAATGACATCAGTGAGTTTCAAGTTAGACTGTGAGAAAATGATCAAAGATTGGGCCAAGATTTATCAAGTAAACATTTCACGGACTTCGTACTTATTTGGGATCATTGGTTGGATATAAATGGGATAATTCTAATAGTATTCATTACCCATAATTGGTTGAATAGAAATGAGATAATTATCGCCCAAACTTCAAGTTAACAAAATTAAGTTGTATCTTTATTCTACCAGGGATATCACAACTCAAGTCACATCTCATATTCAACACTTCCAAAATTAGCTCCATAATTTGGATATATGGTGGTTAAAAATCCTTAACGTGTATCCCCAATGAATTACACCATCTTATTTGTAGGTGTATGCAACCATGCTTTTCATTTTCGTTGTATCAGTCCCTGGCTCAAGACTCGACAAGTGTGTCCACTGGGTATATGGTCTCCCTTCCTCTTTTATCATATCTGCAACCTGCAAAGATTGTTGTATAGGCTAATGCACATTTTGTTGTAGATTTTGTCTTCTTAAATAATGTTAACCAAGAACTTTTGGATTGCGGAGAAGATGGCTCCGAAGAGATTGCCCTTTGATTCCCCACTCTTTCTCCAGAAGTTGGATATTGTTTTTAAGCTCTTCATCAAGATGGCTTCCAAGTACCTCTGGAAATTTCTTTAGTACTTTGCAAAGATCTTCATGTGAAAGGCAAGCTCTTCAGATAATCTAATGTTTTGTTTACATGTTCAACTTCTGGAACTTATTTTACTCTTTCTTCTCCCCAATACGGTGAATGAAGTTGCCCAAACGCTTTTCCGAGGATCAGATCTTCCTCATTATCACTGAATTAAAATGCATTGAGAGCTTCTCTAGATGCTTCCCACATCTTTCTGTCTTCATCGGTCAAAACTATTGTCTGACAGTTTTATTATATAAATTTCATTGCAGAAACTTGGGGGATATGTTTCACATGAATTATGCAAATTTTAATGTGAGTACATTATCTCCACACTATGTGTTTTAAGTTTCTAAGTTATAAGGGCTAAGATGTATTATATTTATGTATCAAAAGTAAGAAAATCAAGTTGCGTAAAAGTGCTTTCGTAGATTGATTGAAACACTCAAAGGCAAAAAAGGCTTAAGATGGTCACGAGAACGCTTTAAAATATGAGCATTAGTTATTGCAAGGTCAAGTTTTAAAGCTGAAGGGTTTTTTTAGCCAGTCTACTTTGTTATTGTAAGAAAGTGTCTTTTTCATTTTATTTACAGTCATGTTTCTTTATTTTGCTTCCTCCCCTATTGTGAACTTTTGACAAATATGTTTAAATTTTTTGATGCAAAAGACATATAATGAAGATGCTTGAGTGCAATGACAATATTGTGGGAAAAAAAGGTTAAGTTGTAAATATTTCTTTTGATAAAACAAATATGCCTATATTTGACTTGAAATATTATGTTCTCTTAGTCAGTGTCTTATTTTTTAATTATGTTGAATTTCTTTGCTTATGGTTGTTAAATCATGTATTTTTGACATGATTTTTTGCATGTGTTCTTTCGCTAAAGCATCGAAATATAGTCTGACCATAAACAATAATCTTCTTTCATTTAGACTACTCTCCCCTCCTATTAGAAATGTGTGTTATGTGTATATTTGAAGTTGCTCATATTGGTTTATTAATTATTGGCATATTATAACTTTTACATTTATTCGTTATTAGAACAATAATTGATCGTTAGCTCAAATGGTAGAGCGCTTGGGTTGGAAATGAAATTTCAGTTCTCTCAAGTGATGGTGGTTCAAACCCTCCAAGATCAAATATTTTATGTTCATTAATGTTTTTATCCGATTTAGACTTTTCTATGAAAGATAGCTGCATATATGTTTTCCTATTATAACATAATTTGATGTGCATGCTTCCAAAAAGAATATGGCATTCATCTTTTTATTCCTATTATATACATTGCATTACAAATAAAATAAGTCTATAAAAACTTTAAGAGAACAAAAAGAATTTGATGTGTACTCTTCCAAAGTCGTGAGGTTGTTGGCAATGTATGAGATAACAAAATTGACATGACCTTAAGTACAAATGAGGAAACACTACAAATGAGATCCTCACAGGCTAAAATAAATAGAAAAATTAATCCATGTCCCTATAAGAGTTCTTGACGGCAAAGTACTTTAGTTGAAATTGGGTATTTCATTTAATGGCATTTCTTACTCATACCAATAGCATATAATTCATCAAGTTGTGCATATTTCGAGTTACATGTCTTCCTCACTTATGCGTTTGAAATGGAAATATAAGCATATGAATTGTATATTACATAGCTTATATAAAAACAAATATTAATTATGAATGATCATCAAGAAAGTATTTCTCACTTATACATTTATATCTAATATTATGAATTTTAGCAGCCGTGCGTAGTACGGGCTCATAACCTAAGTACCCATAAACAAGCTGCAAAAGAGATGCGAATTGACCCTAGACTTGCCTTAATTTCGTGCTCATTTTGCCAAGGAAGAACTTACCATTTCTGTCTTGCTAAGTTCATGCAAAGTGTTGGATGGGGATGAGACAAGCCCGGAACTCCAAGAAGATATTACTGCAATAGTCTTAAACTTCCTAATGATGAAAATATCAAAACGTTTGCGAATAACCCAGATGTTATACCTTCAGTTATTAAGGCATTAGATACCAGAAATGCAAAGACAAACGTTACTGTTGCAAATATCCTTTTCAACTTATTAGCATATAGCCTGAACAGGGTCATTATTGGGGGCTCTGGCGGTCTCAAAGCCCTTTTACGTATCATAGAAGTTGGGGACGATATTATAGCCATGACCTATGCCATTAGAGCAATCTTTAAACTGTGTATGATCAATAAGAACAGACTAAAGACGATCAAAGATGGGGCAGTAAAAGTGATTCTGAAGAAGGTTTCTGATCATGGAGCATGCATTTATGAGTTGTGGGATGTCATTCGTATCTTATCCATGTATGCGGATGCTGTCAAGCAGATAAAATGTTTTGATGGAGTTTGAGTTTTGTTGAATGGCTTAAGAGGTAGCACTGATAAGGCTATTGTCAAAAATTGTATAACGACACTTTATCGGATCTGCTCAAACGACTCAAAAAAGTTGATTGAAATCTATGAAGAGGAGAAGACGTATAGGACGTTATCTCGGGTTGTTCACAATGGGACTACTGTTTCTTGAAAGGCTGCTAATAGTATCCTTGCACATATTTACAAGGCTAAACAAAGATTATGATCTTTTTCTTGAACCTCAGTCTACAACTAGGATTTCTTCTAGCATGTAATACATTGTACAGTTTAATCCATCCTGGTACTCAAACTTAGTACCGTTTATGGGATTCTTCTGTTTGAACAGACATCATGAATGTTTTACTACTAGGCAAGTTTTACTGATAAGGATTTTTCAGTCACCATGAATGATATACTCCTAGGCAAATTTTACTTGATTTTTTTTACCACATTTTTGTAAATGAAGCTTCATGCTATGTGAATTTCTGTAGCTTAGGCTGTGCTTGGTTCACTGCAATGGGATGCTTCCAGCAAAGAGTTGTAATTTCAAGGTGCAAGGTGCAATGCACCATGTCGCAAGGCAGCGAGCAAATGACTGATTGGCTAAAAAAATTGAATTATTGTGAGGGTGTAAATTATATAGAGAGAGAGAGAGAGAGAGAGAGAGAGATTTTTAGGGTGGGGGTGGGAGATAAGGAGATTGAGAAGAATCATGAGGAAGAGAAGAGAGAGATTTGTGCGAGAGAGAATTTGAATCCAATAAGCAAACAAAAACTGTAAGATGGTGCAGGCTATATTTGGCTGCAACCTGGTGCAACAGTTTGTTCAGAAATTTTCAATCCACTGTAGCAGTTTGCATCACAACCCAGTGCATCAACTATAACCAATCATTGGTAACTCTCAAACAGTCGCAAGGCACTGCATATATTTAATATACACTGAAACCTTCTAAGAACTCTAGATTTCTTTGTGATAATATACACTGAAACATAACAAAAGAGTTGAAAAGGCCAGCAGAGTTAACATGCCTTTAATTAAACTTTTACATTTACATTTTTCTTTTCTTCTAATGCTCTTATACTTTAAAACTCTGATGTATATATATTTCCATATAATTATCTTAAAGAACAAACGTCACACATTGTTCACATGTTATTAATAACTAATTACAGTGTTGCCCATTAAGAGTTTTATGCATGTATGAATGTTATTGCCATATTAACTCAATAAGCGTGGTAGGGTTTTGAGTAATTACTTACAAACACAATCCATTAGCGTAAATGAATTACAAACTTTGGCTTTTTCTGAGCAATTAACTTTACTAGCTTTGCCTTCACACAAAATTTCATCATTTGAGTACTGATATCTCATGCTTAAAACATAAAAAAGAATGGTTCTTTCCTGGTAGATGTGAAGGCGTTCCAATGTTACTATCCCTAAAGGGGTTTCTACTAAAAGTTTCATTTGCACATGATTTTTTCTTTAAAATTCTTTTTGCAATTTAAAATAAACCAGGTTTCTTAGAAAATCTAGTGCTCCGTAATTTCCATGATCAAGTCAATCTAGTGCCCACATGCCCACATGTTCATGGCATGTACAAAATCAAAGGCAAATGGGAGAAATTAATACTGATAACGTTTCCATGACCATGACCACTTCATTTAGTAACGTTTTAATGTTGATGGTGCACTTTCTCGGGATAGTGCAACTCCCATTGGAGCAGTTGTAACATTTTTGGTAATTACCCTAATGAACTTAAGCAACCGTGCGTAGCACGGGCATATAACCTAGTCTATATTACATTATACAATGGTGTTTTTCGTATAGACAAGTTTGCCATTGTCTAAAAGATAAAGAGGGGCTAAGATTTGTAGGAAAGAACGAGATCGATGGACTAAATTTGTTGAACTCTTTGGCTTATGGGTACTTTGGACATAACACCTAAAATGGGTGTTTAAGTCTTATTGCTTCTCATTTATTATCTCTCCCAAATCTTCGTCTCTCCCAACTCTTTAACTCTCCCAACTCTTCAACTCTTCATCTCTCTAAGCAAAGCAAGGTACTCTCTCTCTTTCTCTTTCTAACAAACTGTTTCTAACATCTTCTCCAACAAACTGTTGGTTGTGAGGCCATTTTTTTCTCTCTCTCTCTCTCTCTCTCTCTCTCTCTCTTTTACCCACTACTGTCTTTAACAAACTATTTTTTCCCTCCTCTTTTTTACTTCCCTTTGAAGAGGAATCCATTTGTATTCTAAACACTTGACATTTCTGATCTTCTAAAAGAGGAATCCACTTTACTTATTTGATTCAAGGTTATTTGATTCAAAGCTCAAGGTATGTCTTTGTTTCATTTGGGTATTGTTAGATTTTTGTTTTTGTGGGAGTTTTCATTTGGATAGCACTTCTGAAAATGGGGTTTGTGTTAAAGTTTTTTCAGTGGAGAATCCTTCATGTTCAAGGTTATTTGATTCAAAGTTCAAGTCTATTTGATTCAAAGGTATGTCTTTGTTTAATTTGGGTATTGTTAGATTTTTGTTACCTTGCCAATAAAGACTCTGTATGTTTCCAAAAATACTCTGCCCGTTTTTAAACTGACCATATACGCTCTGTCATGTTAATTGTAATTTTACTACTCGATTTTATTGTGGGTATCATGTTTGTGAAAGGGGGTTTGTGGGTTTAGGGCTTAGGTATTGCACAGACAGTAGCAGGACATCTTTGAGGTAGAAAAGTTGAACAACAACAGTAGCGAGTGAGAGACTGATGGAATCCCCGGGGACATGCCCGCTAACACCCTAAATATGCTGGTGTAGAGAGCCGAATAGTTGTTTGAAGTAACATAAATAATAAAATTACCTAAAGGCAAAAATCAAAATTTTTGTTGCTTTCTCTTTGGTAAAGATAAAAAAAAAATTGTTTTCTCTTTGGTTATGTCAATAAATCGGAGAAGCTTTGGATGTATAAAAAAAATCGGAGATTTAAAGTTGAGAAAATTTTAATAAAAAATGAAACATATATTATGTCAGTATCATATAAACGGGAACAACTATTAACATACCTTTAATGAAAGTATTTGGATGTTTGATAATGTTGAAACATTCGGTGTCGAGTTGTTGTTGAGTGTTATTCTTTATCCTACAGCCCATGCCCCTTTTTCACAATCTTTGCATACTGGGATATGCCAGCTAAATAGTAGAAGAGGAACAAACATCGTGTAAGCCTATCCCTGTAAATGCACATCTGATACGGTCTGAAATTTTTTGCAAGACTGTAAATCATTACCGATAATTCTTTCGTAGGTTGCAAAAGCTCAAACATCATACCCAGGCACTCCAAGGCAATCTAATATCCTATTCTTATACTTTCCATTGACAATGATGAACAATTGAAGAATGTCAAACTTGCCCAGGCATTTTCTTGGTCTTGGTGAAAAGGAAATTTAGACAATTGAAGAACTCCAAGGCAGCAAAGACGTCTCTCCCAAAGCCTTCTCTGACATTTATTAAGCTTTTCAGTCGGCTTTTTGCCAAGAAAGAGATGCGCATTCTGATGGTCGGTCTCGATGCGGCTGATAAGACCACCATATTGTATAAGCTTAAGCTTGGAGAGATTGTCACTACCATTCCCACTATCGGTAAGTCTCAATTGCATAGTTTTTACTCATTTTTAAATTTTAATATGTTTCCAGATTGCCTGTTAATGTTGATACATCTATTCTTTACCATGTGATTTGTGCATTTGAAATGAGTTTTTTTTGTTACTTTTATAGGCATCATGTCTTATTGGATCTGTTAACTGTGAATGACAACTTCTGAATTTTCTCATTGCTATGTGACCTTTTTATTGCCCATTCTAATACAATTGTTGTAGTATCCATGTTTTAGTAGTGGACCGCAACTCCCTTGAAGCATGTTGTACAATATCTTAATGCCTGACATATGAACTTAATTTGTCTTCTTTTAGTTTGTTTCGTCAAATGCTGTTATGGACATCCTTAGTGATGCAATTAGCTAATGTTATGCAGGATTCAATGTGGAGACTATAGAATACAAGAACATCAGCTTTACCGTGTGGGATATGGGGGGTCAGGACAAGGTGTGCTTTGCTTTAACAATCTATATACTTCATGAATATATCAACATGTGCTATTACTATCAGTGCATCTTAATGTCGTGAGCACCTTAATTAACCAATGGAGTCTTATTGTTTTCCTTCTACAGATCTGCCCATTGTGGAGGCACTACTTCCAAAATACTCAAGGTTTGATCTTCGTGGTTGACAACAATGATAGAGATCGAGTTGTTGAGGCAAGGGACGAGTGGCATAAGATGTTGAATGAGGTATGCCTTCAATGAAAAAATTAGTGATTCCACTTGATAGTTATTGCATATGCATCTTATGTTATTTATCAATCACAATATATGAAAGTTGTGAGGAACAATTATATACATTATAATACTTTTCTGGCTATTAAAAACCTTTTGAATCGCTACAGTTTTGCTTGGTATTGGAAATAGCTCTTTAAATAAAGTATTTTGGTTGTATTCACCTTCCAAATTTTGAAACAAAACCGACTTACTTGCTTTGTGGAGCTATTCCAGGGACACCACACGAAGCCCTAGCGATCTACTTTTTATGGTGGGAGTAATGTGGTTGGTATGTTAAATTTGGTAGTGAGAGAAACAACTGATGACATTCCTAATGCTTCTCAAAATGATGATTTAATAGAAGCTTCAGAGATTTGTGTAACAAAAGATTAAGGGCCTGCTATTTTTGAGTCCAATCCCTCTGTTTCGGTGCCATCTTTCAGCACAGAGGTGCCTATTCCAGAAGGGCGTAGTAACTCTGTTCATATCCTAAAATTACTTGAAAGCGAAAAGGATACGCCGTGCGATGTACATTAAAGTAAAGATGAAACAATCTTCATGGAAACACGTGCTTGAACCGGAATACAATGTTGTGAACTGTGAAGTTAGGAGAGGAACAACTGATGACGTTCCTAATGCTCTTCAAAAAGATGATTTAGTAGAAGTTTAAGAGATTAGTGAGACATAAAATAAAGGGCCTGCTATTTTAGAAGCCAATCCCTCTGTTTTAGTGCCATATTGCAGCACAGAGGTGCCTATTCCAGATGAGTGTAGTCAACATGTTCATACCCCACAATAATTAAAAGCCAGTAAGATAATTTATGTGATTTTGAGAGGGTTTTGAAGAGGGATTTAGGGTTTTTTGAAGGTGGCAGCGGTGTTTATGCTGGGGATATTGCATACAGGATTACTTTCGAGGATGTTGCGGATACTGTGTATGCTTTATTGAATGTGAGTTTTCATTTTGATCTATGTTTGGACTTCATTGGTAATTGCAATCGATTTATCTTATCATAAATTGTATGATATTCATGCCCTAGGCATTGAGGTTCAGACTCGCGAAAGTTATATTTCAAGGTTATATACATGCGACTCCAAAACCTATTCCCATGATTAGTAGTGAATTAGATACATATTTTTATGAATTTTCTACAACTTCGAGGATACAACAAAATATTGGTATTGGTAATTTATAATGAATCAATGACAAAGTGATAAATCTTACCTTGACATGATTGTATTTCATACCAGTTAATACGGTAATATAGAGATAGGGTAGAAATTCTATAGCTTTTTGAGGCCTATGCAAAATGATTAAGGGTAGTAACTGACAAAGGAATAAGCAATGTTAGATTAGGATGGACACAGAGAGAGGAGATTTAGGGACATACCTGAATTGAGTCTTAATCTTTGTGCATATAAACCATAATAACTAATAAGAACTGATTTTTAATTGATAATTTTTAACTTGGCTGTTGTAACTTCTCATAATAATAAGGGAAAAAAGAGGAAACCAGTTGCAGAGTGCAAATTCAGGCAACGAGAAGATTACAATTGGAATTACTCTTATGTGTGAATAATATCATTTCTACATACTTATTGTAACTTCAATTACATTTTCTAAATATTGTGTATCTTTCAATTTTTAGTGATAAAGAGGATCGTGCCATAACGCATTCAACATTAGAAAAATATCCTTATTCTCTTGATGTAGCAAATTTGAAGGTTTGGGATGTTATATCGGTTGGTCGGATTGCATAAATTAAACAATTTGCTCAAATCATTTTTTTGTTTTGCGTGGTTGGATTGATGGAGTGTTTGATTTTCGTTTTGGGGCTGATTATTCATTGTGGATTCATGACATTCACGGGTAAAGGTGCCGAAGGCACCCGTCATAATAGGTCACCACTAATGACTGTTGAATATAGAATCATTCCAAAGGTACGCATAAAGGTTTTAGAGATGAAGGCGCGTTAATGGACAATTTTGTAGCGCCGAAGGCGTGTCGACGTATTCAACGTGGCGGGCCACGGGTAGTACTAGTCTATATTACATTACACAATAGTTTTTTTCAAATAGACAAGTTTGCCATTGTCTCAAAGATAAAGAGGGGCTGAGATTTAATACTATTTTGTGGAGATTTGGTAAAGAAAGCGAGATGGACGGCTTAGATTTATTTTGCTCTTGATAGGAATAAACATTTTAAGGGTGCTTTAGACAAAACCTAGAATAATGGTAATTTAGTCTTAGGAGCTCTCTCCCTCAATACAAATCATCCCGACCCTTTTCACGAATTTGTCTCTCTCTCCCAAAGCGTCATGAAGCCTCGAATGCGACCGATAACTCTTCAAGCTCTCGACCTCCATTAAACTCGATGAGCCTTTTGACATCTACATCGAGAAAGGCTAAGGAAAATGTCACTGTTACAGTTCGATTTCGCCTCTCAGGTACAATTAAACAATACATATGACTGATATTGTTATTGTTGTTGACGTTGTTGTTGAAATTGGGGTTTTGATTTAGTTTGGTATTTGATTGAGGATGTAGATTGCACTGTGAGGTGCGAGTTCAATTCGTTGACCGTTCTTAGTGTAATGTCTGTAGATTTCATTTTCTCCCTCTCTCTCTCTCTCTCTCTCTCTCATGGTATAATCATTGTCAAGGTAAATAGCCTCTGATTTAGTTTGCTTATGGGTTTGATTAGTTATACTTTCATGTTCAATTATTGATTTCTTTTGAATTATTGGATCCATAAATCAATCTCTAATACAACATTTGATTGGTATAAATTAGTGATTGGAGGCAACCTAGCATATCTAACAAATTGGGTATTAAACCCATCTCAAATACATATAATCTTTCTGAAGTTGTGAAATAGGTTTGGTGCGGCTATCCCTTACTGCTTAACATCCTTAGATGATTCTATTTTGTTGCATTGCTAACTTTCATTGTATATCGAATTCGAGCAATTCAAACCATGGCATGGTGATACCTATAATTACAAACAGTTTTGGCAAGAAAATATAAATAACATGTATGATCAAGGTCAAGAGAGAGCTGGACAGAAGAAGAACCTGATAAATTCCTAAATCTGTAAGTATATTTCAACCTCTAATTTCAACTTAGAGTTTATTGTGTTTACTGAATGGAAATTGAGTTTTGGAGATTAAAGTGAAAGGAATGCCAAACATGGGGTTGAATATCCAATCAAGTTTGTTGCTTGTGCTTTTCTTTCTTTTCATGCTGCTGTTGTAGAAATAGAAGGTTAAGTCCTTTACTCTTTCTATTTGATTGTTGCTTTAATCTTATAAACAGACGATGGGTTTCGTTTGACCTACCTTGGCTACGACTTTCTCGCTATTAAGACATTGGTTATGCTTTTCTTTCACTAACTCTTCAATCCTTAAGGTTGAATGTCTGAATTCATCTCGCCTCTAAAGGTATGTTTAACAATTTGTTATTTCTTTCCTTTGGTTTGAAAGTAGTTGCTTCTTATTATATGCTTTTTCTCCTTTATTAATTGCTCAATTGGTTTGAAATTGGAGTTTAGTTTCTGCATATGTGATTGAGGAAGCATGACAACTATTTGAAGTAGCTTCTGCAGACTTACAAAATCAATAAATCCTTTGATTTTGTACAAAATTGGTTGGTTTAAAAAACTTGATTTGGATCTTAAGGTCTAAGGGTTGGACTTATGTTTGTTTGATATTGGTAGTGGGGGTTTATCTTTACTCTTAATTTTAGCTTAACTTGGGGTTATTTTGGGTGGGTCGTGTCGCTTAATTCCTCATTATTGTAGCTTGAATTTGCATTACTTTGGATAGTTTGAGTGTTTAAATTTTCTTAAGAAATCTTGGTTTCTACTTGAATCTTCTTTGGCTGGATTTTATGTAAGATTGTTATTATTCTATATGCTATTATTTCTTCTTTGAAAGAGCCTCGACTAACAATACTGAAAATATAAAGAAAGCTCCATTCCAAATGAAACCAGTATACCCTTTACATGCCCTACAAACTTCTACATAGGTGTGTTTATCAACCAAACATATTCCAGATAGGTTGATTACATAATATTAACAGGCATTCTCATTTACCAATTTGTATGAGACTTTCAGAGGTATGCAAGCTGAGTGCAAAGCAACCTCAACCAAAGTATAATGCAGACAATTAAGAACTCTTCCAGATCTCTAAATCTTTGCCTCAATTAATACATAAGTCATAGAAACAGGAGAAGAAACTGCCTTCCTTAGCAGATGTGAATCCAGCATCAGATAAAGGGGGGAAATTAGGTTTTCACTTCTTTAGCTCTGATTGATGGTGTCCATGATGGAAGGATTTGTCCCTTAATAGTGATTCGTAGTTCACTTGAATGTACCGCAGGAAGAACAAATCCACATTGGTACCAACATTGAGAGTTCCCAAACCAACAAGGTAACTCATGTGCCAAGCACAAAGGTCTGACAGTGACATATAACCAACACGGATGAGCACAAGAGACCTCACGGCCTCAGCAATCTACAAGGCTAGCGAGCATGATATTTCCATATTTCAGATTACTTATGACAGCCTTCAAATGAACACCACATACTTCATAGTTTTTGTCACTCTGTTGATCTTGATTGGAATACTAACAAGACACACTTATTGTGAAACCTGATCTTCTAAACTTCATATGAACTTAAGTTGCGAATATGGGGTTTGAGTTCCAACACGAAGGTTTTGATATTCATCCAAGAATTTTCTAGACCTCTGATTAACTTCAGTCTTGAGATTTAAATCAATGAGGTTGTATTCAATAACCTATTCCTTGGAAACGAAGAACCTAAGATGTCTTTTGATTTCAACAAAGCAGGATCACAAGTACAACACAACAAATCTACCAAAAGAAAAAACACTATGGTGGAGTGAAAACTAGATACTTAACGTCCACCAAAAAAAGAAGTGAAGGGACACTTGCATTCGTTTATGACAAGATGAATGTCCGGCTCCCCAGCCTTATTGGTGAAGCTATATAGGAACCACCAGGGGGATCTATATGAAACTCAAAATATTTTGATATTATCCAATAATAAATTAAGAATGTATTTGGGATTAAGCATCAAAAGCCAACCATTGTTTAACTTTACGGGACTGCATTGTTGAAACCCAACACTTCGGTTGAGGGATCGCAAGTATTGTGTATTCACCATTTACTTAAGCTCATATCAGAATACGTATTCATAAATTATAGTCATGGACATTGCAATGCACATAAAATACCTTACGACTCAAGCAGATTAACTATGCTTCGACAAACAATTACCAGTATTTTTGTCACTTTTGATTATCTACAGGTCTGGATTGAAAACTTTGTACAACTGCCATTGAATCTGACCTTTTGGATTTTATATGAACTAAAAATGCTCTGATCAATTTCTGGATTCACATAGACAAAAGGAAATAAGTCGATAAGGTTGTATTGGGTAAGCTACTACAAGCAAAGTAAGTACCTAACATATATCATTTTATACTCAAATGAGGATCACAGGTACAAGACGCGGCACATCAACCAACTAAGTTGTAAATACCTGATATCAAAGGAGTGCCAGGATCATTTCCTAATACACGTATGAATGACCACAAGCATCAGTGGGAAATTCTGAACATTTTGATGTGAAACATAAACACTACAGTCAATAAAGAACCTAAACATCGACCATTGATAGATAATTAAAGAACTATAACGCTAAAACTCCAACTATTGAGTTGATGGTCACAAATGTTAAAGAATTAAAGCCAATTTTTCTGGAGTCATTTTCTAGCATTATCTACAATACAAGATGGATATTATTTGAGCTGTCTAGCCCTTGAGACAAACTCATCCCTCAACAAGAAATGTACCACCATAGTTTAATCTGCAACATCCCATTTTTAATTATCTCATGTATGTTCATTTATCTAATCTTGACATTGTTTATCTCTTTCATCTGTTTCAGGTAGAAAATAGTAGCACAAATATACATGTCAATACTAAATATAATGATCATAGTTCTTTATTTCAGATGTTGTCAATCTCTATTTTGTGCTAGTATAGGAAGTGTGGAATTGTTGGCCAACAACCATTAAGTGTAATGTTCATTCAAAAATAAGTATCCCAATTCCCAACGTATTGTTATTTCTTTCTAAACATAAATTTGATTGCAGATACTACAGATACATGAAACATTAGACTAATATATCCATTTTATAGCATATCTTAATCCCCATTTATCCCGAGTCCCCCCGAATAATGCTCTGATATGTAATCAAAAGATATGGGCCGACCCTGGTAATTGGAAGGCCTGCACATATATTAAAATGGGACCTAAATTTTTTTGTTTTGTTGTAAAGGTCTTGAACCTCTGCACCTTACAAACTACAAGAAGAATAATCAACCAACTCTGCTAAAGTTAATTATATGTAGAATAAGCAAATGTATTTTTTTTCTTTTTCATCTAGGCCTTAGAAAAAAAAATTGGGCCCTTTTTGCGTCAAAAGATTAGGACTTACACGAAAAGTTAGATTCCCTGAAATATGATTGAGCTTTATAAGGTTTTCAATATTTATTTTCCTTTAAAACCTTCTGAAGATAGATTAAATAAAATAAAAACCTTAAAATTTGTTGCATAAAAATTCCTCAAAAAAGTAATAATTATGTCTAGGATAGTAATGCAAGAACCTTATGGGAACATACCTGCAGTTTATAGAATAGTAGTATCAAAGGCATGCAAATAGTTGTTTAAAAAACTGTTATTCAACACATGAGTTTTAGTGCCGAAGGCGCGTAAATGGAAAATTTTCTAGCACCGAAGGCGCGCTGATGTGTTCATCGTGGTGAGCCACAGGTAGTACTAGTAACATTATATAGCAAAATGATATATCATATAAACTTTAAAATTATCAAAAAACGTAGTTATAATTAAATTGAATAACGACAATTTACCAAATAAATACCACTTAATGCACATGTTCCAAAATCGAGCCCAAGGAACAACAAATTCCATAACCGATATTGCGAGTTGAAAATTTTGTTTTGCCCTTACTAAAGTTGTTATATTATAACAGTTAACCTATAACTTTTGTAGGCAGGTGGGCTCCACAGGAAGTACGAATGTCATTTCAGGAGAATAAAAGCAATAAATAATACAACTTCTTATTTTAAATTCGATAAATATACACGTGTAAATATTTTATTTGTTCACCTGTACACGTGTCATTACTTTCTCACCATGTGTACATTTGAATCACACGTGTAAGTACCTTAAAATAATTTGTTATTTATTAGGTGAAACATTGTCATTTGTCCTAGAGTTTCTCAGTCCCACGTGTGTAAAACACGGACGATTGGTTTTTGGCGCCAAATGACATGAGCCATTAGATGTGGAGAAAATCAATGGCCATGAAGGGCTTAACATGTCCGATGAGGAGAACCAAACATATGAGAAAAGAAGCAAACCAATGCTAAAAATTATACTTCTTAGTGTATAGGTTTAGGGATGAACAAAATGATATAAAACTTGCATACTATAGAGAAGGATACTCTTCGTGCTATATATTTTGTACCCTTATTACTGATTGATCCAATAACAATAATGTCAATGTTGGTTGTGAAGATATTCGATCGTTATATCGGTGATATGAAGTTCAAATTTGGTGGAAAGATAATTCAGATAAAACCCATTTATGTTTGTCTGATTCTGGGGCTATTTGTTTCTCATATTCAAAACGATTTTGCATTTGTTGGTCCTGAACATGTATCAAATTTCAGGAATAGGCAATTTTCCAAGAAGAAGAAAACATATATACTCTTTCAAGGAAATCCATGAGGCGAGCGAGCAAGCGTACAATTGGAACATAATCATGGTAAGATGCCAAATTTGTCATTTGTTAGAATATTTTTATCATTGGTATTTGATAGTCTTGTTAGTAATTTTTAAATTTCAATCAAATGTTCAATTGTTACTTGTTTATATTTTCTTTGTCATTTGTTGGGCTATTTTTTGTTATTTGTTTGATGTGTTTTATTTTAGGTTTTTTATGCAGACGATGTTCTAAGATTAAATTTGTAAACATTCTATAATCTTTTGTCCTCCCGAACAAGGGGAGAAACGTAGAGGTTAAGTATGTTGATTTGTCAGATGATCTGGTAAAGTTCAACAAATTCCTCTGGGGTCAGCAACTCTATAATTTTTTTTAGTCAAATAATGGAGTTTGTTGATTATCGATAGGACCAACGTAAAAAATCAAAATAAAGCTTTATCCTTACATGGATGTACCTAGGTACTTATTGTTGGAATAAAACACTAGGATCTTTCTACAATCACTATAATAAATCGTTATAAATATAAACATAAAAGCTAATCTTTAGTAAGCAATTCCATCTTAGCTTAAATAGGCAGAAAATTCTTCCCTTGGATTGGTTTTAGACCTTAATGGGATGGTTTTCTGTGTTATAGCCTCCAAGAGAGACTTCCCATATATTTACCTTATAGGGTTTGAGTAGTCTTCCCGCGTTATACCCTCAAACCCTAATAAAGGGTAACACTAAGTCCCACCAACCTTAACTTGGTGTAATAATTAGGCACAACCAATAACACTTATACGACCTATTAACATGTGTGCTCGTGAACTAGAAGAAAAACATTGAGTAGTGCCAGAATAGATAGAAAATCCAAAACTTATGATATAGCAAGAACTTTTGGTTGCCTCAATTCCAGATTGGTAGTATTAGCTTTGAAGTTGCTTGTGACTGACATGTAGCAAGAACTTGTGCAAGAGGCTATGGTAAACTTATAATTTGTATGAATTATTTTTATCATTTGTATATTGGCTCTTGTCATTTGAAGAAAAACTATCTCTTGTCATTTGTCAAATAGATTTTTGTCATTGGTATGAATGATTTTTTCATTTGTATGATTGATATTTATCATTTGTATGACTTATCATTTGTGTTATTTATATTATAAACATGAACTTAAAGTATTTGAGCCGGCAACATCATAATATCACTTGGAGCAGCTATATGCAAATGAATGGTTGAGGTATACTTCTGCTAATAGTTTATTTGTACTTTGAATGAATGTATCACTTATTTAAAACCATGTTTCTGCTACGCAATTAGTTACAGACTCATAGTAAAATTTTGGAACGTATATTGATGTCTACACTTGGAGATAATATACTTGGAGGTAGTAGACCTAGAGCTAGTAGTCTTCATACTCCACAATATCAAAATGAAGGCGAGAAGAAAATGAGGACAAAAAATGGGAAAAGAAAGTGCAAGGAGGTGTTGAAATCATGGCAAACAAAGGCACAAAAAAATAATTGCAAACTTGAAGAAAAACATAAAAGTAAGGGAGAAATGGAAGAAGTTCAGGGAAGTAGTTGATGGAAAAAAGATAACAAAAAGACCAAAGGCAACAACAAGAAACAAGCTCTCACTAAAGAACTTGATGATATCCCCCTGATCGTCCTGAAGTCCTTAATCCATAAGGAAATCAAACGTATGAGAAGACGGAGGGGAAGACTAACGTCAAAGCTAAAGTTAAATGATATTGTGATTTTTGAATAGGTCCAATACTTTGCATATCTTTTATCATTTATTTATGTTGTTTTTATCATTTGTTAGCATGGTAATTTTCATTTGTTTAAACTATTATAAGAGTAAAGTATCTTTGTACTTACAGAAGGGTGCAGACCCAACAACTGTTTTAGATGTTCAGAAAGATGCTAAATGAAACGATGACGTTAAAGATGTTCATGAAGAAACAAATGGGGTATTGACTAATAATTTTGTGTGTTTATCTTCATTATTTGTAGAAGGATAGGTGTAGAAACCGTTTACCTAAACGCTCTCCACACATTATAGCCAAAGCAATGGTTGGACAATAAGGTAAACCAACTCGCCATTTTCTGCTCCTTATTTTATATTTGTCATTTGTTAGTGCCTATTTATCATTTGTTTACTGCATCTTTGTTGTAGTTATGATCATCAGTCATGTCATTTGCTACTCTATTCTTTGTAATTTCTTAATATTTTCTTTGTAATTTGTCAGATTGTTTATTTTCATTTGCATTTCTTGATCTTCCCAGGTCATTAATGTTTATACCGAAGCTATAAAACAATTTTTATTATTCAAAACACCATTCCCACCCATTGACAGGATTGTTGTGACATATGTTTTTACAAATCAAATAATAGGCAGGGCTTACACACAGTGGATGTATGTGATGTCTTCTCCAGAAACTAAAGAATTGAAGGATAAGCCAAATTAGATTCAAATCAAGCTAATATGAGTATCACACGTGTTAATTACGTGTACAATAAGTAAATAGAAACACACACGTTGATCAGGAAAGGAAACTACGCGACAACCCTAAACCTTAACATCGAACACATGATTACGCTTTACGATACATGTAATTTAAACTCTTCTCAATACAGGGATGTTAATTTGAAGTTCTCTAAAGTGAATTGGACTAGTATATATTCATCTATACTCAATGCAATTGTACTCAACTTTTTTTCTAACACAAGATAAGAGAGAGAAAAAAAACCCCCTAAAAAATGTCGCAATTCACTCGATTCAGCCGCATCTTTTTAAACAAAACTTAAAATTCCTTTGAAGTAGTTGGCCTTGAGGAAGAAGGAGATAATGAAGGTCTCTTTAAATTAAACATAATTTTCCTCATGAAGAAGGATTACTATGGGGAAAAGTCCCAACTACTGAAGGGGAATTACGCACAATATAAGGAAAAATTAGGAGAGTTAGACGAAGTGGAGGAGGAACTAAAGGATGCTACCAAAAATGAGGAATGTGATTTTAATATTCGCTACTTGGAAGATAAAGTGCACGCCCTCCAATTAGACCGTGATGAGCACAAGAAATGGTGGGAATAGTCAACCTATAAAATTAGCATTCTCCAGTAGAAGATCATGGCTTTGAAACGTGATCATGAATCCTCAAGCGGTGAGTTGTAAAAATAGTTATCTTAGTAATGATGGTTTGTTTTAATTTCTCATTATTGTCTTATGTTGATTTCGATTTACAAATAAGTTATCTTAAGCATGATAAATGTAATACTAACAAATGACAATGTTTTTACTTAGGCAGGATAAATGTAGTTCTAGCAAATGATAAAAGTTGTGCAATAAATGGCAAGAAATAAACTCAAAAATGATAAAAGGGGTAGTAACAAATGGCACACAATACTACATACTAGTTCCAACTACCCATCTACCATCCTTATGCCACTTATAAACCCTACCAACAATATAACTTTGAAATTTTCAACTACAACATTGACTATATAGCAATCTCAAGTACAACATAAACTTTAGCAACCCCAACTTCAATATTATCATATTCTAGTTTGCTCGAATAAGGGGAAGGTATCTATCAATGGAAGGCATCTTCATCAGCATTTGCGCAACACTTTTGAAAAGGAAATTATACTATGTTTCCTCTGTAACAATATTTATCGAAAGCAGAGATTCATAGAATTAGAACAACAATAATAGCAAGATGAACTGAAGGTGCCGAAGTGATGATCAGAAGATGTTGAGTCAAGGACTAGGTCTCTATCTTTAAGACATTTCGTCACACTGCCCTTTACAAATAGTTGTTTGCTTCGTCGCCCCCTGGATAAAACAGCAGAGTAGGAACTTCTCTTTCAAGAAAGAAGGACTTTCGAATGATTTGCACTTTCAACTATTTTACTCGGATTCTAGACTCAAAATCAAATTTGAAGAGAAGAGAAGAGAAGAACTGTGTATGAGATGATGATAATACTAATGCACAACTTCTCTTTATATAGGGCAAGTTCAAAATGGCAACAAGAGTTAATGGTGGGATACGTCATCAAAAATGTTCAAAACGGAAGTAAAACGCTAAAGATGAAACAGTAACACGTTACGTTTGTGGAATTCAAAAAGACCAAATGGCTAGAATTGGTTTGAAAAAATCAAATCTTTCATTGAGACCCAAGTCCAAAGCCCATGCCTAAATGGTAAATAAAGTTTTAAAATCATTTTTTCGGCCCACCCCCGCCCAACTTATAAATGATCTAAGTTATATCAAAGTAGCAAACTACTCCTCCAAGCAATACGGGTCTAAAAAGCCACATAGAGTTTTAGAGATATAAAACCCAACAACCTTGGTATGTATTTATTGTTATTACATATTTTTGATAAGACAAATGATAAGTTCTCACCAAAACAAATGACAAAAGTAGATCAAACAAATAATTGGAATAGTAGTTAATATACTATTATAGAAGCACAAATTCATCTACCCCAAAATACAAAAATTCTATCATCTCTTTCCCAAAATTTTGTGTAACCCAAAAAAGTACTTTAAGTAGTTTATCATATACAAATGTTATGCCCACAGTGCAAACTGATTGCGACGTCTTCATCTGGATTGTAGGCGGCTCAATACATATCATAAAAGTCGTTGCCATTATTGTACGTGTATTGTCGTCAGATGGGATTGGCAGAACCTTGGATGAACGAAGGTTGTCACGCCCCAAAATCTAGTAATCGGTAGCTAGACCAATTACTGAGATTCGAGGATGTGCAGGTCGAGGAATCCAAAGATTTGCCCCACGAACAACCGAGCCGTAGACAAATTCTGGCCCAGTCATTCACAATAGTATCACAACAGAGTAATAAGGAAAAACATAAATAGCAGAAGACTAAGGTAACAATATCTAAACGTAAGATTCTACAAACCTCTCCTCAGCAAGCCCGACAGTAATAACTGGAGAATGAGTCTCCAACTCAGCTCCCCAAAGATCACCACAGCAGTAACTAAAGCATGAAATAACCTGCCACTGAAATGGGGATGCGAAAGTGAGCAAACAACGAGCTCACTAACTCCCAATAATAGCTGAACGATTATACTAACCAATGAGATGGATATAAATAATGATAATAAGACATAATAATATCTAACGATAAATAATATATATATATAAATACCAAGGATGTCTAATAGGTATCTAATAGGTATATAACTAGTCTAATGATTATATGTAACTATACTATAATTATACATACATATCTTGAGCAAAGAAGTGCTAAGACTATAACTACACTCCAGTCCTAAGGACAACTAACTACACTCTAATTACTACCATGTCCCTCAGTGCCACAAACAACTACCCACCTCAGGAATACACTAACACACGAGAGTAAACAACCCTCAACCAACAACCATCCAACCGGGTTATCCAATCCCCAACCAGGCACAACTCCGAAGCTATCACAAGCTAAACGAGATCGCCCACAACCAAAAGCCAACCTAAAGCTCACAGTAACCAATCAGACTAATTAACTAAATAAATTACTCATATACAAAAAAGGGAAGAAATAAATGCAAAGAGGAGAGGAGTATGTAGAAAGAAGTTGAATCTAACTACACCGCAAATCAATTAGGAGAAGAGGAATTTAAATAAGAGGAGAAGAATATGATGAACTAGGATAATCCGATAATTATCCTAATGCAATGATATGTTATGATGATGATATGATGGAAATAGATAATCTTATAATTATCCCAAGTGTAGAAGATTCTATATTAACCATAATACAGAAAGGGCTAAGGATTTCTATAAGAAGAACCTACGAAGAAGTATGCAGAGATGCAATGATATGCTTGATGATGATGATGATGCAGAATGATTTAGCGATGTCAACCCAAAGGGCTAGCCCTTAAGACTAAAGTGGGTTGATAACTGCTGAAAAAAGATTTACCTTACCGGATATTGTTGGATACAAGGGTACGATGCACTACACTAACTCGACAAGACTATGGGGATATTACATCAATCTATCAAATCCCACAGAGCCAACATCCGAACTATATATACATTATGAGGCATTTCAACCTCCAGGATAAGCCTTGTACCGGATTGTAAATACTGTCTCATACCATCCCACACTCCCGAATGGGTGACTAGGTATAATAGTATCCATCCTGGACCCACCTTCTATTTTAACCCAATTTAAGAAATCCCTGAACCTCTCGAGGGTCTGCCGATGCGGAGTTATTTATGTATCCAATCGCAATAAGATAAAGAGAGAATATATTATCTATGGATGTGAGCAAAAATCCTAAATACTGAAACACAACTGCTGTTAACACAACCAGAATACAATAGGATAACCACCTGCCTGAGAGCGTGGCAACCAAAACTAGCACAGATGCCCCCCTATGACTCAGTTGCACCATCTAAACCTAGATGAAACAACAACTTAACCCTCACGATATCTAAACAACATCAGTCTCTAAGATTCCTCAGGGCAATATGATTACCAATCAAGTACAATAGTACTCTAGCTGTCAACACAGACTAGTACTCATGGGGTGACCTACAAGTGTCCAACAAGTAGTCAACAATCCCTAATAACAGAACTGCCTCACAATCCTCCTAATCATGTACATAAGTCTCCAACACGGATGTACAGGAACCGGATTCAACAGGAGGTTTCAGCCGTATTCTAACATCTTGGGTGACGTACAACTTCATAAACCACCTGGCTCAGCCGCGGACCTCACTGGGCCATGGTGTCTCATTGCCTCCTAGATGACGGAAAGGAACACAACCCTAACAGCCTCATCCCGGGGAAAGAAGGCTTACGGGTAAGTTCTATTAGCTCTAAGAATCATGAGGATAATAAGTGTCACAACACGATAAGCAAACAATCCTAAGGCAAACTATCAAAAGTTCAACATCCACGACCAACCACCACGGACAAGCCTTCTGCTCACCACCAACAACTAACAGTCCAGGAGATACCATACTCTCACATGGAATCCAACATTCTAAATAACCACCAATCATAACGGCAGTGCTCAAGGACCCGGCCTCGAGAACACAGAGCACACCTAGACTAGCCCTAAGACTCATCAAAACAATAGCAGGTAAGAGGACGAACTCCGAATCGAAGACCATGTCTTACTGAAGCTATGTTGCCCCAAGACTACCCTGGAACCAAGTCAGCAATCTAAACAACCAAGGTGCTACACTATAAGGTAAGAATCATAGTCTCTAAACTACACTATCTCAGAGAAATGACGGCTAAACCACAGGCCGTCCATACATCTCCACTAATAGCCAAACCTAGTTACTAGTGCCCTGAAACAAGCTGGCACCCTAATAACTAACCAACAATTCCATACTCCACATATTATATATATATATATATATATATATATAAAGGGATGCTGAGGCGTCGCAACATACCGAGAAATGCCTTTGTTCTTAACCTCAACGAAGAAAAGATTCCCAATAACCATTTATGATGAAATAGGTCTAAGAGAAATCTCAGGAGTCATCGTCACATCGACGACAACAGAGAAATAACTACCTATGACTAGCCATAACCTATAGGTTCTATATAGTAGCTAAACATACATTGTCGCGGGTTTTACTAACTTATTAAACCCTTAAGTACTCTCGTCTAAGGTATGCTAAACGGATGACCCGTGAATGTGTCCTAAGCAATTAACCCATATACTAACCTAATCACAGATACAAATATACTAAAATATGCATTTCTATAACTCATGAATCAACATAATAATCTAGTTATTTAGGAAGATAAAACTTGTTTGACAAAACCACGCTCATAATGACAATCTCGGCGAAACTGTTTAAACAGCACCCCAACGGAAATGTGCTCCGCGAATTGACTTCCAGAACTTCATATCAATTACGGAAAGAACTAGGAACACCACAACATCAACTACTATCAAAGCCCAGAACCCAATTGTAATTCCAACAAAGGATCCTCGCCCGAAACTGAGTTTCAAATCAGCGCCACATTCGAATCGGCACCACAAACTACAATAAAATCCACAGTCCACCACGCTACGCTACGCTACGCTACTCTGATCACCCACAAAGCATTAAGATATACTACTTTAAGCCCACCGAATCAGCCACCTAATAATCACGAACCCGGTGTTCAAAGGGCTTTAAAACAACCCTAACCCTTCCTCTAGAATAACAGTAACGAAGGCAGCAATTTTGTTAGCGAAGCTCGCTAAACATTCACGAATAAAATTAGCAACTAGGAGAAGCAAGCATCTGAACCGAAATGGCAACAATTGTCAGTTCAGGCAGCCCTCTCCAAAACAACATCGAAAACCAACAATCCACCACCAAACACCCAAATCCCCCAATCAAACATAACCCCAAAATCAGCCCAACACCTGCAATAAATCATACATTTCCATAAACCCCAAAACTCCACAATTATAAACTCTGAAATCAGCCCATCAATAGCCCAAACCAACACCGGAATAAAATCTACAATTATGAAGAGGAAATAGGGAATTACTCCTCCACGGAGGGAACGGCTGCAACCGGTGAGGGAACGGCGTCAAATGGGTGAATCGACGACAGAAATGCAGCCCTCTCATTTTCTCTCTAGAACAACAAATCTCACCCTCTGAAGAACTGAAATCAGGGTATAGGGGATGTTAACTCAAGCTCCAAACCAACCAAAAGTGAAGGAAATGAAGGATTGAAGGGAGGAGAAGGGTTCTTTGGAGAGAAAGAGTTGGAGTCGGTTTGGAGAGAAAGAAAAAAAATTATTTGAAAATGAAATGATGTGTTTATATAGGGGAAGCCAACACTCATCTCGAGATAAAATCCAACGCTCGAGAATAGCTCAAAAGATCTAACTTGGTCGTTAGAACACACAAATGGTCAAACAAAAACAGAGGGAAAAATCATAACAGAAATATGCCCGAACATAAATAAGCAGTCCAAAAATTAACAGTTGGTAAAAGGAATCCATCCAATGAAAAAATAAAGGAATTTATCAGTGGAAAGCCACAGAAATCCAAGGCTAACTAACGATTCCCCAAAATCACATCCACATCACCACACCACCATAAAACACTATCACCAACCCACACAGGGGTTCCTTATATCTAAACACCACCTCCACCGCCTGATGACCATCGAAACTCCTAACACTCAGAAAAGGAATCTAACTACCAGAAACCTAACCGAAAAGAAAAATGGATGCGGAATGGATAGAAAGGATTATATGCAAATGTGTAACGCGTAGGAGTATATGCAAAAAATCAATGAATAACAATATAAGCATAATAATAATAACACTTAATAAATAAAAAATATACCCTGAAAATCCGGGACATTACAAAGGTTGTGTCCATTATTTTGGCACTTACTGTAAAATCTTAGTCGGGCAATCAAACCTGACATTTTTATCCTTATCCTCTTTTGTGTGTGAGGTCAACCGGGTTGTACCCTTTGGTATAGGTGCACGAACATGTTAGTCAGTTTTTAAAAATTTTCACTGCTCTATTCCTTAGATAGGAATCCATATAGGTTCATAAACCGCGTTGTGTCTATCATTTGCGTAATCCTCAGGATGGAGGGTAGTTGGATCAGTATTAATAAGATCGAGAGCGCGTACTCCGTGTTTACAAGGTATCCCCATCATTTGCTACCAACAACAAGAACAGGTACCATCTTCAATATTTACATAATCGGTTCTACCATAACTAGTCATCTGGAAATGATGACGTTTGGTATGAACCCTGCAAGTTAGTGAATCTGCCATAAACTTTCTATGTTACATCGACATCATGATTAACATTTTGGCTACTTTATAGTTTGAGTCTTTTTGAAAAATTTGCCTGATTATAGAAGCAACCCATCTACTAGACGTTGCCTTATACGCATTCCCCTTATTAGTTGTTACGATGATGCTGGTATGAACAGAATAATAAGTGTTGATTATATATAGTGGTGAACCAAGCAATCTTATCGCATTAATTTGTCACGGGTAGTTATGGCCTTTACAATATACCTGGACTTTATATTCGTTGCTCAGTACGTGGATGAGATCGAATTTGTTTACAATTGCATAAGCTCTTATGTGATTCTTGAGTACAATCCTATCTTGAAATACATCACCAATGTTAAACCCTTTATTGAAGTTATAGAGATCCTCAGTGTATACAACGGATTTGAACTGAAAATCTAGGAGATCTTTCACATGTTGGGGTCGTGATTCCAAACTTAATTCAACTGGAGGACAAATGGCAAAAAAAATGCACTTGGGATGATAAATTATGTATAATCACAAGACAAGTATTACAGCGAACATGTTACATGTTTGACAAATGCTAAGAACTACAATACAAATGATAAATTCTATGTGATTACCAGAAGGTTCATCTATAATAGGGTAATCAATAATAATAGGTTCAAGATGTTCATTTTAAGAGGTAAATCAACAATAATTGGTTCAGGATAGTCATTTCTAAGAGGGAAATAAGCAACAATAGGTTTATTTGAGAGAAGAACATAAGTATCCATAGTTTTTAAAGGTTCATTTGATTGGGGAACACCATCCACCATAGGTCCAAACCTACGTGGATTAAGACCTCTACCATTTGTTTCAGGGTAACCCCTGTATTCGAGTTCAGATTCAGGAAATGAGTCATGATGCGAAGGTCCCCTCATATCAAACCCCCCAATAATATTTTGAGATAACCCAAATACACTTACTGAACAAATATTTTTTGTATGCAACCCTTTACCTATACCAAAATCAAAACCAAAGTTTTGGGAAAGTAGCCTACACTCATTAACAATCCATATATGAAATGGTGTGTTAGGATTTCTTTAATGCATACTGATTATTACAGAATAGTCCTGGACTGATGAAATTTTCATTGCACAACCATGAACAAAGTTTTACAGCTTACAACCCTGATGATGAATTTTGCTTATTTATTCAAGGAGTCTAACAAAATTTGTAAATGATGTTTGCTCTATAAGTGAGGTAAGTTTTGTACTTGTTCCTTTTTAACTAATGATTGATTCATTTTTTAGAGGTACGATATTCCTACTAAAATAAATAATGGTGTAAAGCTCAACTTCAGCCACTCTTGTAACTAATGATACAAAAAAAGATGATAAGTACAAACAATACAGATAATAATGATGCAAAGTACAAATGATAAAGTTGAAAAGATAAATGATACATATGCTAAGACAAATTGTATAAAATAATTTGAAACAAACTAAGTCATGAGTGGATGTTATAAGTAGAGACAAGAGTAAAATTAAGTCAAGAGAGGATATAAGTAAAGACAAGAGTAGAGTAAAACTACAATAGTAAAGATATAAAATTACAGTCAAGACAAATGATAAAGATGCGAGAACAAATGATAACGATGCAAGTGACAAATGACAAATGAAAAAATCAATAAACATCATTTTCATATGGTGATGCGGATGCAAAGTTAGAGATGATATTTCTTTCAAAGATAAGATAACCTATGCAAAGATCAGAGAAGGATAACATTGAGAAAATAATAGCGATTTTAGTGGAGATAAACAATTAGAATAACCTGGTGATGCGGATACAAAAGAGCTTGAGTTTATGCAGATATTGGCAGATATTAAGACTATTCATCAATATTTAATAAGTAGTTGATTGAGTCTAACCTTTTATGGGCATGCCTAGTTTGGTATGTCGGTGTCATGATGTTATGCACTTTATTCATGAGCCTTCTTTTCTAGGGAATATAGGTTCCAAAATATAATCACTAACTCGATCCCGAAGCGAAACCAAAATAATATATTACTCGTCTGGACTCTTAATCCATTGATCCTCGTTGGTGAAATAGTCTTGCAATTGCATTCTTGTAAGCATTGTAATGGAGATGTCTAAATATCTTAGCGTGCAAATCCTATTAATGATGCACTAATAAAAGCCATCTCTACCAACTACCTTGTGCTCTACTAGTGACGGTGTATAAACTACCATCGAGAGGTCAAGAGCTTCGAGGTTGGTATGAACCTATTGGCCTTGTGTCTATTTGCTCGATTCGTGTGGTTTATGAGCTATTGCACGAGCCCTAGAGAATCTAGTTAGGAATTGATGGTATGTGGGCCAGATGGCCTTTCTGAAGAGCGTGATAACAAAATTATTTTAAAATGCTATGTGACAACTTCTCATTGGCCCTTGTGTTACATCCTTCTAAAGTGTGCGGCTTCCCCTGGATGAAATTGACACTCCCTTTTGCCTCAGTACTTAGTTGTTTTTTTTTTTGGAATTCTCTTCAAGGTATTTTAACAAATACCTCTTATGGATGCTACACTTTAAACACTTAGTGGTTTTAAGATGTATTCTATTTGGGGCATTTACACAAATATGTTTATATTCATGCATAAATATCAATCGATACCTTAACAAACACCAATTAAATCACAACATACATAAAAACAAACACATTAACTTATATTTCATAAAACGACTAACATGATCCGAATTAAAACAATGCATATCAAAGTACGATAACACTCAAAATAGTAGTAGGGAAAGAAAAATAAATATAAATATGCCTAAGTTGGATGCCCTTTCTGCTCACAACGCCTTAGACTATTGTCATAGGTACACTACACGTCTAGTTCTGTCTGGTAGGTGATATTCATCTCAGCTAGTCTCTCTCCTGTAAGTCGGACAATCTTATGCGATTATCTCAGTTATTCCTCTACCTCATTTGCATGCTCAATGTAGTACCTCGAATCTTCATATGTAGCATGCCACATTCCAATGTTTAGATGTCACAGCTCATTTATAATATACCTAGGTGGACACAGGTGAGGGAATGGCTAGGATTGGTATTTGTCTGCGCTCTCCGTCGGACGCTGTCATATCCATGAACCATCCCATATCCTAAGCTTCCATATCGTCCACTCCATAATTATCCACCTGAGACGATGAAGCTCAGGCCTCACTAGATCACGCCCGAATATCCACATATTTCTAGTTCTCTTCACCAAAGTGCAACCTATCTTAGGATTTGGATGAGCCCCACACCAATATGTCATGTAATCCACATCCTCGTCCTTAATAATATTGCTGGCATCATAGAAGTTCAGCTCTTTAAATTCTTCATAAAATTGCATATCGTATCATAGGGACTCCATAATTTCCTTTTATGGGTCATAAGGACCATCATCCCTGGTGACCTGACACGTACATCAGTCCCCTAAATATTAAAGATTTCTATCTTGGTACGAGACTAATACCAATAGAACCCTCTTCGAACTAAGAACCTTAACATGTTTTACCTCCAAACAAATTGTATATAAAGACCTCACCCGTGGTTGCCAGTCTATGTTGTCTCTGCCCTTCCACTCTATCATGTTCCTAATCAACTCGAACAAATGATGGATTTTAGCCCCCGACTGTTGCCTTATATCTTTGGCCCATGTACCTATACGGGGAAAAATATGTCTGAAGTTTGGAACCTTCACAAGGTACATCCCAACCTCAAAATATTCAAAGAACCAAAACTTTAAAATCTCAAATAATTTACATAACAATTTTGGTTTAGTCCCATCTTTCACAACAGATGCTAGATTTAGACCCTTGTATAATACAACCTTTATCAGAGTACCCCAATCAAATGTAAGCTACCAATAATATGCTCGTCTGTCACAGTCGCCAAATATCCTGCCACAAGCGAAGTACTACCATTTGTGAGGAACAGGTTGCCCATCATATATGCAACAAATGCCTGCGCATACACAATTTCCAGTTCTGAATTGTAATTGGGATTTTCTGGATCCAAGTCTTTTTCCATGACTTCAAATACAAGCATGTGACATTACCGTACCTGATGTCCTTGCTTGTTATCCCATAGAACATCTTTAATGCTTCATTCAATCCCGAATACTTATCATTGTAATTGAGTTATTGGCGCATCCCATAGAAGAGACTCGTTATCATTATGAAATCTAATGGTATAATCCCAAGTTTATCACAGGGGAAGTAAAAAGTATGGGTGGATGGCCACCAACGCTCCACGAGAGCATAAATGAGACAATTATCTGAATTCTCTGCCTTAACTGATAAAAACTTTTTAAAACCCATGTTGTCGATCAATCTCTTAAAGGTTGGATATTTAGATATCCACTCGTACCACTTCATAACCTTATCTAGTTCTCCCTTAGTCTTTTTGTCATCTTGATTCTACAAAAAAACAAACACAAACACATTAATTTTCCATTCAGGCATTTTATCAAACATTTTACAACGAACATGTTAATGATTGAATTTACAAAATAAACTTACCACTATGTCCTCCGATTCGATATAAATGTGTACCCAGTTGTCCGGAAGGATGTTCACACAGTGCAATTAGGCAATGGCTGGGACGGGATCATCCTCCATGAGGTAAAGAGGCCATATGTGCATTATCGTTTCTTTGTCCATACGTATAACCGTCGTGTTAGAATTATACATGCTTTTGGGAAACTTATATGTCGGCTTTAACAATGACTCTTTCCCCAACATTTTATTGGAGTGAACAAGAAGGAAGATGATAGAGGAATTCAAATTTTAGGAGGTTGGGGGGAAAATACTCCTACAAAAACTAAGTATGTGTTGGTTTTGCCCAAAAAACAACTAAGTATGGGAGGAAAGGAAACAATGTTTTATTACAGTTTAAGCCGCGCTTTTTGAATGGCGCAACAACTAAACAAATAAGCCTGCCACGGGGTTACTTCTCATTAGTCTATATGCCGCACCTTCTAAAGGGCTAGACACACATAAACTGTAAGATGAAGCCAGGTGGCCTCATCTCAGCCGTCAATGATGTTGCGCCCTTTAGAAAGCTGTGTGGCCAAATTTACATGCGGTGGATTTTCAACTGCTATGGATTTTTTTGGTAGAGCATAAAAAAAGGGTTTTTGGTGGTTTTAAACCACCTAGCTGCTGCATATGCTATAATGATGCCATTTGTTTTTGTTTAACCAAAGTACCATTACTTCTTTAGAATTTGATTTGGATATAGGTTATCATTATAAAATTACCAAAGTGACATCGGGTTTAGGGAGAAGATGTAAAGGTTGTCTCGCACATGTGTGAAGGGTGTGCAAGGGTGACTAGTAATGTTAAAGTCCCTTGTCTAAGAGGGAGATGACGAGAAAAAAATTATGAAGAAGAGTACAGATATACAATTTTAATTTTTTTTATATCTTTTGCTTTTAGCTCAACCTATCTTATAAATACTCCATTTAGTTGTTGCTTTGCCCTAAGTCGACATAATATGCACTCAAAACAGTTCCAACAATCCCCATTTATCCATACAACGTTTGAGTTATGTAGATGGTGTGTGGACTAGTCGAATGCAGTATGAGTTTGTGTCTCGAGAGATTCAAATATCATATCCGTAGATCTTTTAAAGGATTGAATCTCCTATGTTCATCACATATTCAAAATCTTGTGTCAACTCTTTCATCTCAAACACAAGTATAGTACGACGAAGATACCCGTGGATTTTATTTTTTGTTGCATGCGATCCATAAAAATATTTTCTCCTGTCTTGTCGAATTAAGTGGATTAAAATTATTTTAGTTTGATTTTTATTCTGACAACTCAACTCAAACACTGTTAGGGATTGAAAGTGTTTAAGTCAAATTAGGCTTTATCAGAAATATCAATTAAAATTATATGGAAAAATAATCTAGGATCTCTGATTGGATTTTGTCTTAAAACCGATTCATTGGCAACCCTACTAAAGGAGTTCAAAGCTCACCGCACAAGTTCCAAATTACATGCATGGGGAATTAACAAGAAAAAAGGAGCTAATTTGGTGGCTTGCCTTTTCATTTTTTTTTGTAACTAGAGTTATCTGGGCGATCTGGCTAGACCGCCAATTCCCGACTAGATCCTATAAGGCTCGTGCAATAGCCAAACCACACGAACTAGGCAAGTTGGCACAAGACCAATGGGCTGTGAGATTCAAACTCTTGACCTCCAAATGGTTGTTGCACACTATCAAATACTAGAGAATAAGCTAGTACCTTTGTCCAGAGCACCAGTACCAGCTGTAGGCAGCTAGAGATGGTTTTAAAAAAGTAAATCAACGGACCCTCAAAACAATCTGTTTGCTTGCTAGTTGGGATGGCAATGGGGCGAATTTGAGGTGGGGGAGCTAATCCCATCCCCATCCCCGTTTAGGTTCTAACTCCCCATTCTTGCTCCTATACCCGTTGAAGTTAAATGGGGATCCCCGAATCTTCCCCACCTTACAAAGCCTAATTCCAAACCCACTCCATCCCCGCCTCATTTAACTAAAAAAACTGTTAAAAATAAGAGGATCCTTACAAGTACCCTTAAAGAAAGAACAAAAACTAAATGTTAAAAAATGAGAGATCAATGGACAATGGACCATCACAAGCAGTAAGCACCCTTAAAGAAATAACAAAAATTAAATGTTAAAAATGCACTATAGAAAAGAAAGTTCACAAATAATTAAACCATAACTAGAAATAACATTTATGTGTTTTTTGGTTGGTAATGAAATAAGAAGAAATGAAAGGTGTAATGAGATGAATATCTTGAGGAGACCGATGCTACATTTTGTACATCCAAAATGGCATGCACTCGGCACTACACCAACAAACACCAAAAAGAGCAAAACTATTAGACTACATAAAACATATTAGATATCTTCGTCAAGCCAAACTTAAAAAATAGCTCAATTATTTTCATAACTAGACACCGTGATTCACATCTTATTTGTAATAGTAGCTACTGAATACAAATGGAATTAAGAAACACAATCACAAACACTGGATTCTGCCATGTCCTCCTATAATCAACACATTACAAACACCTATTCAACCACTATTATCATCACGCATAAATACAAAGATCAAAACTCTTCTTAACTTAAAGATACCCAATGATCTAGATGGAGCAAAAACAATTCTTATGAGCAAAACAATAGTTACTTGAAGGAGATTTTTTTGAGATACCATTAGGGTAATAAGTGTAGCTCATGTAACATTTGCTCAAATATATTTGACCAGAGATTGAGCTCCCACACTCAACCTCAGCTTTGTGGACTTTACTCTTTAGACACCCCACAATCCCCATCACTCAAACTCTCCTCGCATTGAGCCAACATCCGCAGACTCAAAACTTGTTTCATAAAGCCCATTACCACTCACTATCCCACTTTCCAGTCTCTATTGCTGAAAACGTAGTATACATCTGCTCCCCATACCACTCCCCACTGTATTCGAACCCTCACAAGTCTTATACAACAACTCAATTCCTAAAATATGAGGAAACCCATTAAGCTCATAATGGAGATGCAATTGTTTCAAGGTAATTTGATCCACAAAACCCCATTTTCACAAAACCCTAAATTTAATCTCTGAAAACTTACCTCCATCGATTCAAACCATGCTCATTTCAATGTAATTGAGATCAAAACCATCAATTGAACCCTCGATTAAAACTTTATTGATTGAAACCCTAATTAAAATCAATGAAACCAGATCGAGAGAAGAGAGAAAGAAGAAAGGATATTGGATTTTAGAGAGAGTGATGGAGAGAAGAGAGAAGATTGGGTTGAGACTTAAGATTTAAGAGTTGGGGAAGGATTTAGAGACACACTTAAAAATCAAGCACTTAAGTCTCACTCAATACCAACCACTTTCTCAAAATTGGTGATTTACTATATAGAAAATGAGGTGAAAAACCAAATAGCCTATCCTGCCCCACTTTCTCTACCTGGCAGTCACATCCTATTACTGTCTCTCTATCCCTTTCTTTTACAAAGATTTAAAACATCACATTGTTGTCTTTCCCAATTTCTCTCTCTTACAAGCCAAATTCTGTTATACTCACCACCATTAGAGTGCAATTCAAATTTCCTAAACCTTCCCTAAATTCCCTCCCTTAAATCTCTTTATCTCTCTCGAATAGTTTCTCTCTCCATTTCAACTAAACTAATTATCCCTCTCGAACAGTTTCTTACTGTTGTACTCATTATTAGAGATAGGGGAGACAAGTTTCTTTTCATTGGGATTTCCCTTCATCTTTTCAGGGAAGGGAATAATTAAAGATTTGCTGTTGCGTTGAATATTGAGGTCCTAAATATTGGAGAACAGAAAGAAAGTAAAAATTGACATCTATTTAAAGGTATTGGAATTCCCTGTTATACCTTGACAATACCCCAATATCCCCCATTAATTATAGTTTATTTACAATTGAAATTATAAATTTCTTTCGTCTCTGTGCATTGTACCCCTAGTTTATGTCCCCTCTGTGCATTAGATAGGCAAAATTGTCGAATTCAACAATATGGCAATGGGATTAGAGTTATGGAAACATGGTATTGTCGAATTCAATAATTTAACTATGAAATTAAGCTTAAGAAAAATAGAAATTGCTGAAATTGACAATTTAACTATAAAATTGGACTTAAGAAAAATAGAAATTGTCGAAATCGATAATTTATCAATTGTAACTGGAGTTATGAAACAAAATATTGTTGAACTTAACAATTATAATAATGTACATGAAGCATTGTATATATAACATTGTCGATTTTGACAATTACCTAGTACAATTGAAGTTATATATATTTAATATTATCGATTTCGACAATATTGTATTGAGACTTAGACTAATTTCCATAAATTTGTATATAGGTACACCATAAAAGAAAAAGTACCTCCTACATCTTCCAATAGAAGAAAAAGAGAGTTGGATAGAGCAGACCTGAAATACCCAGACTTTGGAGATCTAGTTACATATTAGAGAAAGAGAAAAATTATTGAGACGATAATAGTGGCCCCTCCAAACACTGTTGAACAATTCCCTCCCAAATTTGAAACTACAAATGAGAGTATTTCTGAGCATACTTGTCACGCCCCAAAATCCGATAATCGGTAGCTTGACCAATTACTAGATTCTGAGTAGTGCAGGTCGGGGAATCCAAAGATTCTACCCCACAAATAACCAAGCCGTAGACAAATTCTGGCTCGACTATTCACATATAACAATAATCATCAGAGTAAAGAAATGAAATAGCAACATAACGGAAGCGAAAAACATATATACATATCTGACAAAAATATATTCAATGTACAAAATAAGGTACAACAACATACGCTGAGATAATAACAAAAGTCTAAACTAAAACTGGTCGTCAGCGTTAACTGCTCTAAATACTGCTGAGACTCTCAGCAACTCAAACTACTCAACCTTTGAAAGGGGGGAAACAATACGAGAGTGAGCAAAACCACGGATCACTGAATACCTAACAAGTCTAAATAGCATACTTGTAAACAGATACAAATAAGGAGAGTGAAATGAAACAGATAGAGTAAGTTAAAGTAGAATAATAGTAACTAATAGATTCATGATCTAAGTAACTGAGTAGTAAGAACAAAAAGGAAATATAAGAGCAACCATAGTAAGAATAATGAATATAAGAAAAGGAGGGAATGTGACAATGAGGGAAAGATGCAATAATATGTAAATGATGTGATATGTGCTAAGTTCTAAATGCTAACTGAGTTGATGTTGAAAACGTGATGCAATCCTATTATAATAATTAATGGTTGATCAACCGCTAGCATGTTTAACTTAAAGAGATCTATTAAAGGGATACAATGGGTACGATTTTTGTCAAGCTCGACCAAGCTAGTGGATACTCAATTGATCAAAGTGTTCCGAGCTTTTCAACCCACGGAGTCAACGTCCGAACTATATTTCATTCCGAGGAGTTTCATCCTCAAGGATAAGCCCTGTACCGGATTATAAATACTTTCTCATACCTTCCTACACTCCCGGATGGGTTTATAAGTATGATAGTATCCATCCTAGACCCACCTATAATTTTAACCTGATATAGGACTTCTGCGATCCTATCGGAGGTCAAGCGATGTAGAGCTTTGTTATGTATCCAATCTCGATAAGTTAAAAGAGTTTACATGATTTGAAAAGATGCAACAGATCTCGAGGATCACAATGTAACAGCCGTGAACCCAGTAAATAAACACAGGATTACCACCTACAAAAGAGCGTAGCAGCAATCCTAAACAAAATGGCCAATGACTCGGTTGCACCATCTAAACCGATAAAACAGCAACCTAACCGTCATCACAACTAAACAACTTTAGTCTCTAGAAGACTGAACCCAACAACAAGAATGCAACTACTAGTAACTACACTAACAACTTCTAGCAAAACCCAAAGCCAATGTAACTATAGTAACTAAAGAGTTAACAATTATACGAAGAAGTAATATGAAAATAAACCCTAACTGATCACAACACGTATATGCTCAGAGTACTACTCTAATCAACATCTATTAGCTGGTAGAGGAATTTAGAAATGAAGGGAAAACTCGCCTGAAGGAAATCCCAAGTCCTGCGGAAAACCAACCCGGAAACCCAACTACGATCCGCGGAAAAGTAAATGGAACGCCTGGTAATCTAACATACACTAGGAACAACAAATAATTTAAGGAAACGAGAATAAAATCTAAACCCTAGAAATCAAACCCTAAGCCAAATCAAGCGGAATTGACGGAAAGGAATAAGGGAATTACTTACCGAGGATAGGAGAAGAGATCGCGGCGAAGCTGAGGAGGAATCTACGAGTGAAGAGGAAGGTTGGATTAGGAGTGAGGAGGAGAGAGGAAAAGGTTAGGGAGGGGAGATAGTGAAGGAGTGAAGAGAGGAATGAAGAAATGAAGTATATAAACCCAGACGCAGCTGAAATTGCGCCTCTGCTCGAATAGGGTAGATCTTGTTCGAGCAGATAAAGGATTGTTTGAACAGAAGGTTGCAGGGATGAAAGAAAACTGTCCCTGAAAGATCTTGTTTGAATAGACAAAGTCTTGTTCGAACAGATTTGGTCTTTTCAAAAATTGGACTTACCAGAAAAGCTAAGAAATTGCCGGGAGACACCACGGAACACCCCGGGCACCACGAAACTCCACGGACCACCTCCACCACTACACAAACACTTCTATGAAACCAACCAAGGTTCCCCAAGGTGAACACACCACCTCTACCGCCCCTCGGCAACCAAAACGCCTAAGCCCCCTAAAAGGAATCTTTTCCTCGGGCGACCCCGGAAATCTACCGGCTACTCCAACGGTTCACCGGAACCACCCCAAATCGCACACACAACACATAAATACCATTACCAAACTTTCTACAAGCTCCCAAGGCCACAAAACCACCTCTAACTCCAAAACACCTCCAAACCGCCTAAAACTACTAAATGAATCTAATACTAAACCACCGAAAGGAATAAATGGATGCATAAATAATGAGTAGAATGGATGAAAGAGTACATACAGAAAATGAATTCGGAACTTAACATGAAGGAAATGAATCTAATATGCCAATAATATTAAGAATAGGATTAAGAGTGAATATTAGGAATAATTAAATACGGGTCATTACAATTATAGAGCTCACATTGAAGATGGTGACGAGGTTCGAGTGAGTGGGGGTTCTCAAATTCAGAGTGAGTCAGCCCAAGCTACTTTGGGAGATTAATCAACGCTCCCAGCAGATTGTGATGTTAATATAGATAGTCTAGGGAGAATTGTGAGTGTAGTACTGTAAACAACGAAGACGAGAAGGATACAAACAATGAAGAGGTTGGCCCTATTGATACTAGTTTTCTTAGGAGCTTCAAGTTCCATAGAGCAAGGTCGATCGCGCTAGGTCAGGTATAATACTTAATTATTATTTGTTATTCCCATTATTTGGTAAATTTTGTTTTGTAACCACTCATTTTTTTAACATAATCGATGTTATTATTTAGGAGAAGGCATGCCTTCATGTTCACTATCACCCGTCAACGTGAGATCTTACAAAGGAACCACAAATGGTCCAAGATTTGGTTAAGTTATAAGGTTTACATTGAATTGGAGCCATATCCTATGATTCTTATAACTCCGGCTTTATTTTTTCTTATGCCAAACGTTGGTAGCTGGAAACTAATAGTATCCACTTAAAATGGGGGGAGATGACTCCAACTTTGGATAATGTAGAGCAACTGATTGGCTTTGGTGTAGATGGTGATGCCACTATAATTGGCGGGACTTGGAGATTCTTCACGCTTCTCAAGGTATTCGAGAAGAATCTTTTGCTAGATTTAAAAAGACTCAAGGCTTTAAAAGCTGGTGGTGCTGGTAATTCTTTGTTAATGAAGAAGCTAAGAGAATATTATACATACAAATTGGAGAAGCTCTCAGTGACGGTACTGCTGCGAAAGCCAAGAAGAAGGGGTTAACAGCCAGGTCTGTTACTCGTGCATACATGTTATATGTACTTGGTTTCTTTTTATTCCCCATAAAAAAGGTACTGATGTCAGCGTACGGTATCTAGACTTGTTTGCCAAGGACAAAGCGGTAAAGAAGTGGTCACGGGGGTCAGCAATTTTGGTGGTGCACATATATCATAATCTTGGTGCAGCATCTCGAGATGATGAGAGTCAATTTGCATACTATACCACGCTACTCGAGGTGATTCCCATACTCCTTTACTAATAATTTGTATACATATGCATCCACCTATCCCTTTACTAATTTGATTTTGTTTATCAATATACATGTAGTCGTGGAATTTTGCACATTTCCCAAAGCTTGCTGGGATACTGACGAAGATGGATTCTGACCAATACGAGCACTTTACATGCCGTTAATGGGACGGATTTGTTATAGATAGATATGGTGGTCTGGCTTTACTAAAGTTTAGGGAAGCATTGGACAAATACAAAGTTGATGATATAAGTTTTTTAGATGAACTATCCCATATTTTTTTGGTAGTATACACAGGTCTATAAGTCACTGTTATATACTTAGATAAACAACCAATATGTAAGTACATATTTTCGAAGTCGACAATATTGGTAGTATATTTCTTACCCATTGAGAACAAACCCTATTGTATTTACCACAAAGTCTGACATCATGATATGGAATACTGCTTTGCCTTACAACGATTGTTGGAATACATTTTTGCGGATGGACGAATGCATGAATACATCGTGGACGTGGAGAATTACAAGAATGGGAGTTACATACATCTTACAGAAGCCGTGTGGGTCAAAGAACCAGATGGGGAGAAGCATTTGTATTATATCCAGCTCAGTCACTTCATTAAGACTCAGACTATCAACTAATCGATCAGAAGCAAAAGACGTCGTGCTGCCTAATGTCATGACCTATCCATGAACGATAAAGAGGCTTATTTACTTTTCGTATCCAGTTCCAAATGCACAAGGATTTCTTTTGATGACTGTGATGTTAGTCATGTCAACTTTCCTCACCATGATGCTTTTGTAATCATGCTAAAAATGAGAAATGTTGTACTACACATAATGATGATAGATACTGGAAGTTGTATTGAACTACTATTTCACAGCACGATTGATCAGATGGGATTGGCCGACAAGGTGCATGAGCGAACATGTTAAAATTGGAGCAACCTATCTTTACTTCTTTAAGATGCATAAGGACTGCCCTTTATCTCTTGAACTCTTTCAATTCTTTACTTAAACATCTATAGGAGCTGTAAAGGTTACCACCTCCTGTTGACGCTGTTTGCGCCGCGATCGGGGTATCAAATTCTCGACCTCCTCCTCATCCTCTTCTGACAACAATTCCCTTGCCCTAGGAATGAATCTTTTACCAGCAAATTTCTCTTCCTCTTTGGTAAACCACATATTTTCAGCCTTGGCATTCTCAACATCAAAATCCTTCCCATATTCCATTAAGAACTTCCTAAATTTGTTTTCTACCCTTGCTAGTTTACTCCCATAAAAATTATTGACAGTTGCTATATGACGCTCATGCTTTAATCGAGTTGTGAATTTTGTTCGCGACGGATACAAATACTCATTCAATTGTATATGCACCTTGTACAGTCGCCTGCGTATGCCTTTTTACAATATACCTAACACCCTTACATCAGCTTCCACCTTCATTCGAATAGTCACTTCTATTGATAATCGTGTCGCTAAGGATATTTTTTACTCCACATGTTGTGATATTTCATCCTGTAACCCCTTTACCTCACCCTCTAATTTCTGTTAAAACTCTATTTACTCTTTTCTTATCCCAAAAAATATAATTCTTATTGCCCTCCGATCCTACATAAAGCCAAACACATCAGATAAAGGCTTTATATAACCCCCTATAATAGATACACCAGCTCAAGTTGAATATTTTCTCGCCTCTACACTATGACGATTACGTACTTCTTGAGCTAAAAACATAACTCAAGCTGGGTTTGGTACTGTAATGGTATATTTTATGGGAGGAAAGCCTCCACCAATACTTGTTCGTAAGGATTGCATAATAAAGAGCTAAACAACCAAGATTTAGGTGTAAAACTCAGCGATATTGAGAAAAACCATGACCACTAGGAGGATTTGATGTAAAATCTAGTAGATGCTAGTTATTACAAGTTTTCAGAGTGTTGCTAGTATTTAGTATTAAGAAATATATGACTTGCGATCCCTTTAGAACCTATTCTCTTAATGTATTTATAGTATATACAAGCAGCTTACTAAAAGAAAGAAAGAGTATCCTATTCTGGGGGTAGTGGGCGAACTTTGCAGATCTCTAACAGATCCTTCTTGACCGGGCTTCAATGGCTACTTTTGGTAAGTCAAGGACTTGCAGAATCTTCTAGAATGTTGAGCTTTCTTCGACTACAGAGTGCTGAGTTGTCTTCGACTATAGAATGCTAGCTTATTCTTGTCGAATCTAGAGAATATGATACTACAATCGCCCGATTCTCGATAGAAGTACTTGTAGTTGTGTCAAGAAGAAAAATAGAAGTGGAAGAGGTTCTCGAATATTCTTAGAAGTTTGCATATGTCATTACCGAGGTCAAGGTGAGCTGTATCTAGCCAGGTTGGTTTCAAGGCATAATTAATGTTGTGCATTGAATGTAGGGGGAGGAAGTCAGGTATAAATTAGAAGTTATGGAAGGTGGGATGGTGGTGTTTTGTTGAGTGATGTCGCCCCAAATATGGTGGATGATGCATTCTAGAGCTGAAGACGGTGAACGTTCTGACGAAATCTAGCACAGACCAAGAGATGAAAAATGGTTATATGATCGAATCAGAGTATTGGGGTGGGATCAAATATCAAACATAGATGAGATGTGTCTATTGGAAATAGTGTTATCATCATGTAGTTGTGAAGGTAATGTATGGTACCAGTTGGGGGGTGAAGGGGTAACTGTCAGTGCTGGTGAGAAAGATTTGAAGCTTGGATGGGCGTCTAGAGATCTTGTCGAACGTGTGAGTGTTCTTGTAATTTTTTGTTGCCTTTTTCCTGCTAAAGCGTCTCTTTGAAGTTCAGTGACTTGAGAGTCATTGAACTTCGAAGACTAGAAAAAGGCTTTAATGTCCGATTTTGGTGAAAAGCAAACATCAAAATTAGTGACATGTTGAAGTAAGTTAGTAAGAGCAGATAAATTGTAATAGAAGAAATATCAAGTATTTATCAATGAATGTAATCGAAAGAGATAGATATCGAATGTAAGAAATGAGAATGTAATCGAATGAGGGAGATATCAAATGTATGAAACAAGTTATGAAATAAATAAATATATATTTTTTTCAATTTATTTCTGTGTGGTGCATCGAGTACTAAATATGATTAGAACATTGTGGTATAATTTTTTTGAATATTTCCATGTGTGTAAAGTCGAACGTAGATGGATCTGTAGGGCCAATGATTAATGCCTAGGGTGATTGATTTGACTCTGACTGTGTCGAGTTCAAAAGCATAATAAATGTAGGTCAGTTGTATGTTGTCTGGAAGGATTATCAATAGAGGGTGTTATTGGTTGAAGGATTGCATTATTTCGTCGAATGTGATATGTACATGTTAACTATAGGAAAATAAAGATTGTGTTAAACAAATTGCTGTCGAAGAAAAAGATAGTCAACGTATGTCGAATATGATCTCATAAGTATAGGAATTGGTAGGATAATATGAATAGGGGAATATATTTGCAAAATAAATATGGCAAGATGTGTTCCATTAGGTGATGGTATAAAGTATAAGGAAAACGATGTAAATAAGCTATTAGATAAGGTAGATCGTGCATTGAAGGATCTGAATGTGTCTGCAGAAATTTTTCGAGAATTTGGAGGATTGAAGTACGAATGTAGAGGTTTATTAATGGGGAGAAGATTAAGAGTCAAAGATGTCGAGAAAAAATGCATGAAGTATCTGTGAACTTCGAGGAACTAGACGGTCGCCATGTGGTACGGTGAACAGTCATGTGGGGACTATAAATATGTCAGAGGTGGGTGACTGTTCATATCTTTTGCAAACTAAATTATTTTTTGAGGGAGATAATTGTTGTTGCTCGTCGCTAAAGTGGTTAGATACGATTGCTAAGGAGGAGATTAGTGTATTGATCAAAAGGGCCAGGTGAGTAAATGAGAGGGATATAGAATCAGTACGTAAACAAGGTAAGTGATTCTTTCTAATTTTGTTGTCTAATTTGATGGATTTGGATAGAAGAATTAGAGATGTAAATTGAATAATATAATAGTGAATTGGAAATGAATGAGTTGTGTATACATGTAGATATATAGGAAATAAATGAGTTGGAATAATACGATAGTGAATTGGTAAAATAAATGAGGATCAATAGTTTTGATAGATTGAGAGATGGTGATTCTGGGTTTTTGGTGGGGGAAAAAGAGATAGATAAATATACAGTGGGCCCTATAATTGCAACGCATATGGGGGAAATGGTGGTGATGTGGCCGAATTTGCCAGAGATTATGGTTACTGCCGGATTTTGTGTTGGAGAAAGGGAATTCGTAAAATGGAAATAACTATTTTTTGGCAGGAAAAAGTTAAACGTGTTGGAGAAACTTTTGAGATTCCGGTAATTCGACTAAAAGATAGAAATTAACAAGTTATCGAGGTTACTTATGAAACATTGAAAAAACATTGAGAATTGAGTAGATGGCTATTTAAATGAAAAATACCAAGATGAATTAATTTATATGAACTAAATCGATAACTGTGATAATAAGTATAAATGTAAATGATAGTATCAGATAGTAAAATGAACGAGGTGTTGGAGAGTTATCTCGACAACAATATCTTTATGAATATATGAACTTAGGAACATATATATATATATATCACATATGAAAGATTCTAACTGTGTAAAAATATGGAATCTGATTGGCAGGTTCTAATAATTGTTGAACCCATTTTAAATGATGATAAAGATATATTTGCGAGTCTCGATGATGTAGAGCCCTTGATGATTGATGTGAGAGCTTGTGTGCAGCAATTGGGGTGGGGGAGATACAGAGTAGGTTCGAGCAGTGCAGATACAGGGGGTACTGAACATTTTAAGGTAGTCCCTAGTGTTATCGAAGTATCTGAGGAGGAACTGATGGAGACCGAGGTGGATCATGAGCCTCGACGAATGATTTAGAAGGGAGTGGGGATGGGGAAGAATATGTGGAAGAGGACGAAGAAGCATGTTATGGGGAGGGTTTAGAGACCAAAGAAATTATTAAATTTAAAAAGAAATACGGTATTCCTGGGGATGTGTGACTAGAGAAGTATCAATACGAAATGATCGACCTGGACATACCCTTAGATAGTATTCTGGTGCATCGAGAATAAATAAAGAAAGGGATGAAGCTGCCCTTAGGGCAGATCAGAAAAAATTAATAAATTTCTTCAATGTAACCTAGGATCAATTCAATCCGAATGTATCTGACCTATTTAGGGTATGTGGTGCAATAAATGGTAGACTTAAGGCCAGAGGGGAGGAGGTAATAACTGTAGATGACTTGTGTGTGTACTACACAATGAAAATGAACCCAAAGTTAATAGGGTATCGTTACTTGGCGGGGTTCTTTAAGTGGCCGATGTTTTATGATATGGTGTCAACTGGAGGTCGATACACCGACGAACGTCTACTAGTATCCGAAAACTATGAGTTCGATCAAAAGGACCCAGGGGAGCCCTTAAAAAGAAAAGCGCTTCATCTAGGTCTGTGGTTAGGTAACTTAAATGATTATGTTTGATGTAATTTCGGGTTAGATGTATGTTGTATAAATTTGTATTTTTTCTCTTTATTGCAGCATTGAAGGAGAGCGGTAAAAATGCAGAAGTAGAGGAAGAATTGTATAAGATAAGAAGAGGATTTTTTGGCAAGATCGATAACTTAGCGATTGATCAAGATCAGTTAAGTGAAAATTTTCATGAAACAGGGTTGAAAAGGTCAAGAACAAAAGGTTCAGAAGTGTCAATTATCGGGGAAAAAATGTTGGCAAAGAACAAAAGAGCTACAGATGCGAGTTTGCCCCTGAACAATCCTTCGTTGACAGGGTGCAACATAGATACCGAGATCTATGCTATGCTGGGGGAGCCTTTTGTCAATAACATGAGGAAAAGGAAGGTGAACTGGGAAGTGCCTCTATTGCTGAATCCGAATAGGAATACTTGATAGTCAATAGCTGAGGGTGTTGAAGTGATTGCCAAACCAGCTGTCGTGGGTAGTGGGTTACCTCCACGAGGTTCGAGCAATGTGCTTCCGAAGAAGATGACTGATGGGACATCGAAGAAGAATTTTGTGAAGAAGTTGGAGAAGACTATGGAGTCTTATTCGGTCGGGGCAGATGTGTTGAAGAAAGATATAACGGATTGCATGGTAAGGATTGAATGCTTGGATACTTTTTTCAATGAGGGACAGAGGAATTTGTCGAAGGTAAGAAATCTTAAACCTTATGTTCGAATGAAAAATTTGGTAAGTCAAACAAATACTCATTATATGACTTTTATGCAGATTAAGACGGTGATGGGTGAAGCAATGGGTCATGTTGAGGGTAGTGGTGAATTAGCGAACTGGTTGGTTGCCTATAAAAATATAGAGAAAGAATTTACCATAGAAAATGCCGATTTGATTGCGACTTTGAACAGGTACAAGTTAGAAGCAAACAAGGTGAAGGAAGTGCCATTGGCTGAGATGAAAAAAGTGCTAGAGAAAGAAAAGAAAGAAGCCTTGGAAGTACAAAAGCCGTATTTGAGAAAGATGTTGTCGATGTGCGGAGAACAGTGGAGTTGGAGTTGAACAAAAAGTTCAGGAAGGTGGCAGCTCGGATGAACGAAGAAATTTTTTAAAAGTGCCAGGAAGTGAGGATGCACTTTAAGGAACAGTATGACCTTTGTTTTATCTCTTGTTTGATTGAGTCTTTGATGTGAACCAAGTTTTTACACTTGCCACAATCGTAGAGATGTAAAGATTCAGCTGAACCAAGTGCTATCCTCGATCCAACCTACAGAAATGATCCAAACAAGTTGTAAAAGATGAAGAGTAGTATGACCTTTGTCTTATCTCTTGTTTGGCTGAGTCTTTGATGTGAACCAAGTATTTATACTTGCCACAATTGCAGAGATGTAGTAACGGAAGCCAATCAAGTAATATCCCTGATTGAACTTGGAAAAGATTGATTATAAGCTAGTATTATCTATGCTTGAATCTATAAAATGTGGACGAATGTTCGTGAAGAGAATAAAATTGTTCAAAAAAAACTTTTATTGATAAGCTCGGAATTTACATTGGATGGAGATAAGAATCTCACTTTTGGAATTGAAAAACAAAAAGCGAGAAATGTAAATGGAGTAGTAAGATACCTAACGATAGTATCGTTTCAGTCGTCTAGTGTTCCAAGGATTTGAAATATGGATTCCCTCTTCGGTCATGAGATAGTATGATCCTAGGCCTGAGAGACCTGTGATAATGAATGGACCCTCCCAATTATCGGTTAATTTTCCAGCGTGAGGCTCTTTGCGATGTTGAGGAATATCTCTGAGGACGAGATCTCGGATTTGGAAAGTACGGTTCCTGACTCGGTTATTATACGATCTGGCAAGCATATGATGATATCGACCAAGGTTAACGATGGCGCGTTCCCTGGTTTCATCAATCATATCGAGGCTGCAAGCCAATTCGAACTCATTTTCCTCGTCAGTCAGCTCGTGATCACAGACTGGGTAATGATATTCAGAAGGAATTACTGCCTCAGTGCCATAAGCAAGGAGGAATGGGGTACACCCAGTGGATTGTCGGGGAGTGGTTCGATATGCCCACAGGACGTGAGGTAGCTCGTGAACCTAATTTCCTTTTTTTTGTGAGTGAAGACATTTTTTTAGTCCATCCACGATGGTTTTGTTAGTAATTTTGGCTTGGCCATTGCCTTGAGGGTAGTATGGATTTGATGGTGAGTGGATGATAATGTGGTGATTTAGGAAGGTTATGACCTTATCTCCCACAAATTGGGGCCCGTTATCGCTACGAATTAGGTGGGGGCACCCAAATTGAGTGATTATGTGGTTCCAGATAAAAGAGATGACTTCTTATTCTCTAGTTCGACACAGTAGAATTGCTTTTACCCATTTTGTAAAGTAATCGGTAGCTACGAGTAGGTTACGGCGATTACCTGGAGAGTTAGGGAATTTGTCGACGAGGTCTAGTGCCTATTTTTTGAATGGCCAAAAAACCTTGCATGTATGGAGTTTGAGCGCAGGGGCGCGTATTATATTTCTATGTCCCTGAAAGGTGTCGCACCTACGGGAGTACTCCTCTACTTACTTGCGCATGCCGGGCAAGAATACTTCTTGAGTTATAGCCCGGTTAGCTAATGATCTACCTATGGCGTGGGAGTCACAAGTTCCTTTGTATAATTTGTGGAGCAGTTCGTCTACTTTTGACTTTGAGAGGCATTTGAGGTATGACACTGTAACGGAGAGGCGGTAAAATATACCATTCTGAGTAATGTAACGCTTTGAGTTGTTGATCAGCTGTTGGCGCTCTTTTGGATCTGCTGGGAGTGGTCTTTTAAAGTTGTGTCGACTCCCAGGTAGGCTAAGAAAGGCTTTCGCCAATCGTCGTCTCCCCCTTTATCACCCCTAGTACTGATCATGCATACAGATATGTGATTAATGCTGGGGGTTGAAGTAATCTCGATCTGAAGATATCGAGCTTCCGTTCCCAAGACCCCAGCTAGATATGCCAAGGAATCGACGTGTCTATTTCCCCCCCAAGGAAGATATTCAAGAGTTTCTTTCGCGAACTAACTCATCCTATCTGCAACGAGGGCCGCGTAATCGATTATCTTCCCATTCTCCTTGTATTGCTCTGAATAATGATGAACGGTAAGTAATGAATCTGTGTAAACTGAGAGTTTGGGAACATCGAGCTTAAGAGCGAGGTCGAGTCCGTGAATGAGAGCATCATATTCGGTGACATTATTTGAGGCCTCAAAATCCAAGCGGATTCATTTATCAATTCTATCATTAGAAGGGGTAATCAAAATGATCCTGATTCCTAACCCTGCGGGTCCTGCTAATCCATCTGTGAGAAGCCTCCACCCCGACGTGGTGATCCAGTCAGCTCATTCGTCTAATGGCTTGGGGGTTGGATTCTCTGGCATGTTTTCGGTAAGGTCTGGGTCGTGCTCATCCCCTCGGGATCCTTCACTGGAAAATCCGCGAGAAAATGGGCAATGGCCTGACCTTTTTTTGAATGACGTTGTTCGAACTTAATATCATATTCGCCCAAACTGACTAACCATTGTTGCACTCTTCGTGACTCCTCTTTTTTGGACAGAACTTCCCGAAGTGGGTAGTTCGTCATAACTTTGACAGAATGTGCTTGGAAGTAGTGCTTGAGTTTCTGCGAAGTGTAAACAAGGGTGAGAAGAAGTTTCTCTATTTTAAAGTACCTTGCTTCTGCTGGTGTGAGTATTTTACTGATGAAGAAGACTAGTTTCTCTATTTTCCCTTCCAGGCAAATGAGAACCGGGCTGAGAGACTGCTAAGTAGATTATCAGTTCCTCATTACCTACTGGGGAACTCATTATGGGAGACCTCCCCAAATAGATTTTGAGATCCTGAAATGCTGCTTCGCATTCTGGAATCCAGGTGACATCCGCAGTTGGCTGAACCTTTCCTCGTTTGGTACATCCGCAGAGTAATAGGAATAGCCAATGGCAGCGGTCTGAAGATTTTGGGACAAAACGATTGATCGCGGTAATCTTGCCGGTGAGTTTTTGAACGTCTTTTATTGTCTTTGGAGAAGGCATGTCGAGGAGAGCCCGAATTTGATCTGGATCGGCCTCAATCCCTTTCTTATTGATGAGGTGACCTGGAAGGTGGTCAGAATGTACCCCAAATTGACACTTATTAGGGCTGAGAGACATTCTTTAAGATCAAAGGATGTTGAATATTGTGCTGAGATCTGAGATGTGATTATCTGACTGTATGCTTTTGCACAAGAAATCATCGATGTAGACTTCAACAATTTTTCCCAGGTATGCTTTGAACATAGTAGTCATCAATCGTTGATATGTAGCCCCTGTATTTTTGAGCCCGAAGGGCATGACTTTATAACAGTAAAGGCCACTTTCTGTGATGAATGTAGTCTTCTCTTGATCTTCTTCCAGAAGTGGTATTTGATTATATCCTGAAGCAGCGTTCATCATAGATAGGAGATCATGGCTTGTAGTGGAATCAGAGATCTGATGAATGTTAGGAAGAGGGAAATGGTCCTTTGAAGTATGTTTTTTTAGATATGTGAAATCTATACAAACGCAAACTTTTCTGTTCTTCTTTGGGACAGCGACAATATTGGATATCCAGTCCGGATACTAGGCTTCTCGAATGAATCCAACTTTGATCAATTTTTTGATCTCGGTGTTAACTTCATCTCAAAGACGTGGCGAAAGTCATTGCTATTTCTATTTGACTACTAGAGCGTTGACGTTGATGGCTAATTTGTGACATGCCATAGCTGGATCGACTCCGGGCATTTCTTCGAAAGACTATGCAAAAATGCCTCGATTGAGTTATAGGAACTGGATGAGTGTGTCTTTCTCATACTGAACCAACTTTGTTCCGATGAATATACCCCTGCTCGGTCCATCAATGTTGACATATTCTGTGGGCTCCTCCGTAGGTGACTGGTGGTCGAGGTGATAGTTTTTTTGTAATTGCTATGCAGCCAATTTGTCTAAAGTATATAGGATGGAAGAGACAGTATTTTCATAAGCTCGAGAGAGTTTTTGACTACCTCTGATCTCATAAATACCATTGCCATGCTTGAACTGGAGTGCTTGGTGATAGGTGGTAGCAATTGCTTCTATATTGTGTATCCAGCAGCGACCCATAATCTTGAGATAACGAGACTTGGCATTGATGATGTAGAAAATGACGTCAATAGTAGCTGGTCCTGCGGTAATTGGTAAGATAATCTTGCCTACTCATTCCTCCCTGGAGCCGTTGAACCCACTTATGTTTGTGTCACTTTGAATGACTTGGTCGGCCAAACCCATCTGGTCGATTGTACTTTGAAAAAGAATTTCAATCCCACTCCCTGTATCGATCATCATATTGTGCATGAAAAACTGTTTCATCTTGAGCATTATGACTAATGCATCGTGATGTAGAAATTTGACATGGCTAGTATCGTAATCCTTAAAAGAGATTCCAAGTCGGCGATTGCTCGACTCGGGAAGAAGTTTAGCTATTTTGTCTTGAGTGTATGATCACAGCATTTCGAGAGCCTCCGGCGCTTTGATCGGTTGGAATTGGTGATCTGGTTGATTTTGATTATGTTGCTGAGGTGCATGTAGTAGAGATGCTTCTCCTCAGCTCAATCATTAACTTGAATAACTTTGAGTTATTTCTTATGGTTACCATCTTGGTATGACTTCAGGTCAGCAATGTATTCAAGCATTCGCCCTTCTTTGAGAATGAACTCGAGCATCCGCTGTAGAGCATAGAAACTGTCAGTGGAATGGTGATTTACCTTATGATGTAGGCAAAATGGTCGATTCTCGATGGGGTCCAGTGGTTGAGAGACGCGGTAGAGCGGGTCTTTCAACAGTAGTGGAAGAATTATGGAGATTGAGACATTCAGTTTTGGGAGGATGGGTTTGTTTTGCGGACCACTTCTCCGAGGATGGGTTTGTTATGCGTTAGGTGCGTTTCTGATCTCCCTGCTTCTCCTTGGGCTCGTTGGTTCACTCTGTATATGTATGTGGGACTTTGGTGGAGAGGGCAGACTTGGTAAACTTTTGTCGCTCAGACATCATCCTCTCCAAGTCGACGTAACCATTGACTTTGGTGGTCATCTCCTCCAATGTCGCAGGCTTGTTAAGGAAGAGGTATTCTTTGGCTTTACAATTGAGTTGGAGAGCATTGGTGAAAGAGGTTACAGCTGTTTTTTGGTCGAAGTTATCTACCTTTCTCCCGAGCTCTAGGAATTTCTTTGAAAAATTCTCAAGCTTTTCTCCATGTGACTGCTTAAGACCGATAAAAGAATAGAAGTTCTCCTGTTTGTCTATGTTTTGAGCATATGTTTTGATGAACTGTTTCTGCAGCTGCTCAAATGTGCAGATTGATTCCTCAGGAAGAGAGTAGAACCATCGGAGTGGCTCCTCCTATAAACTTGTGGTTAACAGTCGACAGAGAATATAGTTGAGATTGGAGTATAACCCCATTGAATCGTGGAATTGCTGAATATGCTCCTTCGGGTCAGTGTACCTTTGTATTTATGAATTTGGGGAGTATGGATACCTTTCGGTATTTCCATATCGAAAAGTTCTTTGGCAATCAGACTTCCTTGTAACTTCATGGTATCACTGGTAGTACCCAGAACTTGTGCCTCAATCAGCTCCTTAATTTGTTGATCCATATGTTCTTTTGTGACATAATAACGTACTGGCTGAGTCACTGGACGTGCTGGCAGGGGATGATGAGTTCCCGTACCTTCACTCAAGCAATCTCATGCTGGAACTTGATGTAGAGGTTGTCAGTCGCCCTCCTGATGGATCGAAAGAGGGTAACCACGGTTGGCTTCTGATTGAACTTCCCCCCCAAATGGATGGAGTGCTGCAGTGTTAGATTTTTGAAATTGGCTTTACTAGTGGCTCCCCGAGGTCCCAACCTTTCCCTTAATGAAATACGGGTGGTCTCTGGAAGTTGATCATGACCCCTGGCTGGAGGAACCTATTAAGTATTTTTTAGAACCCCGAGTGCAGTCTGCATCGTCTTTATCTGATCTTCGTGTCGTTTGAGCGCTGTTAAACGAGCTTGTCGCTCTGCATCGAGCTCTTTCTCTCGGAGCTTACGGTCCTTTATAAATTGAAGTTCGAGTTCGACGTATTTTCCTGTCTCTGTGTGGAGATTCGCCCGTAACTCGATAAGTTATCCCGGATCCACAAAATTTTTGAGCTGAGTTCCTGCGGCCTGTCGTCTGGAAGAAACCATAATTAAAAATTGTAATGAAAGACTGTCTTAGGGTATCGTGGAAATGCAATCTTTCCCACAGACAGCGCCAAATATAATGGCCATATTCCGTAAGCACGATTTGATTAAGAATTAGCTATCACACCAATGAACCTGTAACAATGCTCTACTAGAAAGTAAGAAATGCAAATAGGTGTTTTTTGCGTGGAAAACCTTTGAATAGGTAAAAAACCACGACCTCGTATGGAGGATTTTTGTAAAAGTATCTTTATTGATTTGAATGGATATCTTTATTACAAGTGATCTCTAAAACATAGAAATGCTTTTGATCTTGTAAATAAGAAGATTTTAGTGATTTTTATGGTCCCTGTCTCTTTTCTGGAACTTTTTCCTTTTATAGGCTTCTCTACAGCTCTTCATCATGCTAGAACATTTTTTGAATAATGTGGTTAGTGGCGGCTGACTGAATAACTAACAAGTTCATGGGGGACTGGTGTCTTTGACTATATAACGTTTTTTGGGTTTAGCTCGATGCACTTTTTTAAGTAGTTCGTGGGGTTGGTTAGAATGTTGACTGGAGTGCCAAGTGCGTGAGCCTGAGATGAAGGTAATTCGAACTGGATGAGCTCGATTTTGAGTGAGATCGAGGGATAAGTCCCTACAGTAGGGACCTATCCCTCGATCTCGCCTGAAATCGAGTTGTCGCTAATTCGAATTACCTCCATGTCAGACTCACGCATTTTCCACATGACTTCTCCAGTCAGCAGCACCACGTACTCCATGAACTGTTAAGAAACATGAGTCAAGCTCAAACTGAAAAACTTGAACAAGTCAAAGCCACCTATCTCTCATGAACTCAGCAATTACCCAGTAAAATAGCCACTAACCACATTATTCGGAGAATGTGCTTCAGTACGAAAAAGAGCTGCAAAAGAGGCCTATATAAAGAAAAAGTTCTAGAAGAGACAAGGACCAGAAAATTATAGGAGAAATCACCAAGAAAGAGATATTTTCATAAATTCTCAAAGCTCCAAAATTCTTATTCACAAGATCAATCATTTCAAAGCCTCGAAATATCTTGTAATAAGATATCATTAGCCTCAAGCAATAAACGCCACTATTACAAAAAACCCTCAACACGAGGTCGTGGTTTTTACCTATTCATAGATTTTCTACGCTATACACCTGTGTCATTTCTTGTCTATTAGATTTTTGTCACAAGTATATTGGTGTAAGGACTAATTCCCGACCATTTCGAGCTCACAAAATTAGGCCATTACATTTAGCGTCGTCTGTGGGAAAGAGATTCTTTTCCGATATCCTAAGGTATTCAGTCAATCTACTACAACATTTCAATCATGGTCACATCCAGGTGACCAACTTCCATAGTCCAACTCGATCTTTCAGTTGAGCCAAAACAGCTTATAGAGCTACGAGCGAATCTCAATACTGAAATAGAGAAGCGCAACGAGCTCGAAAGACAGTTAACTCACGATTGAGAGCTCTGCGAGAAGGAGCACGACGTCGAAAGACAAGCTCGTATGACAACACTTAATCAACATGAAGATCAAATGACAACAATACAGACTACCTTGCAAGCTCTGTAAGATACAAGTACACTTCAAAGGATAGTTTCCTTCTTCCCAATATTTATCAGATCCCAGATTTAACAGCAGGTCACAAACTCTTATTTGTGATGGACGTTTCTTCATGATTCAATCAGATTCCACTCTTGGATGAAGATCAAGAAAAGACCACTTTCATCACTGAAAGAGGACTTTCTTGCTACAAAATCATTCCCTTCGGACTCAAAAATTTAGGTGCAACTTATCAACGATTGATGACTACTACATTGACAATCTCTAGTGTAAGAGCATCCAATCCATCAATCATATTTTAGATCTCAACACAATATTCAACATCCTTCGATCTCATAGGATGCATCTCAATCATGATAAGTATCAATTCGGAGTACATTTAGGTCAATTTCTTGGCCACCTCATCAGCAATAAGGAGATTGAGGCAGATCCTGACCAGATTCGGGCTCTCCTCGACATGACATCTCCAAAATACGACGAAAGATATTTAGAAACTTGCCAGAAAAATTGTTGCTATCACCCGTTTTGTTTCAAAATCTTCAGACAACTATCGTTGGCTGTTCTTACTACTCCACGGTTATACCAAACGAGGAAAAGTTCAATCAAATGCAGAGGTTCAATGGACATCAGAGTGTGAGGTAGCTTTTCTGGATCTCAAAACCTATTTGGGAAAGTTTCCCATCATAAGTACCCCGATAGATAATGAGGAACTGATTATCTACCTAACAGTCACAGATATTTCACTTAGCTCAGTTCTTATTCGATTAAATGGAAAAATCAAAAAACTAGTCTACTTCATCGGCAAAACCCTCACTCCAGTAGAAATGAGGTACTCTAAAATCGAGAAACTTCTTCTCACTCTTTTTTATATTTCACAAAAACTGAAGCACTACTTCCAAGCTCATTCAGTCAAAGTCATGACGAACTACCCACTTCAGGAAGTTCAATCCAAGAAAGAAAAATCAAGAAGAGTGCAACAATGGTCAGTTAGTTTGGGCGAACATGATATCAAGTTCGAACAACGTCATTCTGAAAAAGGGCAGGTTGTTATTGATTTCCTCGCAGATTTTCTAGTAGAAGATCCCGAGTGGGAGGAGCACGATCCTGACCTTTCAGGGGAAGTTATAGAAGATCCACCCCTAAAGTATTTGATGAGCTAGCTGAATGGGTTACAAGAAACGGGTGGAGACTTCTTACAGATGGATCAGCAGGACTTGCAGGGTCAGAAATTGGAACCGTATTGATTACCTCTTCCAATAATAGAATTGAGAAATCAATCTGCCTAGATTTTGAGGCCTCCAATAATGTCACCGAATACGAAGCTCTGATTCATGGACTCGATCTCGCTCTCGAGTTTGGCATCCCCAAACTCTCAGTTTACACAGATTCACTACTCATCGTCCACCATTATTCTGAGCAATACAAGAAGAATGGCAAGATGATTGAATACGCAGCCCTCATTACAGATAGGATGAGAAATTTTGTGCAAGCAACTCTCAGTTATCTTCCTCGAGGTAAAAACAGACACGCCGATTCCTTGGCATATCTAACCAAAATCTTAGGCACATAAGCTCGATATCTCCAGATCAAAGTCATTTCAATCCCCGACATTGATCGCATTTTTGTATGCACGATCAACATTGGGGGCGATAAAGGGGGAGACGACGATTGGCAAAAGCCTTTCTTAGTTTATCTTGGTATCAACAACAAATATGAAGGACCACTTCCAGTAGATCCGAAGGAGTGCCGACAGCTGATAGACAACTCAAAGCGCTACACCAATTAAAATGGTACCTTGTACCACCATTCAGTCACGGGGCCTTACCTCAAGTGCATCTCTAACAGAAAGAAGGCGAGATACTCTGTGATCTACACGAAGGGACTTATGGCTCCCATATCGCAGGTCGATCACTGGCAAACAGAGCCATTATACAAGGAATATTCTGGCCCGCTATGCGCAAGCAAGCAGAAGAGTACTCACATACAAGCAATATGGAAAAATGATTGGCGCATGTCTGCGATATGGAAAAATGATATGCTCCTCTGCGCTCGAGCTCCATACAAGCAAGGTCTTTTGGCCATTCAAAAGATGGGAACTCGATATTGTCGGCAAATTTCCAAATTCTCCAGGTAACCGCTGCCACCTCCTCATAGCTACCGATTATTTTACAAAATGGGTAAAAACAATTCCACTTTGTCAAACCAGAGAAGAAGATGTCATTTCTTTTATCTGGGAACACATCATCACTCAGTTTGGGTACCCCCACCTAATTCGTATTGATAATAATCCCCAATTTGTTGAAGAAAAAGTCATAGTTTTCCTCAACCAATACGACATCATTCACTCACCATCCAATACCTACTACCCTCAAGGCAATGGCCAAGCCGAAATCATCAACTAAACCATCGTGGATGGATTCAAAAAATGGCTACACTCTCGGAAAAAAGAAAATTGGGTTTGAGAGTTTCTACATGTCTTGTAGGCATACCGTACCATTCCATAATGGTTGACAGGCTACACTCTATTCTTCCTTGCCTATGGCACTATGGCCGTCATTCCCTCTGAATCCCATTACCCAGTCAAAGATCACGAGCTAACTGGTGGGGAAAATGAGTTCGAATTGGTTTACAACCTCAATTGGATTAATGAAACCAGGGACCGCGCCATTGCTAACCTAGGCTGATATCACCATATGCTGGCCAGTTAGTACAACAAAGAAGTCAAAAGCCATACCTTCCAAATCAATGATCTCGCCCTCAGAGAGATAACTCAACACCGCAAAGAGTCTCATGCTGGGAAACTAGCAGACAATTGGGAGGTTCCATTCTTTATCACAGGTTTCTTAGGCCTGGGATCATATTACCTCATGATAGAAGAGGGCGTTCATATTTCGAGTCCTTGGAATATTAGGCGACTGAAATGATATTATCGTTTGGTCCCTCACTACTCCATTTCAGTTTCTCGTTTTTTCATTCCAGAAGTGAGATTTCCATTTCCATCCAATATATATCCTTTCTCAAGATTCAATGAAACTAACAAGTTTTCTCCATACATCTCTCTACTCTACAGAGAATACATGGATTAAAGCATAGATAATACTAGCTTTAAATCAACATCATTCTAGTTAAATCAAGAATACACTTGGTTTGGCTAACTCTACTAAATTTCTTGCGGTTAGAACAGGCTAGAACTTGTTTTCAATCAACAGACTCTAACATACATAAGATAAATAAAAGGTAATACTAGCTTTCATCTCTTTCAATATGTCTGCAACATCATACTAGTTAAATTAAGAATATACTTGGTTTGGCTGACTCTACTAAATCTTCTGCGGTTAGAACAAGGTAGAACTTGTTTTCAATCAACGGACTCTACCAGACATAAGATAAAGCAAAAGTAATACTAGCTTTTATCTCTTTCAAAATGTCTGCGACATCATACCAGTTAAATCAAGAATATACTTGGTTTGACTGACTTCACTAAATCTCTTGGGGTTAGAACAAGGTAGAACTTATTTTCAATCAACGGACTCTGTCAGACATAAGATAAAACAAAGGTAATACTAACTTTTATCTCTCTCAATATGTCTGCAACATTCTACCAGTTAAATTCAGGTTACGCCTGGTTTGACTGACTCTAATCAACTCTGAGGTTAAAATGAAGGTGATACTAGTTGTCAATCAAAGAACTCAACCAGACATAAGATAAAGTGAAGGTAAAACTTGCTTTCATCTCTCAATATGTCTGTGTCACATATTATTTCTTTTCAGGTTATATACAACTACTACAATAGAGTCTATTCTGTTGTGGGGATGTTAGCTTCGCTTACCCCTACAATAGGAGGTCGACTAGCCATGAATTCACGAGCTCGAGCAATCACAATAATCTTTCCCTCCTCTATCAATTCAGTAGATCAAGGGCCCAAATCCATTCCCATGAAGCTCGTGCAACCTCCTCGATCTATATCAACCTTTCAGAAACATCCATTTTTTGACATACATTCGAACAAGGAATCCCTCTCTAACTCAATTCTTTTTACCTCATCTACAAAATAAGCAATCACCGACTTTAGCAATTCTGAATGTCAGGCCTGAGTTACAACTGAATTAGAGAAAGCCATCCTCAACCTCTGAAGGCGATCTTCTAACCTCTTGTACCGTGTTTCATGCTTCGCCATTTCTCTCTCTATTCGATCTGTAAAAACTATGTTTTCTACAAATATTTCCTTAACTTTGGCTGATTCAGCTCGATTAATCGCCTCCAAATCAGCCACCTGAGCACGAAGTACCTTGATCGCTTTGTTCAGTTCTTCCACATCTAGAATTTTCTTTAACAATTCCTCTTTATCCTTTATAGCAATCTCCTTTCCTCGGATAATACGCTCTAGCCCTTTCTCCCTAACAAGAGCAGAGTCCAGCCTTATTTAATACTCCTGTAACTGCTAAACTCCTTTACGTACATGCCCTTGAATGAGAGCAACGTCCCCCTCTAAATCTCTTAGTTGAGCTGACAGACTAACGACATCACCTTGAACAAGAGAATCTCGAGCATCATTTTTATTCTTCTTCAAGCGCTCGCCAGCCTCGATGCTTCTGACACGCGAATTGGTCTATGCCAAATCAGTTTTTAATTGAGCCACTCTCTTATTCAACTTATTACACTTGTATTGTACCATCCTAAACTCCATATCTTTGGCAGAGAAAGTTGTAGTCAATTGTTCGGCTAAAACTTCAAACATAGATAAATCTTCTCGAGCTACCTTAAGATCATTAGCTTTATCAACTAATTTCTTTTTTAATCTCCCCAATTTGCTCCTGCTATTCGCCAGATCAGATTGAATTTGTTCTTGGTCATGAGTTTTCCTGGCCTGATAATTTCTCAAAGTAGCCATCGACCGATTTAAATCTTCCTCCGATCATTTTAGAGCATGTATACAGTAACGGGCCATGTCGGCCTCCCTGCTCTTTACCGTCAATGTATCATTTTTGCTTTGAGTTTCGCGGCATGTTCTTTTAACTCCTTGAGCTCTTTTTTCCCTTTCTCAATTTTGGCATCCTTCTCCTCGATTTGCCGAGTCAGGTTAACAACAGTCTGTGTTGCCTCAACAAACTTGAAGTGCACCTTCACATGTTGATCTTCTCTATCTTTATTTGCCTCTATCATCTTATTGAATTCCTTTGCAAATTCTTGGCTATATTGTCGCGCTTCATCTTCGCGTAACCGAGCTGACTCCAATTCAGCCTGCACATAACAGTTATACTATATCAAGTTCGATTCAGAACACTCAATCACTACATATGACTCACTTCTAACAATATATCTATTTTGCTGACATCTACTGTATAAAGCTACTTCTGGACTTAAGGTCGAAGTATAATCTCTGATGAATGCTTCAAACAAATATTTCCAAGTCTAAGGTACACATTCTCTATATTATTGCTTACCAAAAACTAGCATCTTTTATACACACCATTCCAGATCCGTTTGCACCTAAACATGTAACAAATATTTGGTCCGTCTCTACACTCTATCTATTAATTTTTCCTTCTATATTAATAAAGCATACAAATCAAATATTTCTTGCTCTATTCTAACCTGCAGCTCCACTTGCGAAGACAATAGGGACGCTGAGGTTTCTCTCTCCTGAGCAAGCTCGACCTCTAAATCTTTTATTCTGAGATGTATGTTCTTAAGTCCCTACAACAATATTTACAAAAACAACTTAGCCTACAAAAATTCTATCCAAAATGTATCCAAGCAGTTTACAACATTCCATAACATCCATACAATAACAGTGCCATCATGCTACCTTCTTAGTTTCTACCTCTGGGCGTTCGTCATCATCCTCTTAGTTGTCTCTCACCATCCGAAGAGACATACCATCCAACCCATCAACAACCCCAACAACATCATCATCAACCTCCTCCTCATCTACATAGGTCTCAACTCTAATGGCCTCCACCTCATCTTTAGAGTATCCCTTGGACACAAGATGTCGCTCGAGCCTATCACGCTCAGCTACCGCCTCATCTAAATCCACCCTCACCTTAGCCCGTAGCTTATTGATCTCTACTACTTGGGAAGCCTTAAGGGCCCCCAGCAGCTTCCCCTCCTTGCTCAAATTTGACTTCAATTGAGCTACGCTCCATTCGAGCTCGACATTCTTCCTCTTCAGCTCAGTTCTTTCCTCTTCATCCCCGAGGCATATCCCCTTCATCAGCCGAACAGCCTGCAAAAATCAAGTAAAATTGACCTTATTGATTAGCTCAAATTATAATACAAAATCGAACATATTCGAGCGTATAATTCTACCATTTTGCGCATCCCCTCCTTCCCATGGAGAGCTGCCAGCCTGGCCTTTTCCTCTACCTTTTTCCATTTGTTTTCCGCATCAGGTCGATCTTCTACAATCTTCCCTCCAGAATCTTCAGAAGGCTCTACCCTTCTCTTTTTCGCCTTTATTCTACCTCCTCGCCACTTTTCGTGGTACCAGAAGCCGCAGGTCGCTTCAACATTTTCCTCTTGGGGAACGTTCGAGCTAATTTGCTCGACGTAATGGACTAAGGCAGACCTGTAGAATCCACTCTACGGGTCTTAGGCGAGTTCACTCGCCTTTCCCCACCAGTCCCCTTCTTCTTGCTGCTTTCAATATTTGTCATTAGCCTCGTCGATTGAGATTTAAAAACCTTTTCAACTCGGCTGTTAACACATTTCTTCCTACTGATGCCAAGATATTCTAATACAGCCTCGAGCTCAGTCTCTTTTTGAGTAACTTTATCTAACAATGACTCTTTCCTCGTCACCTGCGACCTAGGACCTGTCATACACAAAACATCAACATCAATGAATATCATACAAATTCAACTATCAATCTCATATACATTATACATTGTTACACTTATGTTGTTTTACAGTTCTAAAAAGAAGTTCCATGGGTTCTTAATCATCTCTCTGAAGGCAGTCACCCTTCACCCATATGACATTATCGTTCTAGGGTCGACCGCTGAGTTCAGATCGAAGAAGCAAGGTCAAGTTACTTTTGCACATAAATATGCCCCTCCACTTGCACCAAAATTTTTCATACCATAAAACTATAACACATCCTCAGAGGATATCCTCCTCTTTCTACCTTCTCATTCCCACCATATATTCAAGGCTTCTCAAATATTTATCACCTCTCTCATGTTCCCATTCATATGAATGGGAGATGTACCGATAAGGTTCATAATCCCTTTAGCCAGATTGCTAAGGGGAAAACTCAACCCGTACCCCAACTGAGATAGGTATCATATAAAGCCCTCAAAAAATTCATTATGAACATTCTCATCGTAATAATCCATAGAGATCGATTCCTCTATACCTTTATCCCTTTTCTTCTTCGCTAAATTGGCCAACAGATAAACATATTCTTCTCCCATTATTACAGTGCAACTCCTAAATTGTCTACCGGCATATTCGATACAATTTCCCCACCCTCCTCCTACAGAAGCCTTGGCTTTATATAATTCCTTGAATGCATCCGAGCGAGGAGAATAGGCCACCAATCTTCTAGGGAAATCTAGAAATTGATCAACACCTACTTCTTCCTCACCTCCAGACGCTCCAATCTCAAACTCAGTCGGCCGACCAGAGGTCGATGCCTTACTTACAGGGGAATTCCTCATATTAACTATAGGAAATTATTTTTATCCTAGACAATACTCCTCACAGTCGGCCTACACAAAGGTCCAAGTATCTATGATTATTTATATATATATATATATCCGTCAACCACATTCAAGTATCATTCATATCTCATTTAAACATGCAGATTTTCTTAGATTACTATAAATAGTAATTTATTGCTTTTTCCTAGCAACAAAAATCTTCAAAAATTGATCTTCAAAATCACTTACACATATCACATATATTTACTAACCTTTTATATCAAAATGTGAATCCGATGCAGCGCCGTATCCTTCCCCCACCACGCTGCTGTATAACCACCTTCGTGACTCTGATTCAACAACTTTATCACATTTTGACTGATGATCTCTTTCGCTTAAATCTTCATAAGTGTTTGTGCTCTTTTTTCCTCTCTTCTTCCTTCTTATCTCACTGCTCTTCATGTTTTCAGAAGTTGAAAAATGTTTGATTGACGAAGATGAAGTAGTATTTATATTTTCTCTCTCTACCTGCTGGTTGTTATTGAGCCTCGCACAAACTGTCCTCAGTTTTGGAACCAAGGCGTCCCTTCCACTGTCCATGTCAGACGTCTTACACCTTTTCGGCAAAAGTGACTTTCCATCATTGCCCTTTCCCTTATATTTTAATCTATTTTAAAATAGTTATACTCTGTCACACCTATTTCTACATACACTTCATGCACCTGACATATAATTATATCTGTAGTAGCCTTGGTGACCTGGAGCACCACACCCAACCGTTGAACCTAAAGTGATCCTCACATCCTCAATTTCGATCTCCACCTCTACAATCAATCCCACCAACTCTTCTTGATCTGCAGAATCCCTCACCGGTTTACGAAAAAATCCCTTAAAGAAAAAATGGGCAGACTCAAGTTCCCTGCTCCTTGAATCTAGTCCTTCAAGCTGACACTCCCTTACTAGAAGCTCCGCATCATAACCCAATGATCCAAAAATTCTCGCCCACACTTCAGTGATCTTAATTGCTAATCGTCCTTCAGCGGCATTACGAATTCTCTGTGATCGAATTTGCACCATTTCTATCACTTCTCCGATATTCTGAGATCGTTCAACTCTTATTTATACATGTTTTACTTCCAATTCCCCTCAAAAGGTGTTAATTTCCTTGCATTTCGTAACTAAAACCCCAAAATATTGGGAGAATTATTTCAACTTATCTCTTCCCCTCGAGCTCAATCATTCTACATCTTTTTAGGCTGAACTTATTCTTTAGGGTCAATATTACTTTGTGAAATCGAATCGTCATTCTGCAAATCCTTACAAATTTTTATCTCCTACATTTCTAACTTGCAAATAGAATAATGCTTACCTCTTGACACTATTTTCACAAATAAATTTAGCACAGTTCGTAAAATTTCAAATATTTGTACATTTTACACTCATATATTTCATACATTCTTCAGATCATACAACTTGATTTCTACAGTTATTCAATATCGGCACAAAATTTGTTAATAAATTTTATTCATCTCGAAACATATTACAAGTGTTTTTACAGATAACAAGTCTTTCAAGTACTCAACCTCAGGTACTTTACAAATACCAAGTCTGTCCAGTACTCAACTTCAGGTACTTTACAGATAACATGCTTTTCAGTATTTTTACAACTAACAGGTCCCTCAAGCATTCCGACACATTAAATCCTTCAGTTCGTCCAGCTTCAGTGATTTTTCACCCTGATACAAAGCAGATTGGAAACAACGAGTATGCTCACTCCAATGAGTTTGGTCAAAGTCTAAGCAAACTTCAAATGGAAACTATGGAAGCAAAAAACTCAGTACTTGAACCAGCCCTTTAAATAAAAGGTCTTCTTAGTGCCAAAAAGTGATGGAAATGCAGATGCAGACTTCCACTTTTTGTCTTCCTCCTCCACTACCATCACCTCCTCCTCTAAAGCCACCACCTCTGCATAGTTGGTAGAGATGAAGAGGGCCTGACATTAGAATCCATTGTGACACAAGAAATTAGTGCAAGTGCAATGCAGTTACGCCTATTCCTGCATCTGAACCCCTAACCTTGTCTTCTGTAAGGATAAGACAAACTCAACGTTGCTCGCCTGTCAAGACAATATGGTAAAACCTCCATTTAAAGTAAAACTCTTCTTTAGCTTCAGCCGCATCATTCTGCGACAGACTTCTATACGTCAGAGGAACAGGAGATGGAACAGAATCCCCCAAGGATTGATCCCCAAAAAACTTCAACTTCAGCCTCTGCATTTCTGAAATGATTCGCTCCTCAAGGACCATTCTATGAATCTTCACCCTCTTCCAAAATGGCAGAGATTTTTTATAACAGATCAAGCGTACTTTGTCACAATCCTCAGTACAGGTACTCTTTATATAACCCTACATTTATTATGCAGGAATGTTTTACCAAGCATCATTATTCAATACTGGCAAAGCCCTTTAAACCCTAATAGTCATATACATCAATATTCCCATTAACATTCAATATACGTCCATCCCCCTTTTGCACACGCAGTTTTCGATACAGTCAGTAACATCATTACTTCTTTCCAAATTCAAAACAAGCATACCCATATATCCAAATCCTTTCTCAACCAAAGCCATTCGTGCCTTCAGTTGTGAGGGGGCGATTGTAGGGACCTATCCCTCGATCTCACCTAAAATTGAGTTGCCGCTAGTTCGAATTACCTCTATGTCAGACTCACGCATTCTCCAAACGACTTCTCCAGTCAGCAATGCCACGTACTCCACGAACTGTTAAGAAACATGAGTCGAACTCAAATTGAAAATCCTGAATAAGTCAAAGCCATCTATCTCTCACGAACATAGCAGTTAACCAGTCAAATAACTACTAACCACATCGTTCGGAGAACGTGCTTCAGCACGAAGAAGAGCTGCGGAAGAGGTTTATATAAAGAAAAAGTTCCAGAAGAGATAATCACCAGAAAATTATAGGAGAAATCTCCAAGAAAGAGATATTTTCTAAAATTTTCAATGCTCCAAAATTCTTATTCACAAGATTAATCATTTCTATGTCTAGAAATAACTTGTAATAAGATATCATCAGCCTCAAGAAATAAATGCCACTATTACAAAAAACCGTCAACACGAGGTCGTAGTTTTTACCTATTCATAGGTTTTCCATGCTAAACACCTGTGTCATTTCTTGTCTATTAGATTTTTGTCACAGGTACATTGGTGTAAGGACTAATTCCCGACCATTTTGAGCTCACGGAATTAGGCCATTACACCTTCTTTTCTCTATTTCTTATTTAGTGCTTCGCATACCCTTATAATCTCATAAACATTCTTATTTAGTTGGGCAGGACAACACTACAGTTCCTTCATCACCCCTTTTTGAAAATAAGTCAGAGGGATTTTAAGCCCATACATGACCTGGTTCAGGTAGCATAGAAACCCATCATTAGGGCCTGATAGCCCGAGGCCGTTATAATATAAAAGAACAACATCATCACCAATCCCTCTCTCCTTTTTCTACTTCTCCAAGTAAGGGACTTGGTAGTATACTGCCTCCTCCCCTTTTCCTGGGAAATAGGCCCTAAACCAGCGACCTTGGTTCCCTAGGTAGCTCCCCCATTCTTCTTGTAATTTCTTATTATATTTTAAGAATTTTTTTCCTGCATCTACTCCCTCTGGGTATATAACAAATACATTATCCTTCTCTTTTCTATTCTCTATCTTCTTCTCTATGTTATTGGTATCCCTAACTTCTACAGTCGTATCTAAACTTTTTACAGTCCCTTCCATGGTATCACTCTCATCCTCCCTCCCTAACGATGAGGTCTTCTCCGAATTCAAAGATACTACAAATCTGAAATAACGAGTCGCATTGAGACTAACAAATTCCGATCGTTTTAGGTCTAAATCGATAGGACTTAATTCCTTTGAATAAATGGTCAATTTTTAACCTTAATCAAGTTGGTCAATTATCTAATGTCCAGTAAACAATGGAAATTAAAGACAAGGCAAAGATTTTTAACCCTGTGGGAAACCTTTCTCAGGTGAAATACCCACAGGTCGCTATCGAATCACTCAACAGCTAAAACAATCTACTATTGAAAAAGAATTACAAGTATTCAATTACTTACAAACTCGATAAGCACATCCCGTGGTTACCTCTCTTCTAATTGAACTCTTCACAATCAATTCCACGTTCTCGCAATGCCTCTTAGTTCTCGTAATACCTCACCTTGGATAGTGCACCAAAGCTTTAAAGTTTGAATCGCTCAAACTTTACAAATCATGATTTTGTTTCTTAATCAATGATTGATTTAAGTTTGAGTTGTTAATTCTCTCTCGAATCTCTCAAAGAAAAACTTTTTTCTCTCTAAATATCAAGCCCTGAAAAATTAGGTTTTGGAAGAGATGAGGTCTGAAAAAAGTAAGTATGTCTTAAATAGGAAAACAAAAAACACGGGCTCTGTTCGAACAACAGTTATTCTATTCGAGCAGAGAAGTAACTGTTAAAAGTTATTCGAACAACAATCAATCTATTCGAATAAAAATGTATATGTTAAAAGTTATTCGAACACAAGTAATTCTATTCGAATACAATTCTATTTGTTGCAACATATTCAAACAACATTAAAGGTTATCCGAATAGAACTTATGTTTTCTTTAATGAGATAATCTTATTACTTTTTCATACTCTGTAAAAGATATAGGGCTTGATATTATAGAACAAGGAGTTATAAACCCACTTGCCTATTCAGTGCCAGTCCAGCTGTAGTCGCTCCATGTGCAATCTCTGACATCGAATAACCACGAGATTGTGCTGACATCTAAACTAGACACAAAATAAAATAAACTCTAAATATGGATGCTTTAAAATCTACTTGAGGGAATTATAGGTTTAGAATGCATATTGAACCAACAGATACACAAAATGTTTTATCATTATCTCTAATTTCTATATTGTACCTTATGCATAGTAAGAACAGACCTACCCAAATTTCTACCCAGTCAACACGCCTACTCTACAATTTCTCAAAAAAATAAAAGGCAATCATTTCAAGTTTTCCTTCTTCTCCAAATTAACATTTTCTCTCTCTACAACTTCATATGACAAAGCTTTAAAACTACATAACTTTCTCATCAGTTATTCAGAGACCTTAAAACCCCTACATTATCAACCTACTGTATCCCTCAATCTAAAAACATAAACAGATAATATCATACAGAGTACTAGCAAACACAAATCAAACAAACAGAGACACAGATTACCAACCTGTACTTGAAGAACAATAATCTTCTGCTTTATCCAGACGTTTTCCTGAGGATGACCTCTCCCGACGCTTTTCAGACAGTTTTTTTATCACCCGATGAACCTCTCTCTCTCAAATCACACTCAAAACTCAAACGTTTCCTCTCTGTAGAAATGGGATTTGCACAACTTTTTTTTCTCTTTACAACTATTAATAATTTATGAGGGAGAGAGATATGATTTTTTATACTTTCCCTTAGTTTTCGAAATGATGGCTCTCTCTGATGCGTGTCAACCATTCCTACTGTATCAACAGGCACATCTTTTTGGGTGATAGAGTCATCATGACTTTTGTAATAACGTCAACTATCATCACGCCTGTCTTTATTATCTGCCATTAAAAATTTTACACCTCTTCCTCAGCACAGTACAAATGACCAATCACCTTACTTTTATACTGTACCAATATCGTACGACCTTCCCAAAATTGCTCAACATTTAAAATTCAGAGATATCTATTCAATTGTTAAAATCATACAGCTCTAATCCACAATATTTATACGAAAGATAGTAAAACAAAATACTTTATTCTTATTCATCTCAGTTCGATGTAACAACCATGTCTCATTCTCAATAAAATAGATTACACAAACAGATTACTGCTAATAGACTACTTATTAATTGTAAACTTTCATAGTTTGATCTTTCATAAATATGCAATTATATCTAAAACAGCCTAGATGGTTTGCCTCCCCATAGAGAATTATTTCTCCTCTTGCTTCCCTTGTATCCTCTTCAACAATTTTATCACATGCGAGCTATCAAACAGTCATCTCTCGTACGGTGGCATCCAGTAATGACCTACGAAAGACATCGTACCAGAAAAATGGTCATACTCTGCACACCTGCCTTCAGCATCAAGCCCGATTAAATTCAATGGCCATTCCGGTAATACACCATAATAAGGCAGTTGAAGAAAATATCGCTCACGAAGTTCAACAACCTTGATTTAAGACCTACCGTTTGTTACATGATGAGCTCGTTGGGAATGCGTCCTCGCCATGGCTACTCACACCACCTCCACAGCAAATTAATCCTACAGAAGATACAAGATATGGCCACCTAGAATCCGACTTTATATAGTCACCAGGAAGATTTTTGTAAATCCAGATCACCCTACAGATTTTGCGGAATAATATATTTTTCTAAGAAATTTTTTGGGATAGAAGAATATCAACAAGCAAATCCAGAATATTGTGGCAGATCATTATTTCCATATTATGAAATATCTTTTTAGATTTTATACGAGTAAATATGCAGATGGCAACATACAAAGTTAAGCAAGTCCAACGGTGACAACTACAACCCTTATCAATTTTTTTCTACTTCTTATCACCACATTTTTTAAATCCTCTAATTCTTCAAACCTCTCTTATTACTACCATTTACCACTATCCACATTACAATCCTTACAGTTCAATTTTCCTTATCATACCCCATGATAAACTAACACCTATTTGTAGACTCCTATTTTACAATAGAAAATTGTACAAACAAGTTTGATATAATGAATCAAGATACCAGAACGAAGACATTTCATTAGTTCAAAAAATTTCTCTTACATAATGCTTTATAGATAACAAAATATTCTAAATTTTTTTACCAGATTACTTTACACAGTTACAATTCGAAATGCCTTTCAGCAATCAACAAGGAAGAAGATATAAATTTTAATCAACTTCAAACATTGATCCCATGCTGTAAGGAATAGGAAATAGTAGAATTGGGAATCACAGATCAAAGATCTTCTTCAGGGCCAATATTTATGGTCCCTGGAAGAAAAATATCCTAACATTACCACCTCTTCCACCATAACTCCCACTTCCCTGCATGTTAGAGACAGACGGAAGGTCTTATTTCTTCAACAAGACCCACTTATTAGCAAGGTACCGAAGAGACTTCCTTAGACGAATGCCTGCCGCTTCATCTTCAGTTGTCACAGCCTCCTCCGCCAGCAACCGAAGCCAATTTCCACACTCTGCCTCAGATGTTAATAGATAGTAAAAACATACCATCTGATAATAGTCATCCCCCGCCTCCATCACTTCTTCATATGATATATGATGATAGGTGGAAGATACAAGAATTGGCATTGGCAGATATAAAGGCTAGCTTCCAAAATACCTGATGCGCAGTTCTTCTATCTTCCAACGGATCCTAGACTCTTGAGCTTAATTCCTTATAGTCACAATTTTCTCAGCAATTGAAGATTTTAAGTACATAAACAAACATAAAGAAGAAATTAGTTTTGATACGAAGACTGGGTTCATTACACTCACCTCAAAATGCCTTTTATACTATGATCAGAATTCAAAGGCGACTCTTCAAATTCCCAACGTCCAAAGGATTTCTGATGCAAATAACATTGACTAGAACCATTGGTTCTAGGAAACCCAAAAGACTACAATATATATTCATGAATATACGTTGGAAATGATTCCCAAATATTAACTATAGTATTAATGACACTTCTCAACCAACACTACTCACCCACAAGGTTTCTCGTACTGTTGGTTAAAAGGGGGCAGTTGTAATAACTTATTCCACAACTCGGACTCATGCTTCATCTTTGAACTGCATACAAACTTTTGACCTCTTCAACAGAGCACGTAGCATATTTGCAGCTTGATCAGAATCAAGACTGTAACATAATGAACAGTACAAGTTTCTCAACCAACACCACTCGTTCATGATACTGCTCGCGCTCTTAGTTGAGAAACATCTTGTAATAAGTTTATTTTGTATCTTGAACTCATACTTCATTCACAAAATCATCAACATACATGAAACACTACTAAAGACAAATTAAGTATCCCTAAGTTTGAGTCACCACTTTCGACCTCTACATCAACAGTTCAAGTTAAGCAAATATACAGTCATCTATAATGTTGTTTTACAGTAATAAGGATCAAAACGTTATTCAATATGGTCAGAGAATAATTAAACATATATTTTGTAATGTCCATCATTAAGAATCTTAATGGTCTTCAAACGGTCATATTATAAAACCTATAAATAGGACCAGGGAATTCTGGATGAAGGACGGGAAAATTCTCACTCTAACACTCCATACTCAAATACTCAGAATACTCATTGTAATAAGCTAGCACTCTCAATAAGATCTTTCTCTCTCTTTCTAAAATTCTCAAGAGTGGTCATGGCTTTTAACCTATTCAAAGGATTTCTACGCTAAATCATCGTGCTATCTATTACTTACTATTTATAAACGTTCTAAACACATCTGGTGTAAATGCTAAGTCCGATTCCTGGAATTAGGCTATTATATTTGGCGCTGTTTGTGGGAACCAAAATTCTCAAACTCATTGTCTCAGAAACCGTTGATTAACATTTCTCAAGATGACACTTCCAGATCAGATCACGCCGATTATTCTATCAGAAGAAAATGTTGCACAAGCAGAGCTGTGGGCTAATTTAAACTCTAAAATGGAAAGGCGTGCCACTCTAAAGTAATAGCTAGTGAGTCTACAAGATGCACTGAAGGTTCTACAGGGTCAGTAGATTGCCGCCCAAAAGAATAAAGGCATACAACCAGAAGGCTCGCGAATTTCTATCCATAACAGAATTGGCCCACTACCAAAAAGTAATAATTTAGGAGGTGTACTTCGATCCAACCATCATTAGCGAGAAATAGAACTTATCCCGATCTAGGAGGTCAACCAAGAAGTAGATGGCGGCCTTGCAGGAGTTTGAAAATAGAGAACCCACCTTGAAGAACTCGAGTTCCAGCGAAAGATCGCCTAAGTGAAGGGAGTGGCGACTACAATATGTGACTCATGAACATGTTGAAAAGTGAATCAAAGAACTACTCGAAGCTCAGACTCAGACCACCAAAGGAATCTTTAATAGATTACAAAAGAGCCCAATCACACAGGAGCTACTGGATGGCGAGGTCCCAACCGGGTTCCATACTCTGAAGATTTAAAAATGCAAAGAAAATTATCCAGTGGAGTACATTCAAGAGTTCCAGGATACCTTAGGCTTATATTCAACATCTAGCCACATTCTATGCCAGCTCTTTCCCATCAGTTTATTAGGCGAACCCTTGCGATGGTTCCATACACTACCTGAATGGTCCATTACAATTTTTGAGCAATTGTACGAACTCTCTGCCAAGAATTACTCGCATAATAGAGACAAAGAGGAGAATCTATATTCTCTTTTCATCCTTAAGAAAATGCCAGGAGAGAAGCCCGAGATGTTCACTAAGACGTTTCTAGAGTTTACTCGAAAAGTAGATTGGCTTAATAAGAAGATTACTATTTCGGCTTTCACCAATACTTTACTCGTTGATGGAAGGTTGAAGGAGTACCTCATCCTAAGCACGCCTAAAACTTTAGAGGACATGATCAAAAAAGTTAATGGATATATCGATATCGAAAGAATGGTGTCTGACAGACATAAAACTCAGAAATCAATATTGACAGCTAGAGATCAATCTACAGGCTAAGATTTCAACCGTGCTACTGATCAGGAAGAAGAGAGGAAGCAAGCAAAATCTAATGATGAATGACCTCGGAAGGGTAGTAACTTGCCAAAACCATGTCTTCCCAGGATGAATGTAACCATAGCCAGTATTTATCCTATACTTCAGAAGGATAAGTTTTTTCGCAATGCACAGTATTTCTAGCCCATTGAGAACTAACCCTATTGCATTCACCACAAAGTCCGACATCATGATACGGAACACTACACTACTTTGCCTTACCGTGACTGTTTGAATATATTTTTACGGATGGACGAATGCATGAATACATCGTGGACATGAAGAATTACAAGAATGTGAGTTACAGACTTCTTACAGAAGCCGTACGAGTCGAAGAACCAGAAGGGGAGAAGAATTTGTATCATATCCTGCCCACTCATTTCATTGATACTCAGACTATCAACCAATCGATCAAAAGCAAACAACATCGTGCCGGCCAATGTCACGACCTATCCATGAATGATAAAGAGGCTCGTTTACTTCCTGTATCTAGTTCCCAACGTACAGGGATTTGTTTCGATGACTATGATGTTTGTCATGTCAAGTTTCCTCACTATGATGTTTGGGTAATCATGCTAAAAATGAGAAATGTTACGTTACACATAATGATGATGGATACTGGTAGTAGCATTAAACTACTGTTTTAAAGCACGATTTATCATATGAGACTGGCCGATAAGGTGTATGAGCGAACAGGTAAAAACTGGAACAACCAATCTTTACTTCTTCAAGATACGCGAGGACTGCCTTTTATCTCTTAAACTTTTTCTATTCGTTACTTGAAAATATATAGGAGTTGTAAAGGTCACCACCTCCTACTGACATTTTTTGCACCACGATCGGGGTATCAGATTCTCGACCTCATCCTCATCCTCTTCTGACAAAAATTCCCTCGCCCTAAGAATAGATTTTCACCAAAAAAATTCCCCTTCCTCTTTGGTAAACAATATATTTTCAGCCTTGGCATTCTCAACATCAAAATCCTCCCCACATTCTGTTATAAACATCCTAAATTTGTTCTCTACCCTTGCTAGTTTTCCCCCATAAAAATAAATTACACTTGCTATATGACGCTCATAGTCTGTTTGAGTTGTGACTTTTGCTCGCGAAGGATGCAGATAGTCATTCAATTGCATATGCACCTTGTGCAGTCGCCTGCGTATTTTTCTTTATAATATACCTAATGCCCTCACTTCAGTTTCCACCTTCATTCGAGCAGTCACTTCTTTTAACAATCGCATCGTTAAAGACATTTCTTGCTCTACATGTTACGATATTTCCTCCTGTAACCCCTTTACCTCACCCTTTAATTGCTGTTGAAACTCTATTTTCTCTTTTCTTATCCTGAAAAGTACAATTCTCATGGCCCTCGGATCCTATATAAAGCCAAACACATCAGATAAAGGCTCTAAATCACCCCATATAACAGACACACCAGCTCGAGCAGAACATTTTCTCTCCTCTGTACTATGACGATTACGTACTTCTTGAGCTAAAAATATAACTCGAGCTGGTTCAGGTACTATACCTCTTTCCTTCAAAAGTTCTACATAAGCTTCTATAAGCATACTTTGACACCTAGCTCTATCACTTGGTTCATTAAAACAGGTCAACTCTTTTGGTTTTTAAACTAATACCCTCCTCTTCCTTTCTTAACACCTCATCCCTTTCTATTTTTATCTTAGCATATCTACACTGGAGGTCGTATAACTCCTTAAATGTTTTCTCATAATTAGATTTAAATTGTCTTATCTCATATTCAGATTTATTAAGTACCTATTGAATATGAGCCATAAAATCCCTCGCTCTACTCAACGATCTCTCTAGTTTGAAATTTATTTTTCTCAATCTCTCCAGTTGTGAAAGCAAATATAATTTTGTCTAGTTCGATAATATACTTCTTTATGTCTGGACTTGCATGTAAACTATTGTCGAGTTCGACAATGTAGTTAGTGTGTGAAAACTTGCATATCTAATATTGTCGATTTCAACAATTCTTAAGTGCTGCTGAGATTTACGCTTACAAAATTATTGAATGACGCATTACCAACAATTCATACATATGATTGCCTGGGGAGACAAAAATTAGATTACAAAGAGGATTAATAATACTAACAATAATAATTTCACAACATTTCATACAAAACAGGTAGGTCTACTACTGGGGATCCCATACTACTGTGTCTAACTTTGAGAGAGATAAGGGTTCTAAATACCTGTGAATGAAGATGAGTCTTCATCTAATTTCTTCTATTGCTATGGCTTCCGCAGTTCTTTAGGGAGAAAAATTACACCTCTAATGGTAGAAACTAATAGAAAGAGAGAGAGAATGGTATGGACGAGAGAGAGAGTGTGTGGTATGAGAACCAATTTGTTCGAATTTAAAAATTAGGGGAGAAGAGAGAGAAATACGATGTGACTGAAGAGAAAAAGTAGGGCAGGGTAGACTATTTGGTTTTCTACTTCATTTCTTATATAGCAAATCGCCAATTTTGATAGCCACTGATCTATTAGAGATAAGTGGTTGGTATTGAGTAAGACTTGAGTGTTTGGTTTTTGAGTGTATATAAATCCACTCCTTATATATATATAAATGTATATTTTTCTTTGTTCTAATGACATCAAGAAAAGTTAGCTCAACTAGTTAATGGTAGAACTCTTAATTTAAGAGTCTAAGGTTCAATTCTTGATGTCATCAAATAAGAACCTTATTTTGATTTATTTTTTTCTCCTTAAGTTGATCATATTATTGTCGCAAAAAGCTTAAAACAAATTATAAGAGGAGAAGTGAATTCGAATAATTTGCTAGTCAAATATAATGTTATATTTGATTAATTTTTAAGCTTAAAATACTGTTAAATGGTAAAAAAAATACCATAATATAATTTATCACACTGCCTTCGCCCCCTCAAACATAAAATCCAGGTTTTGCCCCTGTAACTCCGGTGTTTCTCTCTTCTTTCTTACTCTTTTTATTTTACTCTTTCTTTTCTCTCTCTCTCTTTCCCTCTCTTCAACGTCCATCTATCTCAAAACTTTCTCTCATCCATTAGAAATAATACTATCAAATTCCTTTACAAATAGAATAAAGAACAGTGATTGGATCATCTCTCTCAATCTCTCTCTGTGTTGAACATTAAAAAGTTAATTACAATAGATCTTGTATTTGAAAACCCAACTTACGGTGGCTATTGGTACCATATGTGTCAATTTACGGAGAACAGAGATCATATAGTGGCTTGTGGTCACAATTTCTAAAATTTTATGCAACCTTATTTATTCATAAGATATAATTAGATTCAAATAGAATTCCATCATCTAGACAAACCCAAACAAGGTTTTCAAGACTCGACATTCTATGTTTGGAGATAGAAGAAAGAAAAATAAAACTAATAGTGCTTGATGTGTAATTTAATGAACGCAAGTGTTCATGTGCAGTGACATCAGTCATCGTAAGTACTTACCTGCAGTGACTAAAGTTACCATAAGCTCTTTCTTCCAGTGAGAAAAGGTATTGTAACTTCTTACTTGCGACGACTTTTATTGTTGTTGTTTTAGTAAATATTTTTTATAAATATAAATTTATATTTGTTGAGAACAAAAGCAAATCATGATCTATCTAACCATACACACACATAAACACATAGATATAGAGAGAAGGTAAGCTTTTATTAGATAAACTATTACGTTACAGAAACATAACCCTTAAAGGAATATATATATATATAAGCCACTAAAACTCTCTTAGGTTAGGAATCAGTGGGTCACCCCAATTCGAATTTAGATGGGATCCAATCGAATGGTTCCTAACACTCCCCCTTTGGGATGTCCCACATCTAGACGACTTGCCTAATTAAAACCTTCACCTAGCAAAACTCTTTGTGCAAAAAGCTATGCATGGAAAGAGTATAATCCTATGTCACAGATGAGTGGTGGGCACGTACAACGTTGCCTCATCAAAACCTCCAACATCTAAAACCTCCAACATGTGAAACCTCCAAGGAAAAATTGCGTTATCAGGAAAAAGAGTATAACACACATGTGCCCACGTCAGGTGGAGAATACTCCCCCTGGCGTCTATCGCCCAGAGATTTGTCTCCCAGAGACGTCAATAAATATAAACTTTGCATGTATATTCCGTGTACTAATTTCTGGAATGTAGGATATGCAAGAGCCTTCATGAATAAGTTTGTTAGTTGTCTTATGAACGTACTTGAACAATATCAATTTTATTTGCCTTTTGTAATTCGTGAGTATGGAAGAATTTTTGTGAAATATGCTTGGTCATGTCTCCCTTGATAAAACTTCCTCTAATTTGAGTGATGCAAACAACATTATCTTCATATAGAGTAGTTGTCATTCTAAACAAAATCTAATCCACAAGTTTCGTTGATGTGATTTACCATAGAGCGTAACAAAAAACATTATCTATCAGCTTCGTGAAGTGCAAGAATCTTTGCATGATTTGAAGAGGTAGCCACCATCATCTATTTTGCTGATCTTTATGGTATCACTGTATTGCCATATAAGAATGCATATCTTAACTGAGATAAGCCCTTATGCGTGTCTCACAAATATCTTGCGTTGGCGTACCCTATTTATTTGTGTTTACCACTTTTCAGGTATAATAGACCCAAGTCTATTATGCCTTTTAGGTATCGCAGAATGTACTTGATCTCATTTCAGTGCTTTTCGATAGGAGAAGAACTGTGGTGAGCCAAGCAGTTTACTGCGAATGAGATATTGGGTCTAGTACACCCAACTAAGTATAACAAAACATAAATTACTCCTAGATACGGCACCTCAGGCCCTAAGAGTTCACCCCCTCATTAAGAGGGCAGAAGATGTCCTTATCCACGTCTAAGTGGCAGACTACCATTGGCATCTTAGCACTGTGCGGTGCATCCATAACAAATTGTTTGAGGATCCGTTTGGTATATGTCACTACCAAGGTGTTCGATCTGCAAACCGAGACAGTACATGGTTTTCGTGAGATTTTTCATTTCAAATTCCTTTTAAAGGTATTCGGCGGCACTCATGATCTCCCCTGAAGTTCTGATCAAGATCTATTTGTTATCATAGCAATGCACCACACTGGGCATGCTTGGTAATGTATAAACTGGTTGCGAAGCTATAGTAGCCTTATCAATGGGTGGTTCCATTCTAGATGAACCGACTACATTATTACTCATTTTTTGTCCTAATTTATGCCATTTCCCTTAATCCGGTTCCTTGTCCTTGGGAGGACGTCCACAGGGTCTCTTGTTCATTCGCGGGAGGCACGGTAGTTCCTTTCGGAACATTCAACCATGCAGGGGCATTACTTGCAGGTACATGCCCCTTATTTACTTTAGCAGCATCGTTGAATGCATATGGTATTTTATTGATGACCTATTTTAAGTAAAGTATCAATTGGACTTCACTGTCACTATGAATTAGTAATGGGATCCAGATGAGATAACAATGGTATAGGAACTTCCGCGGCATTATATGTCATATCTCACCCTAATGTCAGGAAAATTATTTCATCAAAGTGACAGTCTACAAATTACGTAGACCTCCCCTATAGTGGGTTGCATGTATCTGATGATAGGTGGTGAATCATAACCTACATAGATACCAAGGTAGTGTTGGGAACCCATTTTTGCGCATTGTGGAGGCACGATCGGCACCTATACGGCACATCCGAATATGGGTAAATGAGCAATATTGAGTTCTAACCCAGTGACTAGTTTTTTTGAGGAAAGTTGATGATTCACGCTTGGAAAAGCTCTAATCAATGCTCTAGCATGCAAGATTGCATGACCCCAAGCGGTAACTAGAAGCTGAGATCGCAATAATATTGGCCTAGAATTGTCTACAATCACTCGATTAGATTCTCTGTCATACCATTCTGGGTATGGACATGGGGTACCAGATGTTTCACATCTATCCCATTAGCGATAAAATAATCTTTGAATGTGTTGGTGGTAAACTCACCTGCGCCATCAAGTCGGATCGACTTGATCGGGTTTTCTGGGAAATGAGCCCATAACCGAATAATTTGTGCAAAAAGTCTTACAAATGCCATGTTCCTAGTAGACAATAGGAAAACGTGTGACCATCGCAAAGATGTGTCAATAATGATCATAAATTATCTAAATAGGTAACTATGTGGATGAATATGTCCACAATTATCTCCATAGATGCGTTGGAGAAAGACTGAAGACTCCAACTCCACCATGGTCATACTAGGTCGGATAATCAACTTACTCTGAGAACAGGATTGCAAGGGCAGTCTTGCAGTACACAGATCTTTTCTCCTTTCAAAGAATGTTTGGAGCTACTACCGATAATCTTCCTCATCATTCGAGAACCTGGATGTCCCAGACGATCGTAACATAATTTGAATCTTTGTTCTCGTAAGGGAGAACAATTTGTTATAGTGTAGGCTGCAACATATCGAATGTCTGTAGAATATAGCCCTGCGGGGTGTATTGGAGACCATTCCAATACTATTTTCTCACCTTAGGGAGTAGTCAAAGTGATGCACAAAGCCTAGTTTTTTCATTCTCCCGTAGTTTTTACTTGATATCCATTGTCATAGATATCCTGAAAGCTGAGTAGATTCCTGGTGGAATTACTCGCGTATAAATCGGACTGGATACATAGTATTGTACCATTGGGTAGTAATAACGTGGCACTACCAATACCTTCTATCATACTGGCCGAGCCAGTGATAGGTGACATCGCCGATGCAAGGGTTCAAAGACCAAAAATATTTAATCTCGTATGATCGAGTGCGGAAAGATCCATATAGGTAGCCTGTATATAGCTGATTAACTATCATATACAGATTAACTATTATACAACTAAATTAACTACAATACCAAGTAAAAAATTTAACATATAGAAATAAGAGCTAAAAAATAAATATCTCATAGATGATGATACTGAATGTATGTCACAACACTTATGAAACTACACTAATCATTATGTTCCGAACATAATCTGGAAAAAGTGCTAACAATACAAATCTACTACTAACAACTAAGCAAAGAAACTACTATGTGCTCTCAATATGTGACATCAATCATCTTATGAGAAAGTACTACTGATTACTCATGAGTTTGGTCCATCACTACATCAGTATCCTCGAAGGAGTCCGTCGCTAAAAATTTTATTGCTGTAGAATTGACATCAACAATCATATGGTGGGTCTGAACACGATCATCCTTCGCCACCTTAGGTGACCTACTATCTTGTGACTAGTGTTTGATTCCCTTTCTTGCCAGCTCATTTGTTCCCCTTTCCTCTTTGTGGGGTAATTTTTTTTTCTAATTCCTGCCCTTTCGCCCGTTTTGACCTCCATGAGTTTGTCCACCACCACGACTGTGCCCCTGACCGCGATTGTTTTTACCCTGAGTTCTGATGTTGTGTACCTCAGGTACCAGCATGCTCCCAACTAGCCCCATCTCATGATTCTTCAGGTGGAGTTTGGCATTCTGTTCAGAAAGTAGTAGAGCCTGGATAAGAGCAGAGTACTTCTTAAATCCTTCTTGCCTATATTACCATTAGAGGGCAATGTAGGAGGTGTGGAAAGTGGATAGAGTTTTCTCTATCATATCTAAATCAGTAACCGTTGCCCTCACACAACCTAAGTACGGACATGCTTTTATGGATTGCTGAGTTGTACTCAGAGACAGTCTTAATATTTTCAAACCTTAGTGTGTTCTATTGGTGCCTTACTCTAGGAAGGAGAACCATTTTCTGCTCTCCAAAACGTTCCTTCAAGTTGGCCTAGAGGTCACTAGGTTCAGTCTCAGTGAGGTATTCTATATTGAGGTCCCCTTGAATGTGGTGACGGAGAGTGACCAAGGCTTTTGCCTTGTCAACGGGAGCTTCAGTGTTCTTGCCAGCGATTGTCTTTTCAAGTCCCAGAGCTTTGAGATGCAATCTAGCGTCCAAACACCAAGTGAGGTAGTTGGCTCCAGAAAGAAGCAGTGTGGGAAAGTCGATATTCTTGAGTTTTACAACCATCTAAAATGCAACATATAAATCTTGATTAAGTCGTAGTTCAACTATAAGCATTCTCATACATCTATGAATATAATAGTAAAATTAGAAAAATTGGGAAAAGTAATTGATTCTAAATCAAGTTAATATGTGAACCTAGTTCATAGTCTAATACTCATAATATTTGTTAAATCACTAATTTACTAAGTAAAGAGTGGATCTTAACCTAATAAGTGCATTTTATTAGGTCTTAGCCAAGACAACGTATTCAAAACTATTTGTTGTTGTAGCCTTAATTAACTATCATGAGTTTCCTAAACTCTATAGTTCTATAAAGTCTATATATTCTAGCCTAATTAACCATTTGCTAGGAATATGTGAGGATATTTGATATTTACCAGATGAGTGGTTTTATCCCCAAACTCTGCTGGGGTCTCCAGATATATATTTAAACCTATCTTGGAACTAACGATCTATGAGTATATATCAAGGTGTTATAATGACCTATTTACTTCAAGATATTATTAGGTAACATCTAATTGCACCGAGATACGAAAAACTGGTTCCTTGAAGCCATGTTTTTAGAAACAAGACTAAATTAATCAATGATTGAATGCTTCACAATAATATCCTAGATGTTAGAGTGCATTCAGGAATGTCTCTAAGTCGTATCTGAATTAGTCAATGTTTTGTTTTATCCCTAACCCCTTAGAATAATTAGTATCTATGGGAATACAAAATTTTAAAATTCAACTAGCTCTCGTAAGAGACTAGGTACATTAAAACGTATATGTTATATCCAATATAAAAAGAAGAGTCTAAAAAATTAAAAAGATATGGTCCTCCTAGAGATCTGTGATGCTAACTCTCTCTCTTTCTCTCTCTCTCTCTCTCTCTATATATATATATATATATATATATATATATATAGTTTCTTTATTCTTGGATTACTTGGGTCAATATATTCTTGCAAACTACCTCACTTGTTGAATTATGAGATGAGTTTGTATATTTTTCATAGCAATATTGAGAATTATGATAAAAATTGGGTTTCTTTATCTTCTTCTTTTTTGGTCTTGGGAAGAATTACTTTGATGTAGAATTTCAACTTCATCCTAACCCAATTTGTTGTTTGCTAAAATTTACGGGTTCCAACTTGATTTAGGGTTTCAACTGTTAATGGAAAATCACTGAAATTAGAAGTATTTGCAATGATTTCGAAATGGGATATTATGAGTATGAATAGAGTTGATGTTTCTGGAAAAATAATGAATGAGCAAACACCACCATACTTCCCTTTCATAAAATACCCATCTAGGCCAATTATTGGCCTATAACCATTCTTAAAACCATCCAAGGATGCCTTGAAACTAAGACAAAAGCACTCGAATTTGTGGTCATCGTAAACACCATACTTTGACAGAGTTCCAGCTGGATTGCTAATTAAGATTTGTTTTACCAATTGTGGAACTTGGGCATAGCTCTTATCATAGTTTCGGCGTATTTTTTCCAAACCTTTTTCTCTTCCTCTCTATGCCACCCAATAGTTCATATTTATGCCATATTTTTTTCCCAAATTTCATCTTGTATGCCAGAAGGTCTATAGCTTTTGTGTGCCCTTAGTGCTCACTTAATCATTTTTACAATCCAATCAAAATCAGCTAATACATTTTTAAAATCTATTCCCCCTGTATAAACATGTATGGGTTGTTCGATTTTTCTAATCAGAAATGAAAGCCCAACATTCAATATTGATGCCCATAATTTCTATTTGCAGATTTCATCTATATCTCTACATTCCACCATCACCCTCTTTTTATCATTTTTCACACACTTATGATGAAAATTATTTTGAATGGCATACAACCTCAAATACTCTCAAAATTCTTTTACATCCGGAAATACCATTATACCACCTCTAAAATAGAACTGACTCCTGACGAGTCTTCCATATTCTCTGTATCACTTGCATATAAGTGATCAGCTGCCCTTAGGCCTACTTCCCAAGTTCACCACCATCCATATCCTCTTCATATGTACTACATTCACTTGATACGTGAGGAATATATTCCTCAACTGGTTCTACGTGAGGATCATCATCGTATGCTACTTTAACCCAATCTTCTTCAACTTCTTGTTCATGCGCTTGCCAACTTGGAGAGAGCGGGATCTCGTCCAACTCCTCTCCGGGTATGAAAATGACATAGTACCATGTATAGTCATTGAAACCCTTGACGGGGGCAGTAAAACCCTTGAAGGAGAAGGTGGTGTTGGTGTGCAAATAGGAACCACACCCCCTTCAAATAATGTGGGTGCAATTATCTACCTTATTAAAATATAGCCAACATCCCCACGTTAAACAAATTCATCTGTCATATGTAGTATGAGGAACTCCTTAATTAGCTTAATCTCACCTCCACTTAACCAATATAAGTCAATCGCACTACCCTTAGCTATATAGGTAAATATCTGTAACAAAGATTTCGAAGGTCCAACAAAGTCGAACTCCCCTTACAGACGTTAGGAACTTTATAAACAATCCCTCCTTCGTAGTTGATAACTTGATACCCAAAGGGCCCAGGTGGCTTGAATTTTCCACCATAATGTATATATAAATCCATATCGTTGTCGATGCTATTTACAAAATAGCAAATTCATACAGATGACGAGATGATTTGAAATATCCAAGTACTAACAAGATATTAAAGTTTTCCTTACAAATAACTATTCTAAAAACTTTGTACTATATACATTATCCAAGTACTCATAAGAGATTAAATTGTTCCTTACAATAATTGTTCCAAAAATTTTATCAATGACAATAACAAGAACTTATTATCACAAACATCACTTGTCTACATACTGATAACATTGACAACATGATTATTATTATTTTCATAATTAAACGCAATAATTTAACAGTTATCACTTTTATCATATATTACAATTAGATGTTTCATCAAATCATTAGCAAACAATAAGTAATTGGAAAGTAAAACCCAAAATTGAGAGGAAAAATCCAGAGAGGTCGAGAGATAGAAATTTCCAACATGGGAATTTCTTCGTAATACGTGACTTATATGAATCAAATTCTTCTTCTTCTTCATGGTTGCTGGAGTTTAGAAGAACTTTTATACTTTTTCTCTTAAATCCCTAATCAGAAGTCTCAACTTAAGCAACTTCAGCAGAAAGTTTGGGTTTGGGTCTGGGCTCTGACAGGGGCCCCACAAAAATCCCAACCCACACCCAACCTCTCCCAACAGCAAGTTTGGGTTTGTGACGTAGTTTTTTTTTATGAGGGCTTCCTTTTACCGTGCGGTGTTCCTTTCACCGCCACTTCAACTGTTTTGATTTCTACATTCCAACTCGACTCATTCTTACATTTTACTTCCTCATCTCTCTCAATTCGAAGGTAAAAAAAGTTTAATTCCTTTAAAAATCAAATGGAGATGCCAGAGGGAGACCCACACACCATTACATTACCTGGGTTTAGAGTTACAAGAGATCCAGAGCGAGCCGCAACTCGGTTAAGGTCCGAAAGGAAGAAAAAAAAAGAACTTGAAAATGTACAACAAACCCAAACTATACCACACCTACCTAAAGAAAACTACCCAGTCGGGTTTATTACCACTTTCTCAGGCGGCGTCAGTCATATCTATTACACTATTGGCAAGGAACTCACGGTAAGTTTTTGTTTAATTATGAATTTGATATTTCTGTAAATCAAGTGTTTAACAAAATGCCCCAATGAATAAAATCGGGATTCGATGCCTCCACACGGTACATTCACTACGGTGATCAAAGTTTGGAAGGAGATTTTCACAATTCCGACAATTAGGGATGTCGTGGTGAAGATATTCGGTGGCTTTATGAATATACTCTTAGGTAATTCTGGTAATCGGCTACTTCAGGCGCTAGTAAAGCGTTGGTGGCCAACAACGCATATTTTTATGTTCCCGTAGGCAAAGATAGGGGTCACTCCATAGGATTTCCATATGCTGACATCATTGTCAATAAGCCGATATCCAATATTGGTGTCGTATGACGATGCATGGAGTATTTTATCCAATGCGGGGCAATTGCTCCCCCGTATTGAATCCAACAATATAATGAGTGGGAACATCAGCATTTCACATTTGAGGACGTACTTGACCATCACAGATGATCGAGAGGATGATATTACCATTGTTCGTACTTTTATCATCTTCATGATGGGACATTTGTGGTTCCAAATGGCCAACGATAGCGTCCCACTTGGATATCTCACTGCCGTGGCTGATTTGGATGAAGCTGCCAAATATGACTAGGTTTATGCTATTCTTGCTTTCCTGCACTATGGTTTGGATACCGCAGTCACGACTGGGGGTGCCATCACTAGATTTTCCCAACTTCTTGAAGTACACTAACACATTTTCCTTACAAGCAACAAATCAAATATCTTCCAATAAATGTCTTAAATATAATTTAAAATTGTTTTTTATGTTATTTTGAAATACAGTATTAATTCTACGAGTATTGTGGGGTTGATCACCCGATTGTCAAGGAAGAGGTTAAGTTCTCATCCTATCTGCGCCTCAAAGCATGGGAGAGGGGAATAAGAAGAAAATAAATGACCAGGCAGCTAATTTGTTTATTCTAGGCTGATGCCACATTGACCACCAGATTATTGAGACAATCAACTGGCGACCTTGGTTGGATTCTGGGGTGTTTGGTTTAGATGACATACGGACTGCGTCGCTCTTATCACGTAAGAGGGTGTCACTTCAAGTCCCAATTGGAAACTGCAAATATTACTTGGGGGATAGATGCTGGAGGTAGTTGACTGACACTGCGGGTATTCCTTTGGATCCTCCATTTAATATGTCGCCATATCTTAGTCCAGCGGATTTACAGGCGATGAGATAGGCTAACTTCATTGACTGTGACTAGTTTGTGATAAGGGAGGAATGAGAGACTTACGCCTCATACTATGCAAACCAAACTTATGAGGTATGCCACCTGTTGACAGATTCTCATAGGATAGGGAATATAAATCTGCTCGAACCCACTGCACTTAGGGCTGGTATTACACCCGTGGTGGTTAGTTTAGCAATAATTTATAGTATATCCCAAGACTTCAGTTTGCCAGGCAAGGAAGGGCTAGACCTAGGGTGGCACATAGAGTGGACAATGAGGCATGAGATACACCCCATCAACCACTTGAGGGACCCACCACCTATCTCTTCCTCTTACGACGCAGAGAAGCTGTGGTACCTAACTCATGGTATGCGGTGACTTTGCCTTGCAGAGTCTGCGCGGGATGCCCAAACGATTCAGGAGTTGAATGATGAGCTTGCTACTGCCTACAAGCACATAGACAGTATAGATGATCAACTATATTCACATGTAAGTAATTTATTTATATATGTATGTATTTATTTATTTATCTTTTTTCTTAATTTTATATTTATTTTGTCAAAATCTAAATAATTTATTTTTGTCCTGTTCAGAATCTACACATGAGGAGGGGGCATGAGGTACGGGTGGTGCCGCTACCACTTGGAGGTGGCGCGAAGATAAGGCAGGGGACCCGTTGACCTGTTCTGCAAACCAGGAGAGCAGGTAGTAGCCGCAGGGGGACGGGTACTGGAGATAATATTGGCCTCTCTGGCCTATCTCAGTAGATATATGTATTTTTTATGTTTTTGTAGACGTAATCTTTTATTGTAAACATTAGTGTTGAACAATTTCTAATGTAGAATTTTGTTTCTCTATATAAATACATGTTTGACCTAATGCCTCATTTATTTATATAAATCAATATTAATCAATTTATTTTGAGTCTTGAATTTAAATAGAAATGCAATTACAATTCTTAAAATAGTAGTTCTACGCATGAAATGAAACTCAAAACAGATACAATTACACTTAATTCATCATTCACGACTAATGTAGGGATTAAACCAAGAGCATTAAATAAGGGGGAGCGGATCCCGTCCATAGTTGGAAAATTGGTAATTTGCTAGAAACTTATCAGGCGGGACGTAGTTCCGACAAAAAATATTGTATGGAGTCTCGAATGGGAACAGCTGATTGTATTTCTTATACCATTCACCACTAGCTTCCCAGAGAATTTTAACTAGTAGAACACCTCTGACCCGTCTATCAATACTCTTCTGAATCTCATGAAACTCATCACATTTAGCCGAAAGAACATTCTACCTATTGTATAAATCTCTAGGATGGTATTAAAGTTTCGTGTACTCCCTGAATTTGACATGAACTCTATTCCATAACTGATTGAAGTTGAGCTATCAGAGAGGTGGATTATCAACAAAATAATATCAGGATACGGCCAGGGCGCAGCCTTCATTCTAGCCAAATATTACCAAAGAATCCAATGTTATAGCTGAAAAACTTGGCATTATTGAGTTCAAGTAGAAGACCTGTTGTTAGAGCATCTCCAGCCAACATATATATAAAGCAAAAGTAGTTGTTGTGATCCAAAACTAACCATTGTGAAGGACCCACCAGAGGAAGTAGCCATTGTTGGAAATCAGTGGAGGCGGCGATAAAAAGAACACCGTACGGTGTTCTTTTTACTGCCGCCTCCACTGATTTCCAACAACCACTTCTTTTTCGCCCTTTCACACTTCTCTCTTCTGAAGAAAGTTGTTCCCCCTTCACCGTCAATACCCTTCTCTCAACTCCACATCCTCAAATGTATTCCTCATCATCCTATTTGTAGGGACCTATCCCTCGATCTCACCCAAAGTTGAGCTCACCCAGTTCGAATTACCTCTATCTCAGACTCACGCATTTTTAACACATTTCCCCAATTAACATTCCAGCCTACCCCTCAAACTGGCTATGAACGTGGGCCAAAATTAAATTAAAAACCTTATCTAATCAATGACACATGTCTCCCACGAACTCGTTAGTTATTCGGTCAACCACCACTAACCACATTGTTCAGAAAATGTGCTCCAGCACGACGAAGAGTTGCGAAGAATGCCTATATAAAGGAAAAGTTCCAAAAGAGGCAGGGACCAAAAAAATTACATGAAAGATTGTTAATAAATATCAATTCGAGATTCTCAGAGAAGATTATAAACTTCTTAGTTACAAGGTTAAAAGCATTTCTATATTTAGAGATCACTTGTAATAAAGATATTCGCCTCAAGTAATTAAGATACTTTCACAAAAATTCTCCACACGAGGTCGTGGTTTTTTTACCTATTCAAAGGTCTTCCATGCTAAAAATCACATGTTTCATTTCTTACTTTCCATTAGAATATTGGTACAGGTTCATTGGTGTGATAGCAAATTTTAAGCCATTTCGAGCTTACGAAATTTGGCCATTACATTTGGCGCCGTCTGTGGGAAGGAATGGATTTTTACTATATCCTAAGATAGTCTTTTACTACAACTTTCAATCATGGTTACTTCCAGACGACCGGCAGCAGGAACTCAGCTCAAAGTTTCCATAGAGCCGGGGCAGCTCACAGAGTTGCAGGTGAATCTCAACGCCAAGGCAGTAAAATGCGCTGAACTCGAACATCAGTTAACAAAGGATCGGGAGCTTCAGGCAAAAGAGCCCCATATAGAATGGCAAGCTCGTTTGACAGCGCCCAAATGGCATGAAGATCAGATGACAACAATATAGACTGCCCTAGAAGCTCTACAAAATACTCAGTAGGCTCCTCTAGCCAGAGGTCACGACCAGCTCCCAGAGATCTCCCGTATTTCTGCAAGGGAAAGATTGGGACCTCGGGGAATCGCCAGTAAAGCTATTTCTAGGAATTTTGAACATGAACCATAACCCTCCATACATCCAGGGTTGAAGTTCAGTCCGAAGTCAGTCGAAGTCACCAAATTTCCATCTGCCAGGAGGAAGAGTAGCGACCTCAACATCAAGTTTTAGTACAAGATCGCCTTAGTGAAGGTACGGGTACTCATCATCCACAGCCAGCACATCCAGTGATTCAACCAATACATCATTACGTCACAAAAGAGCATATAGACCAACGGATTAAAGAGTTGATCAAAGCACAAGTTATGGGTACTACCGGCGATGCTACAAAGTTACAAGGAAGTCCAATTGCCAAGGAACTATTCGATATGGAGATACCGAAAGGTTTCCATACTCCCAAAATTTGTAAATACAAAGGTACTGACCCGAAGGAGTACATTCAGCAAAACCGTGATTCATTGGAGTTGTACTCCAATCTCAACCTCATCCTCTGCCATTTGTTCGCCACAAGTCTACAGGAGGAACCACTCTGATGGTTCTATTCTCTCCCTGAGGACTCCATCTACACATTCGATCAGCTGCAGAAGCAGTTCATCAAGATATATACTCGCAACAGAGAGAAAGAGGAGAACTTATATTCTTTTATCAGTCTTAAATAATCGCATGAAGAGAAGCTCGAAGATTTCATAAAGAAATTCTAAGAGCTCGCGCGAAAAGTAGATAACCTCGATCAGAAAATGGCTGTTACTGCTTTCACCAATTTTCTCCGGCTCGACTGCATGGCCAAAGAATACCTCCTCCTTAACAAACCCGCGACCTTGGAGGAGATGATCACCAAAGTCAACAGTTACGTCGACCTGGAGAGGATGATGTCCGAGCAATAAAAATTTACTAAATCTATCCTCTCCACCAAAGGCCCATCTACAGATCAAGCCAGTGAACCCAAGGAGGAACAGAGAGATTATAAATATACCAAGGGCAACACTGGTTACTTTCGGAAAGGTGATCCACCAAACAGACCTATCCTTCCAAAACTGAACGTCTGAATCTCCACAATTTTTCCATTGCTATTGAAGGATCCACTCTACCGTATCTCTCAACCGCTGAAACCAATCGATAGTCGACCATATTGCCTGCATCATAAGGTAAATCATCATACTGCTAACAATTACTATATTCTATAGCGGTTGCTCAAGTACATTTTTAAAGAGGGACCGATACTCGAATACATTTTCGATCTGAAGTCGTACAAAGATGGCAGCTATAAGAAACAGCTCGAAGTTATTCAGGCCAATGATCAAGCTGAGGAGAAGCATCTCTACTATATACACCACAACAACATGATTGAAATCAATCAGATCACCAATTCCAGCAGATCAAAATGTAGGAGACTATCAGAATACTACGATCTCACAACTCAAGACAAAGAAGCTAAACTTCTTTCTGAGTCGAGCAATCACCGACTCGGGATCTCCCTCAAAGATTGCGATACTAGCCATATCAAGTTTCTACATCATGATACATTAGTCATAATGCTCAAGATGAAGAAGTTTGTCATGTACACAATGATGATCGATACGGGAGGCGGTATTGAGATTTTTTTTCAGAGTACGATCAACAAGATGGGTTTGGCCGACCAAGTTATTTAGAGTGACACCGATATCAGTGGGTCCAATGGTTTCAGGGAAGAGCGAGTAGGCAAGATCATCTTACCAATTACCGCAGAACAAGCCACTATCAATATCATATTCTATGTCATTAATTCCAAATCTCGTTATTTCTGGATTATGGGCCGCTGCTGGATACACAAAATGGAAGCAATTGCTTCCACTTATCATCAAGCACTTCGATTCAAACACGATAACTGTATTTATGAGATCAGAGGTAGTCAGAAGCTTTCTCAAGCTTGTAAAAATACTGTCTATACTATCTTAGATACTTCAGACAGATTTGCTGCATAGCAATTGTAGAAAGCTGATCACCTCAATGATCAACCATTTACAAATAAGCCCATAAAATATCTCAACATCGATGGAGCTAGCAAAGGTACTTTCATTGGTACTAAGCTAGTTCAGCATGAAAAAATACTCTCATTCAGTTCTTACAACTCAATCGAAAGGTTTTTGCATGGTCTTTCGAAGAAATGCCTGGGGCTGATCCAGCCATGGCCTGTCACAAATTTACTATCAATGTCAACGCCGCAGCGGTCAAGCAAAAATAGCGATAACTTTCACCTCATCTTCGAGATGAAGTTACCACCGAGATCGAGAAATTGATCAAAGTGTGATTCATTCGAGAAGCCAAGTATCCATACTGGATATCCAATATTGTCGCTACCCCAAAGAAGAACAGAAAAGTTCAAGTTTGGGTAGATTTCGCAGATCTGAACAAACTTACTCTAAAAGACAGTTTCCCTCTTCTTAATATTTATCAGATCCTAGATTTTATAGCAGGCCATGACCTCCTATCTATGATGGACGCAGCTTTGGGACATAATTGAATTCCACTTTTGGAAGAAGATCAAGAGAAGACAACTTTCATCACTGAAAGAGGTCTTTATTATTACAAAGTTATACCCTTCGGACTCAATGGTTGATGACTACTATGTTCAAAGTACACTTAGGGAAAGTCGTTGAGGTCTACATCGATGATATCTTGTCCAAAAGCGTACTGTCAGCCAATCACATCTCAGATCTCAACACTATTTTCAATATCCTTCGATCTTACAAGATGTATCTCAACCGAGATAAATATCAATTCGGGGTAGATTCTGATCACTTTCTAGGCCACCTCATCAGCAAGAAATGAATTGAGGCCGATCCGAGTCAAATTTAGGTTTTCCTCTATATGCCCTCTCTAAAAACAACAAAAGACGTTCAAAAACTTGCCGGTAAGATTGCCGCTATGAACCATTTCGTTTCTAAATCCACAGACCGCTACCATTGGCTATTCCTATTACTCCGCGCATCTACCAAACGAGGAAAATTTTGGCCAAATACAGAGGTCACATGGACACCAGAATGCGAAATAGCTTTTTAGGATCTCAAAACCAATTTGGGGAGGTCTCCCATAATGAGCACCCCAGTAGATAATAAGGAACTGATTATATACCTAGCAGTCATAGATACTTCCCTCAACTCATTTTTTATTCGCATGGAAGGAAAAATTGAGAAACCAGTCTTCTTCATCAGCAAGACCCTCACACCAGCAAAAACAAGGTACTCTAAAATTTATAAGCTTCTTCTCATTCTTGTTGCACTTCGCAGAAACTCAAGCATTACTTCCAAGCTCATTCAGTCAAAGTCATGATGAACTACCCACTTCAGAAAGTTCTATCCAAGAAAGAAAAATCAAGAAGAGTACAACAGTGGTCACTCAGTTTGGGAGAACATGATATCAAGTTCGAACAACGTCATTCCGAAAATGGTCAGGCCGTTGCCAATTTTCTCGTGGATTTTCCATTGGAGGATCCCGAGTGGGAGGAGCACGACCCTGACCTTATAGAAGAAACACTCGAAGATCCACTCCCTAAGCCATTCAACGAATGGGCTGAATGGATTACTACATCAGGGTGGAGACTTCTCACAAATGGATCAGCAGGACCAGCAAGGTCAGGAATCGGGATCGTTTTGATTACCACTTTCAATGATAGAATTGAGATATCAATCTGCTTGGATTTTGAGGCCTCAAATAATATCACCGAGTATGAAGCTCTCATTCATGAACTCGACCTCGCTCTTGAGCTCGATGTCCCCGAACTCTCAGTTAACACATATTCACTACTCACCGTCCACAACTACTGTGAGCAATACAAGAAGAATGGGAAGATGATCGAATACACAACCCTCGTTGCAGATAGGATGAGCAAGATCGTGAAAGCAACTCTCGATTATCTTCCTCAAGGTAAAAATAGACACGTTGATTCCCTGGCATATATAGTCGGGGTCTTGGGTACAGAAGCTAGATATCTCCATATCAAAATCATTTCAACCCCCAGTATTGATTGTATTTCTGTATGCACGATCAGCACTGGGGACGATAAAGGGGGAGTCAACAATTGGCGAAAGCCTCTCTCAGCCTACCTTAGTGTCGACAACAATTACACGGACCACTCCCAGCAGATCCAAAAAGGCACTGACAGTTAATCAATAACTTGAAGCGCTACACTATTCAAAATGGTATGTTATACCCCCTTTTTATCATAGGGCCTTACCTCAAGTGCCTCTCCAAATCAAAAGCAAATGAATTACTTCACGAATTACATGAAGGGACTTGTGGCTCCCATGCCGCAGTTCGATCATTAGCAAATAGAGCTATTACTCAAGGAGTATTCTGGCCCGGCATACACAAGCAAGCAGAGGAGTACTCTCGTAGATGTGATACCTGTCAAAGACATAGACATATGATGTGCGCCCCTACGCTCGAACTCCATGCAAGCAAGGTTTTTTGGCCATTCAAAAGATGGGCACTAGATCTCGTCGGCGAATTCCCTAACTCTCCAGGTAATCGCCGTCACCTACTCGTAGCTACCAATTATTTTATAAAATGGGTAGAAGCAGTTCCACTATGTCAAACCGGAGAAGAAGAAGTCATCTCTTTTATCTGGAACTGCTTAATCACTCAGTTTGGGTGCCCCTACCTAATTCGTATCGATAACGGGCCCAATTTATGGGAGAGAAACTTGTAACCTTTCTAAACCACCACAATATCATCCACTCACCATCCAATCCTTACTATCCTCAAGGCAATGGCTAATCCAAAATTACCAACAAAACCATCGTGGATGGACTTAAAAAATGACTTCACTCACAGCAAAAAAGGAATTACGTTCGCGAGCTGCCTCATGTTCTATGGGCATATCGTACCACTCCCCGACAATTAATTGAGTGTACCCCATTCCTCCTTACTTATGGTACTGAGTTCCTCATTCCTTCTAAATATCATCATCCAGTTCGTGATCACGAGCTAACTGATGAGGAAAATGAGTTTGAGTTGGCTTGCAACCTTAATATGATAGATGAAACCAGGGAATGCGCCATCGCTAACCTAGGTTGAAATCATCATATGCTTGCCAAATCGTGCAACAACCGAGTCAGAAGCCGTACCTTCTAAATCGAAGATCTCATCATCAGAGAAATTCCTCAACATCGCAAAGAGCCTCATGCTGGAAAATTAGCCAACAATTGAGAGGGTCCATTCATTATCACAACTCTCTCAGGCCTGGGATCATATTATCTCATGACAGAAGAGGGAATTCCCATCTCAAATCCTTAGAACACTAAGCGACTGAAACAGTACTATCGTTAAGCATCTTACTACTCCATTTTATTTCCTCGCTTTCATTTTTTTTTTCAATTCCAAAAGTGAGATTTTCATCTCCATCCAATGTAAATTATGAAATTAGCAATAAAGCATCCAAGTTTTTTATAATATCTATCTACTTACGTAGATTTAACCACATTCTACAGATTAAAGCATAGATAATACTAGCTTTCAATCAATCTTATTCCAGTTAAATCAAGGATAACACTTGGTTTGACTGACTCTACAAAATCTCTGCGATTGTAGCAAGTATAGAAACTTGTTTCATATCAAAGACTCTACCAAACATCAGAAAGGGCAAAGATAATACTAGCCTTCATCTACTTCAACTTGTTTGGGTCGTTTATACCAGTTAAATCAAGGATAATACTTGGTTTGGCTGACTCTACTAAATCTTGGCAATTATAGCAAGTGTAGAAACTTATTTCATATCAACGACTCTATCAAGCATAAGATAAGGCAAAGGTAATACTAGCCTTCATCTCATTTAATATGTCTGCAATATTTCTGTAGTTCAATCAAGTTTCAACTTGGTTTAACTCAACCCATTTTTCGATTGAAACAAATGTAAATACTTGTTTTATATAAAAGACCCCACCAGACATAAGATAAGGCAAATGTCATACTAGCTTTCATCTATTTTACTATGTCTGCGATAGATACTATTTATTTTCAGGTCTTATTACAATGGATATTTTTTCTGTTATGGGAAGGTCAGCCATGCTTTACCCTTCAGAAGGAGGTTGAACAGACTTCAGTTTGCGAGTTACGACAACTTTGCCACTCTCTATTAGATTAGCAGGTCGAGGGCCTAAACTGGTTTCAAAAAGGTCATACAGTTGCCTCAATCTATATTCACTTTATAAACGCATCCCTTGTCAGACAAGTTCTTTAACAAGGTATTTCGTTCTAACTCAAGTCTTTTAATTTTCTCTACAAAATACGCAATGGTCGATTTTAATAGGTCTTCCCGTGATGCATGCTATAGAACGATCTTTGAAAATTTTACTCTCACCTTCTCGAAGCGTGACTCCAATCTAGCATACAAATTCTTCTGATGAGTTATTTTCATATTGACCCGAGCATCATAAGCTATATTCTCTTCCAATTTTTAAACATATGTAGTTGATTCAGCCAGGTTTATGACCTCTTAGTCCACTACCTGGGAATGAAGTCTCTTGATTTTTGCATTCAACTCTTCCCTAGCTGGAATATCCTTTAATAATTCATCTTTCATCTTCACCAACATTTCCTTTACACTGATTTCCCCTTCCAAGACCTTCTCCCTGATAAGAGCAGCATCTAACTTCTGCTGGCATTCCCTTAAGTTTGCATTTCCTTTCTGAACATGCCCTTGAATGCGAGACACGTCACTCTCCAACTCTTTAATTCGGCCTGAGAGACTAACTACATCCCCTTGGACTAGAGGAGCCTTAACCTCATTTCTTCTTCCCCTTGAGCACTCTCTAGCCTCAGCTATCTTCACACGCGCAATTGCTTGCACCAGTTCGGTCTTCAATCGTGTCATCCTCTCATTTAAGTCATTACACCTTCATTGTATTTCCCGAAACTCCATATCCTTGGCATGTAGGGCTATATGCAAGTATTCAACCGCGGCTTCCGAGGCTAATAGATTTTCTCAAACTACCCTCAGCTTATTATCTTTTTCAACCATTTTTTATTTCAGTCGCTCCAACTCGTTTCTACAATTCTAAATTTCAGATTTAAATTGTCCCTCCGATCTTTCTAGTTCTTAAATACGAGATTGAGCCATTTCAGCCTGCTTACCCTTAGCCATTAACGTGTCAACCCGACTTTGAAGCTTCGCAACATGTTCTATTATCTCCACTAGCTCTTTTAACCCCTTGCCTATTTCAGTATCTTTACCTTCGACCTTATGAGTGAGGTCGAAACAGCCTGGGTTACCTGCACAAGTTTAAAATGCACATTTACGTGTTGATCTTCTATGTTCTCATTCGCTTCCCTTATCCTATCCAACTCCTCTACAAATTCCCTGTTACATTGGAGTACATCGTCCTCACGCGAGCGAGCTGAATCCAAATTAACATGTACAATATAAAGATATTAATACAGTTCGATTCAGAACACCATCAATATGCATATAAATATATATATATATTCATTTCTAAAATTATATATGATTGCTAACATCTGCAGTGTGCAAATACTTTTAGACTAAAAGGTCAGGGTACATTATCTGATAAATGCTCCATGAGCATGCTTTCAATATACTACTTTATATAAAGAGCGTTGAATTTTTCTATGCACTATATTAGTGTAATTTTCCTAAAGCTGATAGCAAATTTTTAATTTGCATCTATATCCTATTTTCTTGGTAGCTTTATGTCGATATAACATACAAGTTGAAATACCTATTCCAATCTAACCTGCAACTCTGCTTGCGAAGACAGGAAAGCTGTGGAGGTCTCTTTTTCCCTTGCAAACCCGGTTTCTAGATATTTTATTCTGAGACTCATTTCACTAAGTGTCTACAAGAGGTTTATAAAAGAAATCAACCTACAAAAGTCTCATCCATGCACACAATCCAACAATTTACAAATATTCATACAAAAACACATTTTTACCCTACCTTCTCATTATCACCCTCAGGGAGGTCGGCGTCATCCCCTTGATTGTCAAGCACCATCTGATAGGAGACATCGTCTAGACCATCAACGACCCCTACCACTACTTCTTCATCATCTTCCTCCTCAACATAAGTGTCTACCTTAATGGCATCCACCTCATCCTCGGAATGCCCCTACGACATCAGGTGGCGCCCCAACCTTTTGCGCACCGCCTCTACCTCTCCAAGAGTCACCCTGGCCTCCGATTGAAGATGGCCAATCGTTACTGCATGAGAAGCCTTCAGGGCCTCCAGCTTCTTCGTTTCCTTAAGAACATCCACCTTCGATCGAGTTAACTTCTTTTAAAGCTCATTTTTTTCCTTCTTCATCTCGGATTTCTCTTCTTCAATTCCGAGCCAAGCGCCCCTCATCAAACGAGCAACCTGCAAAACATAATTCGACCTCAGCGTGAGCTCGGAATACAAGATATAAACATATTTCACATTATAAAACATAACGACTTACCATCTTGCTCACGTCCTCCTCACCTTGAAGAATGGTCAGCCTAGCCCTTTCCTCCACTGCATTGAGATGGTCCCCAGTAGAAGGTCGTTCTTCAGTGACCTTTTCCCCTAACCTTCCTGAAGGTTTGATCCTTCTCCTCTTTTATTTTCCGTCACCTTCGCCACTTCCAGTGGTACCAGAAGCCGACGAACGCTTTAAAATTTGTTTCTTCAGAAACGTTTGAGTTAATTTGCTCGACGTAATAGACTCCGACTGAACTGAACTGTCTATTTTAGGGGTCTTGGCCACATTGGTTTGGCCTTCCCCACCAGTTCCAATCTTCTTCCCATCATCAACACCTACCATCAGCCTGGTCGATTGAGATTTTTGAACCTTTTTCGATTTACTCCCAATCATTTTCCTCTTTCTAAGGTCGAGTCCTTTCAACACAAACTAGAGCTCAACCACTTCCTCCGCAACTTCGTCCAACAGTAAATCTTTCTTCTCCACTCGGGACTTCGAACCTGTCATGCAAAACATTTATTATTACCACAAAAGATCATCAGTTCATACATATCAATATTATACTCTATGCATTGTTATACTTACGTTGTATTATAGTTCAAAACAGAAGATCAAGAGGTTATTCATCATCTCTCTGAAGGCAATTACCCTTGACCCATATTACTTTGTCATTCCAGACTCGACCTGCTGAATTAAGATCGAAGAAGCAATGCCGAGTTGCACTCGCACAAAAATATGCCCCACCACTGGCCTCATAATTCTTTACCCCATAAAGCTGCAAAACGTCCTCAAGGGTTATCTTCCTCACTTTCCCCTCATTTTCCTATTTTTTATCCAGATGATCACAAACAGTTATTACCGCCTACATATTCCCGTTCAATTGAATAGGGCATGCCCTAATCGTATTCATAATCCCCTTCGCCAAATTGGTAAGGGGAAGACTCAACTCGTACTCTAATTGAGACAAGTAACACAAGAAACCCTCTGACAGGTCACTCCGAACATCCCCATCAAAATATTCTAACGAGGTTAATTCCTCTATACCCCTATCTCGTTATTCCTCCTCCAAATAGGCTAATAAATAAAAATACTCTTCTCCCATCGTTACCATACACCCCCTAAACATCCGACCATCATATTCTACGCAGTTATCTCATTTACCTCCTACGGCAGCTTTGGCTTTACAAAATTCTCTAAATACATCTTAACCAGGGGGATAGGCGATAAATTTACCAGGAAAACCTGGATATTGCTCCAAACCAACTTCTACCTCACCATCAGACTCTACCGTACGACCGGAGGTTGAAACCTCGTTAATAGGCGAACTATCCATCTCAACTTCAATTTTACAGGCAAAGATTCATCCTACCCAAATACCTCACACGATCGACCTACATATACGTTCAGGTACCTATCATTATTTTATACACATCGATCATTCATGTGTAACATATCTTTTAAAGATTTTGTCTATATGTCAAATATCATGATTGCTAGAAATAGTGATTTATTAGGATTTGCTTAAACAGATTAAAATAAACACAATACACGTCTCTACTAACCTTCAGTATCTTAATGAGAATCCGCAGTAGTACCGAGTCCTTCCCTCACAATGTTGTTGTACTGCCACCTACGAGATTATGTGCCCACAACTCTCTTCAAATGTTGGTTACCCTAAAAAAAATCCTTACCAAATCCTCTACAATTTTTGCGCGCTTCTCTCCCAGTGCTCTCCAAATTTTCTGAAGTTGAGAAATGCTTGAATGATGAAGACTAACCACTATTTATTCATTCTCTCTCTAACGGTTGGCAGTTATTATGCCTCGCACGACCCGTCCTCGGTTTTAGAACCAAGACATCCTTTCCACTATCCATGTCAGACGTCTTGTACCTTTTTAATAAAACTGCATTTCCATCATTACCCTTGCCATCATATTTTAACCTATTTTCATCACTTATTACCATATCTTTTTCTGACCATCCCACACTCATGATGACTCACACTCCGCGAAATCAAATTTTTACATCTTTACATAAAAAACAAACCTAGAAACTCCTACATTTTTTATATTCTTGTTTCTTATACTTATAGGACTAGTGACGTCATTTTCAAAGCTAACAAAATATTCAAACTTATTCAAAAAATTTTTATCAAAACAGTCTCAAACAGTATTTGTAATTATAGAGGATCACTTTGAGTTCTAACTTTTCTGTTAAACTCTGCAACCTTTGCATTTATTTTAGATAATGTTTTACATGTAATTATATCTAAATATCAGCCTTGGTAACCTGAATAACCACATCTGCTCGAATCTCCTCACTCGATCGTCCCATCTTCAAATTCGATCTCCACCTCATCAATCAATCTGATCATCCCTTCTCGATCTGTAGGATCCAACACCAATTGAAAAAAGCATACCTCATAGAAATACCTGGCATATTCAAGCTCCCTATCCCTCACATCCAATCCTTCTAGATGACATTCCCTCATTGGTAACTCAGCATCATAACCAATAGATCCAAAAATCCTCCCCCGCACTTCAGCGATCTTAATGGCCAGTCGTCCTTCAGCGGCATGACTAATCCTCTGAGATCGAGTCTGCACCATCACAATCACTTCTCCTTAGTCAGGAACTAATTGTTACCCTTATTTATACATTTATACAACACTTTCTGCTCAAAACAAAATTTTGGCCTTTTATCCCATAATAGAAAAACAAAATCTTGAAATAGACTATTTGAACTTATCCCTTTACTCCAGTACTTGTATTACATTATTTATCCTAGTCGAGCTTATTATATCAAGAGTTATACTTCTATCAACCTGTAGTAGCTCAAATTTCTGTGTTACATATTTTCTATAATTTTCTTCCCCACATGTTTAAACACACAACAATATCATACTTACATCACAATGTCAATTTCTACACGTATTTATCTCAGTTCGAACATCACAATAACAGTGTTTATAATACTTATAAACTCCTATTCATTTCATACATCCTACACAATTCAGTTCGATTCTAAAAGACATTTTCTATCTACATGACATAAGTAATTGGATGACAACTTTTTATTCATGTCAAAAACATTACATACGATTTTACAGATAACAAGTTTTTCAGTACTTCAATCTCAGGTATACAGCAGAAACATTATCCGTCCAACACCGAACTCCAGGTACTTTACAGATAACAAGTTTTTTACCATTTTTAAAAGTCACAGGTCATTCAGGCGCTGACGCATCAACTTCTCCAGTTCATCTTGCTTCAGTGATCTTTTACCCTGATACAAGGTAGAAATTGGAACCAAAAAAGAACATCCCTCGCATGAGTTTGGTTGAAGTCCAATTGAACTTCAAATAGAAACTATGCAAACAGTAGACTCAGTGTTAGAACCAAATTCTCAAACTAAAGGTCTTCTGAGCGCTAAAACGTGATGGAAATGCAGAAGTAGACTCCCACTTGTTGTCTCCCTCCTTTAATACCATCACCCCCTCCTTTGAAACTGCCACCTCCGAAGAGTTGGTAGAGTTGAAGAGGGCCCGACCTTAGAATCTATGATGATACAAGAGATCAGCATAACTTCCCCGTAGTTATGTCTATCCCTGCATATGAAGCCCTAACTTTGTCTTCCGCAAGAGTACGGAGACAGACCCACCAGTCCTTGCCTGTCAAGACGACGACATGAAGCCTCCACTTGCAGTAGAACTCTTCCTCATCTTCAATTGCTTTGTCTTCCGACATGCCTTGATACGCCAGAGGAACAGGAACAGGTATCGACATCTTCAAGGATTGATCACCAAAATATTTTAACTTCAACCTCTGCGTTTTAGATGCAATCCTCACTTCAAGGACCATACGGCGAGTCTTCACCATTGTTTAAATTTTTCAGAGAATTTCATAAAGGATAAGTATACTCTACTTTTAAAATCCGATGCAGGCATCATTTATATAACCCTACATTTAATGTACAGGTACATTTTACCAAGCGTCATCATTCATTACAGATACAACTTTTTAAATCATAACCATCACATACATCAGTATCCAAATCCTCATTAAATATACGTCATTTCCCATATCACTCATAAGTTCCACACAGTCAATACCATCATTATTCTATCTCAATTATCAAGAATTTCAACCCATATTACAAGTTGATCATTTTTAAACCAAAGCCACTCGTGACTTCGGTTGTGAGGGGGTGATTGTAGGGACCTATCCTTCGATCTTACCCAAAGTTGAGCTCGCCTAGTTCGAATTGCCTCTATCTCATACTCACACATTTTTAGCACATTTCCCCAGTTAACATTCCAACCTACCCTACAAACTGGTTAAGAACGTGGGACGAACTTAAACTGAAAAATATAATCCAGTCAAAGACACCTGTCTTCCACGAACTCGACAGTTATTTTGTCAACCGCCACAAACCACATTGTTCGGAAAATGTACTCCAGCACGATGAAGAGCTGCGGATAAGGCCTATATAAAGTAAAAGTTCCAGAAGAGACAGGGACCAGAAAAATTACACGATAGATTGTTAAGAAACTATCGATTCGAGATTCTCAGAGAAGATTACAAACTTCTTAGTTACAAGGTTAAAAGCATTTCTATATTTAGAGATCACTTGTAATAAAGATATCCGCCTCAAGCAATAAAGATTCTTTCACAAAAATCCACCACACGTGGTCGTGGTTTTTTTTACCTATTCAGAGGTTTTCCACGCTAAAAATTACCTGTTTAATTTCATACTTTCCATTAGAATATTGTTACAGGTTTATTGGTGTGATAGCGAATTCCAAACCATTTCGAGCTTATAGAATTTGGCCATTACACTATTCATCCATTAATGATCATCTACTTGTATCGTCGTCCTTCTCTGACGATCTTATGTATGATTGTGCAGCGATAATTTGTATTCTGTACCAAAATACAATAAACCTAGTAGTACATGATATAACTTTGAGTCACGGCGAGAGTACCATGGACCGTAAGGATAATAGAAAGAAGCAAGTTCACCTATTAGGGCATTACAATATTATACGGGGCTACTTCAAGCCGGGGTGTACATATGAGGCAAAAGAATTTTGGTGACATTTTTATATGAGTAGTGACATGCTTATGCATATATTCGATGTAGTCGTTTCACATGATCACTACTTTGTCCAAAAACCTAGCAACGCTGGTACTATGGGGTTATCACCGTACCAAAAGGTAGTCGCGGTACTACGTTTCCTAAGCTTCGGTGTTGCGGCAGATCTTTTTGACGAGTATATCCGAATAGGAAAAAGTATAACCTTGTTAAGTATGGAAAGGTTTTATATTGCGGTTATACAAATTTTTGGCAAGGAATATCTTCAAACACCAAACGTGGTCAACGTCGAAATGTTAAAAGCGATATGAGAGTCACGGGGATTTCTCGGCATGTTAGGAAGCCTTGATTGCATACATTAGATATGGAGAAATTGTCTCATAGCTTGGCACGGTCAATTTACTGGTCATTACCCCAAGGCGACACTAATTTTTAAAGTGGCAGCTACATGCGACCTTTGGATTTGGCATGCCTTTTTTGGACTATCAGGGTCTAACACTAATATCAATGTCCTGTAATAATTACATCTTTTCACCGACCTGGCCGATGGTATCACCCCGCCTTGCAATTACAAGAAAAGCTTATAATATGGGGTATTATTACCCTGCGGATGGCATATACCCCAAATGGGGAACACTTATCCAAACCATGTCCAATTCAGTTACGGCAAAACAAATTTTTTTTACTCAACAACAAGAAAGTTACTGAAAAGACGTAGAATGGGCGTTTAGGATTTCACAATCATGGTTCAATATTGTAAAAAATCTGGCTAAATTATAGAAACCCAAGGTTTTGAACAATGTCATGAAGGCATAAGTGATAATACACAATATGATCATCGAAGATAAGTGAGGTTCATTCTAATCATACTTAGACAACAATCCGGTCGATCCCTCAACTATCAAAGGTGAACGGTTCAATATTGTACGCGAATGCGGAATAATAAAATCTTTTATATCAAAAATAAACTGTATTCAAAGTCGAGAACAACACTTTGATATAAAGGATGATCTAATCAAGTATTTGTGGGCCGTGAAGGGAAATCTTCAAACCTAGTACTTCAATTGTTGTATTATCTGAGTGATCTTGGTGTAATTTAATACTTTTTGTTGTACAAGTTAATTAAACAATAAACAGATATTGCATTAATCTTGTATTTGTTAAAACATAATATTCTCATAAATTAATATTTCAAAAACAAGATTACATTCTTCAATAGTAAAGTACATTATTTAAACGATTATATTATTGGAAGGTAAACTACATTCATGAAAAGAAAACATCTATATACAAAAAAATTAAATTACATTTCATCACCACTTGAAGTACCTGGTCCGTCCCTCTTGGCCAGACGTTTCATGACCTCAGCTTACCTTTACATATAGTATTACAATTGATATCCAAAAAGATTACTAAGGTTTTTCTCCATGATTTTGCAATCTTCCTTTGCTTGCTTGAAATTAATGGTCCGCCCCTCTTGGCCAGATGTTTTATGACCTCAGCTTACCTTTACAGATAGTATTACAATTGATATCCAGAAAGATTACTAAGGTCTTTCTCCATAATTTTGTGATCTTCCTTTGCTTGCTTGAAATTAATTTTTGTTTGCCATTGTTGATTTGCTTCTGCTCTTCTTCTTTCCTTTTCTTCTTTTACTTATCTCTTCACCAACCATAGTTCATCCAGCATTGTTTGGATATCGCTACCAGATGTAACAACACCATCTAAGGTCTTTTATGTTATAAGGTTCTTTCTAAAGAGTTTTTGGCCGATGAGCCTAGTTCCACCCGCATACAATGAACCATCTAATTTATAATTTTGGCCTACAAATTGAGGTGTAGGTGGTTCATCGGGGTCCTCCAATAGATTGTTTGATCCGGTCGAGTTCCCTGAAGAAGAATTGTCTGATGTTCTCCTAGCTACATTTATTGGTACATTACCCTCATAGTTCAACCCATTATCCCTTAGGTTAGCCCATCGCAGTTCTCATGCCAAAATCTTATACGCTTCACGGTATTTGAAGTTATTGCCGTCATTCATACCTTAATAGATCTTGTGAGCATCATTTTTCTATAATTCGTAAAATTACCAAATACAAATAAATATCGTGTATATTCAAGAAAAATAAATAAAATTGAGTTAAAGAAAATTAGAATGTACCCGATCTTCTTCAGTTTTCCTGTTGTCTTGCCGAAATTGTACTTGAGCAACTATCCCCATGTACGCTACACATTGTACATTAAGGGGATACCACTGAACTTAGATCGGCCTACTTAATCATCGTGTGGAGCACTCAGGGTCTCAGTTAAAGGTAATGTTGACATTTTGATAGAAAGTGAAACCCTTTATATGGCCCACTGTCTGGACAGAAGCTGTTACCTACGCCCTTGTGAGATACGTGAAGTCTACATCCGACCAATGCAGTCCAACATCATTTGTCTCATCCAAAAACTCAGCATCCTCTGGTACTTGCACACTTTGTCTTTATTTTACAGGTGCTCTTTTCCTTCTTCCTTTTATATTTTCTTTCCCATGCGTTGCCGCTTCAATAGGTATTGATGTATTTGCATCACTTTGATTTTACTGAGTAGATTCACCATTCTATAGATAGTTCTAAAAAAATATTGGAGATTGAAAACCTTGAGGTTGAGTGAGCGGATAGGGTTGATAGTATAGGCTAAACGCCTGAGGTTGTAGTTGAGAGAGTATAAATAGATTTTGATATTGTCCTTCAAAGGTATCCCCTTGCGACATGGTAAATGGAGGTGGGATCTGTGATTGGAATTGAGATTGGTTGTAGTAGAGGTATTGAGTTAATTGTGATGATGGGTGTTAAGAGAATGGTATTGAAGGCGGGTTATGGGAGGATGGGTCGACGGTGTGGAGTTATTACTGTTTGTGCTAGAGTTCGCCATTTGGGGAGAGCGTAGAGGTTCTCCTCTATGCTCTACAATTGGGTTTGGGAGAGAAAAGGTATCCATAGAGTGTTTATGGAAAAATAATTGAGTTTAGAGGTGTACCCTTTACCGCTCGAAAAATTCGGGCGGTAAAAAGAACACCGCGGGGTAAAAGGAACACTGCCAAACTCATTTTTTTTTAGTTTAAGCTCCTCAAACTCATTTGAGTTCTTACACGTCCAGCTGGCAAACACAAACCCAAAACAGAACTGCTGGGAGGCTAAAAGTATGGGTTTAGGTTTGAGTTGACAAACCCAATCCAAACCCAAACCCTACAGAAGATGCTCTTAGAAATGACATTTTATACATTTTACAATATAAGGGTACTTTAGACATCAGATAAGTCATGCATAACTCACGTGACTTTACTTAGGAGGGACTAATCTCACAGAGTTAATAAGGAGGGACTAATCTCAACAATTTGATGAAGATTGGACTAATCTCAAATTTTAACCATATTCATGTGACCTATGTCTAATTTTTCATAAAAAAAAGATAACGGATGATCTTGATACCTTTAGTAAGAGCAAAAATTATTATACAAAATTTTTTAAGGCTTCTGTATGGGCCCCCCGAGACGGGTAAGTCTATTATGATTGCAACAATGGCTAATCTCTTGAACTATGATGCATATGATCTTGAGTTTGTCAAAGACAATACTTAGCTGAGGAAATTATTGATTGAGATGTTAAATAAAGTTATTATTGTAATCGAGGATATCGATTGTTCACTCGATCTTACTGGCCAACGGGCAAATAAAAAAAATATAGGATTAAAAAAAGCAAAATAAGATAGTAAGGGTAAGGAAAGAAAAGTTACTCTCTGGGCTACTTGAAGGATTCAAGGTTTTGGCCAAGAATTATCTCGATAAGACTTCACATGATTTCTTCAAAGTAATTTTCCATTTGTTGGATGAGACCCCAAATTACTCTGGTTGATGTTGCAGAAAAGTTTGATGCTAAAAGATATCAATAAGGTTGTTGAAACTAGCTTGAAGAGCCAGATCCAAGCTCTTGAGAATGCAAAACAAGAAGCAAGATTAAAGGCTCATGAAGAAGTAAAAGATGAGGCAAGATTAAAGACACACAAAGAAGTAAAAGAAGAAGCAATACTGAAGTCTAAGGAAGAAGTGAAAGAACATACGGTCAAAAATGAAGTGAAATAGGGTTCGTATACGAGGGAGGAATGCACATAAACAAAATTTGTAAGTTGCTCACTATCATTTTGTTGAGAATAAAGGTATCTAAACTTTCTTTTATGACGAGAACGATATGCCAAAATTGCCAAATGCGAAATTAACCCACGAAGAACAAAATAAAAAAGACGAGATTTACCCGGAGGAAGGAAGTAGAAAATCCTCTTGGATAAAAAAAATACTCCCTGCAAACAATTAACTACAATCAAACATGTTACAATCGATCTCTCAAGCTTCTACAAAGCTTCAATGAATCTCACAAACCCTAGTTCTCTCTATGATTAAGCTCACTCAAAGATAACCTTATAAACATACTAAATATCCCTTATATTCTTGGGAGGACATTACATGAGTTAGGACTTAAAGTACGGACCGCGAGGTAAGCCAACGTCTAGCTTTAAACTTCAAAAATTGAGAATACAAAGTTTATTCGAATAGAAACCAAAGTCTATTCGACCAAAATAAGTTCAGAGACTTCTATTCGAACAGAACAAGTTCTACTTCTTTGGTTCAAACAGATACAAAGTCTATTTGAACAGAACATCGAAAAATTATCCAAATGATATTTTCCTTAGTTCTTCAATCCTAGCTCATTCGTCCCACAAACTCTAATGAACATAATTCGAGTTCATCACACAATAATCACCTACTTGAAATTAAATCTACCGTAATCCATATTCAGATCTTTAATAATGAATTGCTCGCGCAACCCGGACCTTCAATCATAAAGACCTACAAAATTTGTACATGTCGTTAACTTATGGAATGTTACCACCTTCAAAAAATATCGGTCGGATTCACATCAGTATGAATCTTCTCAAGCTTCAATATACTGTCCTCGAGGAGTGAGCGAGTATCATGATATCGAATATTAATATGTTTGGTCCTAGAGTGAAAAGCTGTATTTTTTGCTAAGTGTATTGCGTTTTAACAATCGCTATACAACTTAGGAAGATATTTTTTGCCAAACTTTTTCATCAACCCTTTAAGCCAAACCATATCTTTGCAAGCTTCCGTAGCCGTAACATATTCTGCCCCCATCATAGGCAAAGCAATTATATTTTATAACCTCAAAATCCTAGTAACCGCACCACTTCCCAATGTAAATACAAAGCTACTAGTGCTCTTCCGCCTATCAATGTCACCCGCCATATTAGATGCAGTGTCCCAGATTTTTTTTTTTTTTTTCAATTTACTTTAATCGGAAATTTAATATTATTATCATTCATACATCATACCTCACGCATTCATATTCATATCATGCATCTTGCATTGCATCTCTTTTTCTTATCAGGGCTTTGTGTTTTTTTTTTCTCCTTTTCTGGGTTTCGGTGGTTTCGGTGATTTTTAGGCGGTGGAGGTTGTATTTTGTGTTCGGGGACCCGTGGTTGGGTTGGCAGAGTTGTTGTTGTTGTTGTTGTGTTGTGGTCATGTTTGAGTGTGGGTTGCTTCTGTGTTTGGGTGTCCGTGTGGATCTGGGAGAATTTGGGATTTTCCAGTAGTAGTTCGAATGAGATTAATAGTCGTTCGAACGAGTCGACTCATCTCCTGGAACTTGGTCCAAGATTTTCTAGTCGTTCGAACGACTTTTGTGTCCATTCGAACAACATTTGTGTCCATTCACACGACCCTATTTTTGTTCGAACGGTTTGGCATATCTCCTGGAATTTGGCCCAAGGGAATGTCCTCATTCGAACGGCCTTTCAAAAGAATACTGTGTTTCTAGGGTTTCTTCCCTTTTTGTCTTAAGTCGTTGGAACGACTTTAGCATTCGTTCGAGCGACTACCGTATTCCTGGGTTGTTTTATCTTCCATTATTTTCATCTTTGTTTAGTTCTTTGGAGAGAGAGTTGGAGAGAGCTTAGAGAGAGTGTGTTGGAAAGAGTTCCTGGAGAGAGAGTCTAGAGAGGGATTTCACCATCATCTCCTTCCTTCATCAGCATTCCCGATTTCGGTAAGTTTCCCCTCTTTCCTTTAACCCTAGGTTTTTCTTGATTCTCTCAATTGGTGGTTTGGTTTCGATTTGTTGGGTTGAGTTATTGTCTGGTTCTTGTATTGATTAATTGATTGCTTGATTATTGTTGTGATTGTCTGATTCTGTAGTTTTCGGTGTTCCGATCGCCGAGGGGCAGAACTAGGTCCTGGAGTGCAGTTTCGGGGTTTTGTCGAGATTCGAGCTTTATATCAGGCGAGTGTCCCTTTATTGTTTAATTCCTATACTAGTTTAACCTGTGTTAGTTAGAGTATGTTTTTGGCATTGAGGTGTTTGTGACTTGATTTTAAACTATATTGTTCCGTCTGTTGTATTTGTTGAATCCAGTATTGTTGTTTCCTATTGTTCGGCATATAGGTTGTGTTCTCCTCGTCCTTTAGGAGGGTTTACATTAGTGTGGTATCCTCAGGGTCTTGTCTTAATTACTGTGTTTCAGTCTTGTAGAGACTGATAATTGCTGAATGTTGTGAATGGGTATATTAGTCAATGTTTGCATCTGTGTTAGGATTGTTTACCATCCTCTGAGGCAGGTGGTTATCCTATGTATGTTGGTCAGGTTTGGAAGCTATATTATTTTGATCTTTGGGATATGTTTGCAGTGTGGGTTTTCTATATATTCTTCTAACTTAACGGGGCCAGGATACATAACAAAGCTCTACACGGCTGACCCTCGTTGGGATTTGGGATTCTTACATCGGGTTAAAATAAGTGGGTGAGTTTGGGACAGGTATTATCATACCTATTTACCCATCCGGGAGTGTGGGATGGTATGAGATAGTTTTCCTTTGGTACCCATCTTAGTCCTCTGTGAGGTTGAAATCCCTTGGAATGTGAAATAAAGTTTAGACGTTGGCTCTGTGGGTTATAAAGCCCGAAATACTCTGATCAAGTGATAAATCCCAAGCTTGGTCGAGCTTGCTACTAATCGTACCCATTATATCCAACTGAGACCTCTTTAAGGTTATTATGCATTAGCGGTTGATCAACCCACTATATTGATTTATAGGGTTTAGTCTTGATTTTATATAATCATAAACATTCACTTTAAGGCTATAGTTTAGCATATCGTATTACTCAGCATGTGGGATAATTATGAGATTATCTTAGTTCATCACGTCACATCTCATCATTAGCATCTCATCATCACCGCAGCATATTATGCATATCGCTATTCCTCATATCTCCTAATCCTTTTTTTATTCCTCCTTCACTCCATTCTGCATTTATATTTATCTTTCTATTCAGCACTTATCGATCACTGTACATTAGAACATCTTATATCTCACTCATCTCTCCTCTTTCTCTGCACCTGTTACTTTAGTATGTTGTTTAGCCTTGTTGGGCATTAGTGAGCCGTGGTTTTGCTCACTTTCACTTTGTTCCTCCCTTTCAGAGGCTGAGTAGTTGTTGTTGGCTAAGAGTTCCACTGTTAGTTCCAGTTTTGACTGCTGCAGATCCATTCTTGTATTAGTATTGCCTGCACGATCTCAGCTTTGGACGCTGTATAGTATTTTCAAGATTTTGTATTTACGTTTTTAGTTGATGTATATATATCTTATGCTTCTGCTTTATCCTTTTACGCTGATGATATTGTTATATTCAATAGCTGAGCTTGAACTTGTTTATGGCTCGGTAATTTGTGGGGGCAAATCGGTTGGATTCCCCGACCTGTACGCCCTGGATGTCCATGTTTTAATCATTATTCTGATTATTTGATTTTGGGGAGTGATATTAGAATTAACAAAACCTTGTAAGCATAACTGAGAATCCTCATAAAATAATATCATATCTTGAGTCCCCTTTAGATACCTGAGTATCCATTTTATAGCTCTCCAATGCTCCTAGCCTGGATTACTCATACCTACTAACAACTCCCACTACTTGGGGAATATACGGTCTCGTACAAATCATAGTGTACATAAGGCTACCAATCGTTGATGAATAAGGAGCCTTCCGTATCTTATCGCAACCCTTCTGTGTCTTCGGACAACACTTCTTTGCTAATTTAAAGTGAACTCCCAATGATGTACTAACGACCTTAAAACCATCCATATTAACCCGCTTAAGTACTTTGTAAATGTACTTAGCTTGAGATAATTTTATTTCTTGCTACTTTCTATCTCGTGTAATACACATATCAAGAACTTGTTTTGTAACACCCAAGTCCTTCATAAAAAACTCTCGGGACAACTTTTCCTTCAACTTGACAATCTCTCCCACGTCGGCACTTGTTATCAACATATCATCTATATATAGAAATAAAATGATATATGAGTTATCCGTATTTTAGATAAAATAACAATGATCCATATTTCTTTCCAAAAAATCATTTCTGGACATGAACTGATTAAACTTTAAAGACCGCTGCCTCGACGCTTGCTTCAAACCATATAAGCTATTCGTGAGCCTACACACTAGATCTTCTTTTCCGTAAACTCCATACCCTTCTAGCTGTTTCATATAGATTTTTTCATCAAGGTTGCCATGAAGAAATGTTTCCTTGACATCAAATTGCCCAATAGTAGACATCTTCACAAGTAAAGATCTCAACAAAATCAATACCTTCTTTCTACTAAAAGTCCTTCACCACAAGTCTAGCCTTGAATCTCCTTTAACTATCAGATTCTTGCTTTAGTCTGTATAACCATTTATTGTGCAATTCTCACTTCCCTTTCAGTAACGGAACTAAGTCCAAAGTCCAATTTACTAAAAATGACTGTATCTCATCATCCATCATCCATCATCCATCATCCATAGCAAGTTCCCACATGCTATTTTCTTCTACTTATAAAGTATCCTTGTAACTTTTTAGTTCACTTCCATCCGTAAGTAACAAGTGATGTAGGGAGTTAATATACCTAGCCGGAGTTTTTGCATTTCTCGGTTCCTTTTGAAGTGTTATTGAAATGTCTAAATCATTAGGTTCCTTGTTTTGATCCAGTACATCGGACTCAAACATAACTTCTTGTTCAACCTCCCGAGAGGTTTTAATTTCAATGTCGATACTTTCTGCTGCTTCACTTCGATTCCTTTCCACATGTACTTTGAAGTCTTTATACAAAACTTCCTTATTGAATGTAATATTTTGGCTCCGAATGACTTTCCGATTCTTCACATCCCAAAATCAGTACCCAAACTCATCACCACCATAACAATGAATATGTACTTCATGGACTTTGCATCCAACTTGGTCCTTGTATCTGAAGTATCAAGCACCTATGAGGTACAACTGAAAATACATAAGTGAGAAAAGTTTACCTCTTTACTGGTCTATGCTTATTCAGGCAATCCAAAGTCCAAAGTTATCGAAGGCCCTCTGTCTACCAAGTACACCATCGTACATCAGCTCAAAAATATTGTGGCAATCCAGCGCTGAATCTTATACTCTTCGCACTCTCGTTTAAGGTTCGGTTCATATATTCCACAACACCATATTGTTTTTGTGTTCCAGGAATAGTCTTTTGTCGCCTAATCCCATTTAATGCATAAAAGTCTTCAAACTCCTCACTACAGTACGTGCCCCTAATATCCGATCTAAGATGCCTCAGTTTCAAGCTTTTTTTTGTTTCAACTAAAGTCTTCTACTTCTTGAACTTATCAAACACATGCGATTTGTTCTTCACAAAGTAGACCCACAGTATACGAGTAGCATCATCGATGAAAGTAACATAATAATGAGAACCACCAAGATATGGCACTTTGGTTAGCCCCCAAACATCTGTATGAACAAGATCCAGTTTTTTAGTTTTCTTGACCTTCCGGTTATTTTGAAACTAACCTTCTTTTATTTTGTAAGAACACACTTTTCACAAAACTTAAGATCAACCTCGTCAAGTCCCTCTAGCTTTTCCTTACTAGCTATCATATTTATCCCTTTCTCACTCATGTGACCAAGCCATTTATGTCATGTACTTGTATTAATCCCTGGAGTAGTTGTGCAAATGGCAAAAATTGTGTCTTACATTATATGCAACATTCCATCCCTTAATCTATGAGTTACTACCATAACTCCTTTTGTGACCTTCTAAAAATTTTCACCAAAGGTACTTACATATCCGCCATCATCCGCCAATTGGCTAATCGAGATAAGGTTACGCCCCAATATGGGTACAAGTCACACATTCTTCATAATTAATGTCGCCACCGAAGACAACTTTAACCTAGCATTTCCCTTTCCAATAATATTATCCACACTCTTATCTAGAAGGAAGACCGTAACGTAGTCACCTTTAACAATATTGGTTAGGAAATCTAAGCTTGTAGTAGTATAGAATGAGGCACATGAATCAACTATCCATGACTCATTAACATCGTTGCATGAAAGAAGCAAAGTTTCATCATAACTAACATCCTCGGTGAGATTCATTGTATCTTTCTTGTCATCATGATCTTTCTTGGAAGAATTACATTCATGCCTGAAGTGACCCTTCTTTCCATAGGCCCAATACATACCAGGCGGCTTGGATATTCCTCTTGATTGTGAGTGACCTCTTTCACCCTTTAACACCTTTCTATAGAACCTCCATCTTTCCTCGATGTTCAACGCACTACCGTTTGAACTTAAAGAGGGTTCATGTGAATTACAGTTATTCTCTTCACTCATAATCAACGATAGCATAGTATCAAATTTAATTGCTTCCTTCCCTAATGAATTGCTCACTACAATAATAAACCCTTCCTAGTTCTCAGGCATCTACCTAAAAAGATTCCATGCTCTCACCTCCACAGTAAAAATGATTTTCACAGATTCTAACTGAGCATGAATTGTATTTAATAGAGACCAAAGTTTATTTAAACAAAACAATTTCTAAGACTTCTATTCAAATAGACACAAAGTCTATTTGAACTAAATAAGTTATGCCTCTTTTGTTCAAGCAAACACAAAGCCTATTCGAATAGAATACAAAAACATAATCCGAATGATATTTTCCCACGTTCTTTAACCCTCGTTCATCCCACAAACTCCAATGAACATAATTCGAGTTTATCACTCAACACATTTTGATTTTCAGTCTTATGCAAGTTAAGATCCCTCAGTATCATTTAAATCTTCAATCTGTGAGGTCCTTTTTATCAATAGTAGTTGTTATTATCTTCCAAAGTGTTTTATTCTATTATGTTATTGCTTCATCAAAGTTTTATGTTTGGTAATGATGTTGTACGATTAATTGAAGTCTAAATACTTTTCGAATTGAGTATGGAATTATGTTATTTTTGCTGATATTGAGCATAATCTAATATCCTTTCTTAATTTGATTTATTTGCCTAATTCAGCTTCTAATTTATCTTCTATTCATGTCAGTTTCTTAGTTTTCAGTGAATGTCTTATGTTAGACTCCCCCTCAATTCATTTAGGGGACAATAGCAAGGAATAAATCCAAAATCATATTTTTTTTTTATAGATTTTGTTGGTTTCTCATCTATTAACTAGTATGGCAGATATATTTTAGGTTGTGTTGATTCATTTAAGTTTGATTTTTTCTTCTATATATTATCTATATTGTTATGTTTACCGTGTATGAGATCTTTAGAATTTAGATAGATAGTACCTATGGACTCAAGGATGTGATTAATGTTTGTATGAATGTATTTGTCACATGAATATGAGATTAAATATTTGACTTGAAACTACATATCAAGATTTTAATTTGATAACTTCATACTAGTTTATTTCATTGGATCTGTTGTTGATGTTGTCGTGTCTATATGCAATGTTACGGTGTTCTATGACTTGAGATAACAAAAATAGTATTGGCCAGCTCATGCAATAACCTGTTGGTGTAGTTTAGCTGTTAATACTGCATTGACATCTTCCCCTTGATTTTCCATTTGCATATCATTTCTTTTTTGCACAAAACTTCAAATTTGACAAGCACAAGATCATGCATACGCTTTTGTATTATAATCTGATGGCCTGCTAAGAACCAAACCAACTCTTCAAGTAGTTGCATCTTACACATTTTAGAACTAACTTATTGCATTTGACTTAATATGTGTTTATGAAATTAAGTAAAAACTATTGTAATCCTTTATACTACGCCTTTTACCATGTAAAACGAGTAAAGTCTGACTAAAATGTCTCTAAAATTGACAGGGCTTCTCAATAGTTTGTAAGGAGGGGTTGGTGATTAAAAACCAAAAAAATTTAGATCCAATTTTCATCTCAAGTGCTAATAGTTGTGATGCCTTCTATATAGTTATGTTGAGCCTATTTACTGAATCTATATATGACCGGCATAATTAATGCATGTTAATACTATTGCATCTTGTTCAAACTTACCAAATTGAGTTTTTCCACTAGAAGAGGATATCTGCACTGTACAAAACATTTGAGTTGAGGAATGTTTGCCTAATTATAATGTTGCATAGCAGTTAGCATGTTGTTGATGAATAACTCCACAGATATTAGAACGTGTCACTACATCATCTCATATGAGAATCTTTTTCTCAACAATAGAGGTTTATTTTAGTTGACCGTGTTCTTTTTCTTTGAGACTTAAAGCTGAGCAAGGGAAACATTTTTTTCCTCAAAGCTAAGCAACACGTTTCGACAATATTTTTCACCTTCATGAACAATTTTTCTCATTTCTTAGCAACAGCAGCACAAGACTAGTACATCTAAAATTTTCAAAATGCGCACTTAACAATAGAAAGGTAAAAAAAATGTAAATATAATTTCATTGGTGTTCCTAGTTACAAGACTTTCCCCATGAGGGATTCTCATTTTAATTTTACCATGCTCACACTTGTATACCATTAATCAATTACGCCCTATTAACCAATAAAAAATAAGCTTAAAAAATAATTAAAAATCCAATTCTATCACAAAAACTAATGCATCATGCGCGATAGAACATGCATAATTGCTTGTATAGGAGAAAAAGATGATAAAATTCTTGAAAAAAAATATGATTAGAATGTTGTCATTCCAAAATGATGTTAAACTACTTTATTTCAAGTGGTACAAATCTAAAAGTCTAAAAAAATTCAAGCCATTTTATATCTAAATGTAACATTAGTAAAGTTCTGCTAAATGTTTTTCATTTTTTTTGGTCTTCTTAATTGAAGTAGTTTTCATTACTTCTCTTGTGTATGTAATATCATAAATAATTGGAGTAAGTAGTGTAATGGCCTAATTCCGTAAGCTCGAGATGGCTTGAAATTAGCCATTACACCAATATTCCTGTGACAAAAACTAATGTGAAATAAGAAATAACACAGGTAATTTAGCATGGAAAACCTCTGAATAGGTTAAAAACCACAACCTCGAATCGAGGATTTTAGTAACAGTGACTTTTATTGCTTAAGGCTGATATCTTATTATAAGTGATATTTCAAACTAGAAATTATTGATCTTGTAAATAAGAAGTTTTGTGTTTGAGAATCAAGAAAATATAGTTTTCTTAGTAATTTTTCGTATATTTTTCTGGGTCCCTATCTTTTATGGAATTTTTCTTTATATAGGCCTTATCCGCAGTTCTCTATCGTGTTGAAGCACATTCTTCGAACAATGTGGTAAGTGGTACTTGACTAAGTAACTACTGAGTTCATGAGAGACAGGTATCTTTGACTTATTCATGCTTTTCTATTGTGCTTGACCCACGTTCTTCATCAGTTCGTGGTGTAGGTATCAATGTTGGTTGTTTATGTCACATATAGAATGCACGAGTCTGATATGGAGGTAATTCGAACTAGAAATAGTTTGAATTGGGTTAGATCGAGGGATAGGTCCCTACAATCGCCCCCTCGCAACTGAAGTCACGAGTGGCTTTGGTTGAGAAAGAATTTATGGGTATATGGGTTTTGGAAGTTGAAAATGAAGGAAGTATTAATGTAGATTTGACTGTATGGAAAATGTATATATTTTTATGGGGGGATGTTTGGGCATTGAATGATGATGGTAATATTAATGCACACGACGTTTGAGGTTTTGAAAGTTTCTTCTATTTTGAATAATATCGCTTGGGAAACGTACCTACACATTAAATATTAGTGTTATATAAATAGAACCTATACTGAGGATTGTGGCAAAGTACGTTGTTTGTTGTAAAATTCTCTGGAAGTCTAGATTAACAATGGTGAAGACCCGGAGAATGGTTTACGAAGAGAGAGTTTCTGTTGAGATGCAAAAGTTTAAGTTGAGATATTTCAGTGATCAGTCCATGGAGATGCCCACCCCCATTCATGTTCTACTGATGTATTAGGGTATGTCGGAAGAAGAAGCGGCGGAAGCTGAAGAAGATTATTACTGCATGTGGAGATTTTATCACGTTGTCTTAACAGGCAAGCAACATTAGAGGTATCTCCGCATCCTTGCAAAAGAGAAGGTTGAGGAGAGAGATGCGGGGGTTGGCATAACTGTAGGGCTATTTCACCGATGTCTTGTGTAGGATTGGATTCTAATATTGGGCCCTCTTGATCTCTACCAACTTTCTAATGGTGGTGGTTATAGAGGAGGCGATGGTGGTAGTGGAGAAGGGAGACGGAGAATGAAAGTTTGTTTCTGTACCATCAACATTTCTTGGCTCTAAGAAGACCTTCTGTTTCAAGAGTTGGTTCAAGCACTAACTCTTTTTGCTTTCATGCTCATACTTCTTCCAAACCCAGTTTAAGGTCAGAATAATCTGGTGTGAAGGGAGAAGGACGTCTGGTGACTTCCAATGCCTACTTTGCTTCAGAAGATTCTTTGAGTAAAATATTATTGAAGTCAGGTAAGCTGAAGGATCTTTTGTTTAGAGTACCTGAAAGACATGTTATCTATAAAGTTCCTAATTGCAGAGTACCTGAAAGACTTGTTATCTGTAAAGTACATGCAATTTATATTCGAGTTTAATAAAACTTAGTTATTCAGACTCTGTGTTGATATGTAGAATAACTCTTGAAATTAAGCCATGAATAATTCAAAGATTTACGAATAGAGGATGAACTATAATATATAAGATTGGACATAGAAAGTATGTTATAATTGAGCTGTAAATATGTGTTTGTAACATACAAGATGTACAATAAAAAAAATTTGAACTTAATGACTTAGAATTACTGGGGGGGAGAGATAACTGTAGAAGACTTAGAATATACAAGAATTAGAAATTCGAGCTCGAGGAGGTCATTCTGAAATATTGGGTTTAGAAAGAATAAGTTTGAGATGGAATAGGCCGAATTTACTAAGGTTGATGTGGATAGATAAGTTTAAATAATTTTTCTCAGGATACTAGGATTTCTATTGTGAAAGAACAAAATATAATTACGAATTGTGAGGGATCCGAAGTAATATAGAAAGCTGCATAAATAGGGGAAATGAGATTTTAAGCAGGTGGAAGAAAATAGAAATGGTGTGGACTCGATATGAGAGAATTTGCTATACCGCTGAGGGACGTTTGGCGATAAAGATAGAAAAAGTGCAGAAGTGGATTTTTAGCTTACTAGATTATGATGCTGACCTGCTAGTGATCGAGTATTAGTTTGACGGTTTAGATGGGATGGGTAGGGAACTTGAGTATGGACGTCGCTTCTACTAGGAGCTATTCTGGGAAGTGATTATGGAGCCTTCAACTCTAAAAGAGGTTGTGGGACTAATTGCTGAAGAAGAGATCGAGTTGAAATATATGAGGATTTCTAGAGGTGAACTGATCAGGTTTGGCTCCCTAAGATATCAGGGATGTTTCAGGTGTAATTATATGTGAGGAGTGAAATGTATGAGTTCAAATAACTGCCAAAGAAATATAATAAGAATTAAGTTTGAATTTATCCCCTTTTATTGCAAATGAAGTTTGTGACTGTTGTGAAAAATGAATTTAAAATTTTTAAATTATGAGAACATTAGAAATGATGTCAGTACTTTATAAGTAGAAGAAGTAAATATATAAAAAGAATACAGCTTTTGATTTTGTCTCTGGTGCGATTGCAAAGAAAGTTTGATTGCGTGTAAGTATTGAGTCATCATGAATGTGAGGAGATCAGAGGGAGATTTCAGAAAGAGAGATGAAAATAGATTAAAATATAGGGTATGGGGCAATGATGGGAAGGTGTTTTCACTGAAAATGTGTAAGACATTTGACATTACTTGTGTACTTGTGGAAGGGATACCTCAGTTCCAAAACTGAGGGCGGCTCATGCAAGGCCCAATAACTACCAGCAGTTAGAGAGAAAAATTATAAATAATGTTTCATCTTCTTCATTTAAACATTTATTAACTTCTGAAAACTTGAAATACAGTGAGAGAGGAAAGAAAAAAAATAGCAGAGAATTTTGTGAGAAATTAATTGAGAGTGATCAAAAGTTAAAGCGAGTGAGAGTTGGAAAGAATAAATCACCAAGGTGGTTATATAGCAGTATTGTGAGGGAAGAATTTAGCGCTGTATCAGATTCATATTCCGACATAGAAGGTTAGTAAATGATTTGTGATATTGAGAATGTGATTCTTTTGAAAATCTTTTTTTGTGGTATTCAAATCTAAAAATTACTATTTATAGCAATCTATAAAAATTTGTTTGATATATTTGTAAAAAGAGATACGAATAATATATGTATCTAAGTGATGTATATGTAAAATATAATGATAAAATACCTGGACCTGTATATAGGTCCATCGTGAGGAGTTTTGTGCATAATCAAACCTCTTCTGTAGTGTTGTAGTTGATATGGAAACTTCACCTGTTAATGAGACGTTGACCTCTGGTCGATCGGCTGAGTTTGAGAATGTAGTATCTGATAAGGAGGATGAAGTAGAAGTTGTTCAATTTCCTGATTTCCCTGGAAAATTGGTATCCTATCCTCTGAATTCTGATATGTTTAGAGAGTTTTGTAAAGCCAAAGCTTCTGTAGGGGGAAGATGGGGTAATTTTGTAGAACAAGTCGGTAGGTAATTTAGAAGTTGTATTGTAGGATCTGGAGAGGAACATTTCTTTTTGCTGGTTGATCTGGAGAAGAAGAAACTAGATAGGCGATTAGATAAATCAATCTCCTTGGAGAATTATGATGGAAATGTCCATGACAATCTGGAAGAGAGTTTTCTATGTAATTTATCTTAATTGGAGTATGGGTTATGTCTGCCCCTTAGCAATCTCGAGAAAGCATGTCCTGTTCAAATGAACAAGAACATGTAGGAGGTAGTAAATGTCTATGAATTTTTGAATAAGTTGTGGGAGGAGGATGAGATTGAGAGGAGGATATCTCCTGAAGATGTCTTAAAGTTTTATGGTGTAAAAAACTATTCTGCAAGTGGAAAGGCATACTTTTTTATGAGTTCAATTCGACCTCTTTTCTTCGATCTGAATTCAGCAGGTTGAATATAGAATGATAATGTGATATTGTTGGTTTATTCAAAAACTCCTTGGGCTTGGGCTCACCTTTAAGATTCTTCTATGGGCTAAGGTTTGTTCTTAACTTGGTCTTTACTCTCCAAATGGCTAGTATTGAAGACCTGATCTTTGGGCCTTTAAAACGTATGTAAGTTATGGATAAAGCCGTTGCACAACTTTAGAGCGCATGTACACTATGGATAAAGCCATTGCACAACTTCTCTATATATATCCATTGGAACACCACATTTTATATATAACATAGAACTTCTTTCTCTATGTGCACTATTCATCTTTCTCTCCCAACTTGATATTACGGTTTACCTTGAGATGCTACCATCGTTTACGTAGACTTTCCGGTGTGAAGCTACAGTATACCTGCTCATTGTATCCTGGAAGAGTAGTCGAGTTATGTCGAGATACTCTTTAAAGAGAGTGTAACCCACGCCTCGAGCTCTAATCCTCTTACTGAACTTGTTGTTGCTATTTCCTAGATTTAAGAAAACTCTTGGTTACTGTGTCATCTCCTTCTTTCTATTCCAGATCATTAGGTGTTGCTGTGAAAGAAGAACTGCTCTTGCTGTTTCAGATTATGCAAGCTACAATTTCATATTATACAAGCTGCTATTTTTAGACCTTGTTATTTCCTTTCTTTCTTTGTTCTTCAAGAAGAACTTGTTGTTGCTTCTCTTGTTGCTGTTAAAAGGGGGAACTACACCTTGTTGTTTATAACTAAACTTGAACTAAGAATACAGTAGTTGTTTTCGAAACTAAGTTGTTGTTGCTATTTTAAAAATCAAGTTGTTGTTGCTGTTGTTTGAAATTGAGTTGTTGCTGTTGTTGTTTAGACCTCACTTACTGTTGTCCATTACTGCTGCGAATTGTGTAATCATCTTTGATACTTCAGACTTCTTCTACTTTCAGTTCCGCGTTTGGGGGAAGCATAATTACAGGTTACTTACATTTTATTCTATAATTTTAAAGAGTATCTATTTTTTGTAATATGGCTCTTACCTCAGAAGTGCTGAAGTTTGATTCCAACAAACCCTCTAAGTTTGATGGTCTCAACTTCAAGAGATAGAAGAACAAAATGTTCTTTTATCTTACACTTAAAGAAGTGGCTTATGTTCTAAAACAAGAATGCCAATTGAACCTCCCATTCCTGTACCTGCGATAGACCTTGACTTGATTATAAATGAATATGACAAAACCTTAAAATTAATTTCGAACTGGACTGAGGCTGACTTCAAATGCTGAAATTTTATCCTGAACGATTTAGTAAATGAACTGTACGATTACTATCTATAGTCCAAAACTGCGAAATCCGTTTGGGCAGCATTACAGAGGAAGTATGATACAGAAGGGACAGGCTCTAAAAAGCTTGTCGTAAGCCGATATCTCAAGTTCACTATGATTGACGATAAGTCGGTGATTACCCAATCACATGAGTTGCAACGAATTGCGCATGAGATCATGTCCGAAGGGATACCTCTTGATGAACAATTTTAGGTTACCGTGATGATTGACAAATTACCGCCTAATTGGAAAGACTATAAAAATATCCTACGACACAAATCAAAAGAACTTACCATGGAGAACTTGATTACCCGTCTTAGGGTTGAAGAAGAATCTAGAAAATAAGACCTGAAAGAGGAAATCCATTTGGTTCAAGCTAAAGGGAAGGTCCATCTGAAACCTAAAGGGAAACCTTTCAAGGCTAAGAATGGTGGTAATCGGAATAACCGTCCTAACGGTGGTAATCCAAATAACCGTCAAAAAAATGGACACCAGAATCCTAATAAGGGAATGAACCAACAATCCCCACCATATAACGGAAAAGTTTATATTATGTGCTTCAACTGTAACTAGCCTGGACACATATCTAGAAATTGCCGGAACTGCAAACCTGTTGCTCAGGCGAACGTTACCGAAGAGCCCTTAGTGGCTATGATCACGAAGATTAACATGGTCGGTGGAACCGACGGGTAGTGGGCTGATTTAGGTGCTTTTAGGCATGTATGCTATGAACGCAATTGGCTCAAGACCTATAAGGAAACTGAATACCAGAAGGTACTACTTGGGGATTCCCATTGCACCAAAGTGCTATGCACTAGAGATGCTGAGCTGGTATTTACCTTTAGAAGGACAGTGACTCTGAAGGATGTGATGCGCACTCCTAAAATGAGGAAGAATCTTGTTTTTGGCAATCCTCTTAACAAGGTAGGATTTCAACAGACCATTGGCTCAGATCAGTACATTTTGACTAAGGGTGGGATTTTTGTGAGAAAGGGCTTTGCTTGTAATAAAATGTTTAAATTGAGTATTGAAAAGAATAAATTTTCTTCTGCTTACTTATTGTCTTCTTTTAATATTTGGTACTCTAGACTATCTCATGTTAATAAGAAGCTAGTACATAATATGAGTAAACTAGGTATGATCCCTAAAGTTGTTTTAAATGATTTTGATAAATGTCAATCTTGAAGTCAAGCTAAGATTACTAAAACCTCACATAAAAGTGTTATAAGGGAATCATAACTTTTGGATTTAGCATACTCTAACATTTGTGAAATGGACGGTACATTAACTCAAAATGGTAAATGATATTTTATAACTTTTATAGATGATCATTCAAACTATACTCAGGTTTACCTGATGCATCACAAAAGTGAAGCAATAGATATGTTTAGGAATTATGTAATAGAGGTGAAAAATCAGTTTGACAAACACATTAAAAGATTTCGTAGTGATAGAGGCACAAAGTATGATTCACAAGAATTTCAAAACTTGTATGAATCCTTCGGGATTATACATGAAACTACTACTCCTTATTCTCCAGAATCTAGCGGTAAAGTTAAACGTAAAAATAGAACTTACACTGAGTTGATAGTTGTTATTTTACTTAGTTCTGGATCGCCCAAATCTTTATGGGGTAAAGCCTTATTATCTGTTTGTCATGTTTTAAACCGTATTCCTCATATCACATCTGAATTATCACCTTATGAAATTTGGAGGGAAAGAAAACCTAATGTTATCTATTTTAAGGTTTTGGGTTGTTTAGCCTATGTTTGTAAACCTGATCCTAAATGGATAAAACTAGCTAGTAGAACTATAGAATGTGTTTTCATTGGTTATGCTATTAATAGTAAAACTTACAGATTTCTTGATATTAAGAATAATTTAATTATTGAATCACTAGATGTTGATTTTTATGAGGATAAGTTTCCCTATTTACTGAGGGACAGTGGGGGTATTAGTGGGGTGTTCTCAACCTTCTACGTCTTTGATACCTAATGTACCTTAAATAAACGTTCCTAGAGCTATTAATTCTCACGATACAGACCCAGAACTTTGCAGAGGTAAATGTTTAAAAATTGCTAAGGATTTTGGTAATGATTTTGTTGTACATACCTTAGAATCGAACCCTAATACTATCACGGAAGCATTAACCTCAGGTGACGCTGATTTGTGGCAAGAGGCCATTGATGATGAAATGGATTCTCTTACTACAAATGAGACTTGGGACTTAGTTAACTTACCTCCTGGTAGTCGTTCTATTGGGTGTAAATGGTTATTAAAGAGGAAACTAAAACTAGATGGTACTATAGATAAATATAAGGCAAGACTTGTAGTAAAGGGATATGTGCAAAAGGAAAACATTGATTTCTTTGACAAATATTCCCCAGTTACTCGTATGACAACCATTAGAGTATTATTGGTCATTACTGTCGTGCACGATTTATTTATTCACCAAATGGATGTAAAAACTATATTTTAAAATAGGGAGCTTGAAGATGAATTATATATGAATCAACCTAAAGGCTTTGTGGTACCCGGTGAGGAACATAAATTCTGCAAGCTAAACAAGACCTTATATGGTCTAAAGCAAGCTCCAAAAGAGTAGCACAACAGAGTCGACCAATTACTTCTATCAAATGGTTTTAAGATTAATGTTGTTGATAAATATCTATATTATAAAGTATCTGGCGAAAGTTGTATTATAATATGTCTATACGTTGATGATCTACTTATTTTTGGTTCTACACTTGATATCGTTTTAAAGACCAAAAACATGCTTTACAATAATTTTGATATGAAGAACCTAGGCGAGGCTAGTATAATTTTAGGAATGAAGATCACATACACAGACACTGGAATTACTCTTGATCAATCTCATTACATTGAGAAGATCTTGAAGAAGTACAAATATTTTGACCGTAGACCTGCTTGTACTCCTTGTGATCCAAAAGTTAAACTTTTAAAGAACTTGGGGGAGGCAGTTAGACAAAAAGAATACGTAAGTATTATTGGTAGCCTTCACTATGCTACGGACTGTACTAGACCCGATATAGCTTATGTTATAGAAGTTCTATGAAGATTTACAAGTAAACCAAGTTTGGCGCACTGGGGTGCTATTGATAGAGTTATGCAGTACCTGAAAAGGACCATGAACTTGGGTTACACTATCAGAAGTTTTCTGCAATCCTTGATAGATTTAACGATACAGATTGGAACTCATTTTCAGATGATTCCAAAGCCACCAGGGGATACGTGTTTAGTATAGCTGGAGGGGCAATTTCTTGGAGATTCAAGAAACAAACAATTCTAGCTCAGTCGACTATGGAGTCTGAGTTAGTAGCACTAGTTGCAGCTAGTAAGGAGGCAAGTTGGTTGAAAGACCTTTTGCCTTATATTCCTTTATGGAATAATCCTATACCGCCGATACAGATCAACTCAGATAGTACTGCTGCGATAGCCAGAGTATAGAACAATTACTATAATGGTAAGAAGTTAGCGATACGTCGCAAGAACAGTACGATGAGAGGTTGTTTTACATCTAGTACTGTTACAGTGGACTTTGTAAGATCAAAACACAACTTGGAAGATCCTTTGACGAAAGGACTATCTCATGACAAAGTGTGGAACACATCCTTAGGGATAGGGCTAAAGCCTGTTATAGAATTACAAGTGGTGGGAACACAACCTAAATGACTGGAAATCCCAAGAAATAGGTTTAATGGGGAAAACAAATCACTGTGATATAGAATCATGCAAATAAGGAGCTTGTCACTCCAGAGTTCATTTCACTGTACATAAATATAAATTTGCATGATATCTTGAAGCGAATACTAGGCTGAGTTTTCGTAAACTCTTAATGAGTTTTATATCTCATTCTTTGAGTGGGATGTCTAGCTACAAGAATACTCTTCATAGACTCACCAAGGTGATTGTCAAAGTGTGGCCGCTTCCTATGAGAAATTAGGCTAAATTCTTTAAAGCCTTCACCTATACTGGGATTAAGCAAATGGCCAAAATGTGCTGGCATTTAGGAATTGCACCTGGTAGGGTTGTATGTGGTTTTCCTCACTGTATAAAAGTGAATAATGAGTTCAAGACTCTGATCACTTATTATTCTTATACATTGAAGATTGTCCACTACGTAAAGGTTCAAGTCTAAGGGCACCTTTACTTATGTACATCTCTATACATCGAAACCGTTATCTCGTTTCTTTTCTCCTTCAGAAAGTTTTTTAAAAGTGAGGGATTGTTGGTTTTTTTAAGAACTCCTTGGGGTTGGGCTCGCCTTTAAGATTCTCATATGGGCTTGGGTTTGTTCTTAACTTGGTATTTACTCTCCAAACGGCTAGTATTGAAGACCTGATCTTTGGGCCTTTAAAACGGATGTACGTTATGGATAAAGCCGTTGCACAACTCCTTTATATATATCCATTGGAACTCCACTTTTATATATATATAACACATAACTTCTTTCTCTCCATGCACTATTCATCTCTCTCTCCTAACTTAATATTACGGTTTACCTTGAGGTGCTACTATCATTTACGTAGACTTCCAGGTGTGAAGCTACAGTATACCTGCTCATTGAATCCTGGGAGAGTAGTCGAGTTACGTTGAGACACTCTTTAAAGAGAGTGTGACCCACGCCTCGAGCTCTAATCCACTTACTGAACTTGTTATTGTTATTTCCTAGATTGAAGAAAACTCTCAGTTGTTGTGTCATCTCCTTCTTGTTGTTCCAGATCATTCGGTGCTATTGTGAAAGAAGAACGGCTCTTGCTGTTTCAGATTATATAACCTATAATTTCAGATTATACAAGCTGCTATTTTCAGACCTTGTTGTTTCCTTTCTTTCTTTGTTCATCAAGAAGAACTTCCTGTTGCTTCTCTTGTTGTTGTTAAAAAGGTAAACTACACCTTGCTGTTTATAACTGAACTTGAACTAAGATTGTTGTGGCTGTTTTCGAAACCAAGTTGTTGTTGCTATTTACGAAATCAAGTTGATGTTGCTGTTGTTTGAAACCGAGTTGTTGTTGCTATTGTTTAGACCTCACTTACTATTTTCCATTACTGCTGCGAATTGTGTAATCATCTCCGGAACTTTAGACTTCTTCTACTTGTCGTTCTGCGTTTGGGGGAAGCATATTTACAGGTTACTTACATTTTATTCTACAGATATGGGAGAAGGGTGATTGCCTTCAGAGAGATTATGAAGAAACCTATGGAATTTCTGTGTAAAATTGTAAAACAAGGTAAGTATAACAATGTGCAATGTATAATATTGAAATATTAAAATTGTATGTTGCTTTGTTTGTGATAATGTGTTGTTGATGGGCAGGTCCTCAATCAAAGGTGACGAAGGAGTCTCTGTTAGATATTGTTGCTCAGGAAGGGATTGAGCTTGAGGTTGTTTTGAAGAACTTAGCATCAGCAGAAAGAAACGTACTAACAGCTGATCCGAGAAAGTTTAAAAATTTTAAACAACGAGGCTAATGACGGGTGCTGGTGGCAACATGAAGAGGGGAGCTGGTGGAGAGAGACGAGTGGTCTTATCCAAGGCCCCTGTAGTGGACTTTACAGATGTGCCAGAGCCTACAACCTCAAGCAAGCTAGCTTGGACATTTCTAAATAAGAAGATGTTAAAGCATGGCTCGACCTCTGGAACCACAGGAAGTGGTGAGGTTGAAGGAGGGACAAAAAAGAGAAGGGTTGACCCACCTTCACAACTGACAGGGGCGAAAGCCTCAGAGGATCGACTTGGTGTAGATGATGAGTTAAAAGTGGTGGAGGATAGGGAGAAGCTTGCAGTTCACAATGGTGAGGAGGAAATAAGTAAAATGGTAATTTTGATGATTTGATCATATGTTGAATTCTGTATGATGATTCGAGTTAACAATGTGGTCGTTGTTTGTTGTACTTTTGCAAGCTGCTCGTTTGATGAAGGGGATCTGCCTCGGGGTAGACGAGGATAAAGCTAAGCTTGAGAAGGGGAAGGTTGAACTCGAGAAGAAGGTATCTCTTTTGAAAGCTGACTTGGCTAGGGAGGGGAAGAGACTGGACTCCTTGAAGGCTTGTCAAGAGGTGGAGATCAATGATCTGACAGTGGAAATGGGAAAGAATTTAGGGGAGGTGGTAATCCAGCGTGATAGACTTGGGCCCCACCTCCTAAGAATAGGGTACTCCAAAACTTAGGTGAATGACATTATGGTGGACACCTATGTTAAGGAGGAGGAAGATGATGAGGCAGAAGATTTCATGGTTGGTGTTTTAGACAAGTTAGATGGTGTCTTTCCCCAAACGGTGTGAGACAACCAAGGAGATGACAATGAGCGTCCAGAGGAAGGGAACAAGAAGGTAGAGTAGAATGTTGACTCAATGATTATGTGATTATGAAGGGTTTGAAATGTTGTAATTTAATGGAACATTGGTTGTTGGATAGAATTTTGTAAGCTAAGATGTGTTTATAAACCTTGTTGTAGGAACTTAAGAATATGCACCTCAAAATAAAAAATAAAAAAAATGAGCTCGACAAGGATAAAGACGCCTCAGCATCCTTGTTGTCTACGCAAACGGAGCTACAGGTTAGAAAAGAACAATAAATATTTAACTTGTATGCTTTATTACTTTAGAACTATAAAGTAAAAATTATAGTGTAGAAACATACCAAAAACTTGCAAATAGTTTAGGGGCAATGACACTCAAATGTGTATAGATAATATCAAAGTATTGAAAAAGTTAAAATATAGAGAATGTGTACCTTGAAATTAGAAGTATATGTTATTGTTCATCAAATTGCGATCATACTTCGACCTTAAGTTTAGAAGTAGTTTCACACAGTAGATGTCAAAAAAAATAACAACAACTTTGTTAGAAATAAGATGTATGTATTGAGTGGGTGTCCTGAATTGAACTTGATATATTTTATCTGTTATCTATAGGTCAAATTGGATTCAGCTCATTTAAGCGAAGAAGCGACGCGTCAATGTAACCAAGAGTTTACGGTAGAGTTTGATAAAATGAAATAGGCAAATAAAGATAGGGAAGATCAACATGTAAATGCACATTTCAAGTTTATTGAGGCAACTCAAACAATTGATGGCCTCACTTGGAAGATCGAGGAGAAGGATGTTGAAATTAGTAAGGGGCAAAAAGAGCTCGCATGAACAAAGAAAAAGGCAACGAAACTCAAAAGCCAGAATGATGTACTAATGGTAAAGAGTAAGGAGGCTGACATGGCTCAATACCGCATACAGGCATTACAAATTTCAAAGAAAGAGTTACGTCATTTTAAGGCATGTCTGAAGGACCAAATAACCAGCAAAAGGAATGAGCAAAAGCAGACTCGGGCTGATTTAGTGAATACCCGGAGGGAACTGGAGTGGTTGAAGAATTAAATGACTGAGAAATATAGCGAGCTGAAGAAAGCTCAAGATGACCTATTTAACTCTAAAATTTTGGTTGAGTAGTTAACTGCATCTTTACCTGCTAAAGATATAGAGTTCTGGTTCGTACAAAGGAAATGTGATTAGTTGAACGAGAGGGTGGCACAATTGATAACCGATTTAGCCCAGGTCAATTCACTTAGCAAAAATCTTGAGGCTGGAGAGCGTTCGAGGAAGAATAAAGGTGATGTCAGGTTCTTCATTATTCAAGGGGATGTGGTTAGCCTATCAGCTCGAATCAGAGAGCTGGAGGGAAATGTAGCTCAAACTCAAGGTCACATACAAAAAGGAAATGAGCGGTTAAGGGAGTGCCAAAGTAAGTTGGACGCCGCTCTTGCCAGGGAACAAGAGTTAGAGCAGGCTATCAGAGGTAAGGAGATTTTGATAAAGAAAAAAAAAGAATTGTTAAAGAAATCTCCAGTTGGGGAAGATTTAGATAAGGAGCTTGAGGAACTTCGTGCCCAGGTGGCAGAATTTAGGGCGATGAACCAGGATGAATCCGCTAAAGCTGATGAGAAGGCGAAGGAGAACATCGAATTTATATCCTGTACAGATAGTCAAATGGAATAGCAAAAAGCACGATACAAGATGTTGAAAGAGCGTCTTCAAGCGATAAGAGAAAAAATTTCTAAAATGGTTATACCAGAGGCATTGCGCTCAGAGATGTTAATGGCAGTGATTGCCTACTTTGTTGGGGAAATTAGAAGGCTCGAGTTAGAAAGGAATACCTTGCACGACTGTTTGTTGAATAAAGGATGTATTTGCAGAGTTGATATAGATCGAGTAAACTATATAAACTCCATGGAAACGGAGTTAGGTTCCCAACCTGCTTAATTGGAAAAGCAAGGCAGGATCACTGTGGCTATTCAAGCCTGAGAATTTATGGCTAGTCGTCCTTCTGTTATAGGGGAAAGCGTAGCTGACCTCCTAACAGTAGAAAATAATCCTTTGTAGTGGCAGTATATGTAACCTAAAAAATTATCTGTCGTAGACATATTGAGAGATGAAAGCTAGTTTTACCTTTGTTTTATCTTATGTCTGGTAGAGTTCCTTGATTGAAAACTAGCATTACCTTCGTTTTAATCGCAGAGTATAATTAACGCAGCCATATTGAGAGATAAAAGCTAGTTTTACATTTGATTTATCTTATGTCTGGTAGAGTTCTTTGATTGGAAACTAGTGTTACCTTTGTATTAATCGCAGAGTATAATTAAAAACTAGTCCCATTAATCCAATTGAGATTGCAGGCCAATTCAAACTCATTTTATATGTTAGTTAGCTCGTGATCTCTGACGGGACGATGATATTCAATTAGAATGACAATTTCGGTCCCATAGGCGAGGAGGAATGGGTACAGCCGGCTGATTGACGTAGAGTGGTATGGTATGCCCATAAGAAATAAGGTAGTTCTCATACCCATTTCCTTTTTTCTGTGAGTAAAGCCTTTTCTTGAGTCCATCTATGATGGTTTTATTGGTGATTTCAGCTTGGCCATTGCCTTGGGAGTAGTAGGGATTGGATGGTGAGTGGATAATATTGTGTGCGTTAAGGAAAGCTATGACTTTTTCTCCAATGAATTGTGGCCCATTATTGATACGAATTAGGTGGGGGATTTCGAACCGAGTAATGATGTGTTTCCAGATAATAGAGATGACCTCTTCTTCTTTAGTTCAATAGAGTGGAACTGCTTCAACCCATTTTGTAAAATAATATGTAGCTACGAGTAGGTATCGGCGATTACCTGGCCAATTAAGAAATTCACCGACAAGATCGAGCTCCCATCTTTTGAATGGCCAGAACACCTTGCTTGCATAGAGTAAGAACGCAGGGGCGCGAATCATTTGTCCATTTCGTTGTCATGTATCGCATTTATGTGAGTACTCTTCTGCTTGCTTGAGCATACCTGGCCAGAATACTCCTTGTATAATTGCTTTATTTGTGAGTGATCGACCTGCGGCATGGGAGCCACAAGTTCCTTCATGTAAATCTCATAGCATCTCGCAGACTTTTTTTTAGAGAGGCACTTGAGGTAGGGCACCATGACTGAACGGTGATATAAAAAATTATTTTGATTTGTGTAGCACTTTGAGTTGTCGATCAACTGTCAGTACTCATTTGGATCTTCTGGAAGGGGTCATTTGTATTCGTTGTCGGTGCCAAGGTAAGCAAGGAAAGGCTTTCGCCAATCGTCGTCTTCTTCTTTATAGCCCTAAATTTTGATCGTGCATACAGAAATACGATCAATGCTGGGGGTTGATATCACTTAGATTTGGAGATATTGGGCTTCTGTTCCCAAGACCCCAGCTAGATATGCCAAGGAATCGGCATGTCTATTTTTACCTCGAGGAAGATAATCGGGAGTTACTTTTACGAACTGGTTCAACCTATCTGCAATGAGGGTTGCGTACGCGATCATCTTATCAGTCTTTTTGTATTGCCCAGAGTAATGGTGGATGATGAGTAGCAAATCTGTGAAGATTAAGAATTCCAGTACACCGGGCTCAAGTGCGAGGTCGAGTCCATAAATGAGAGCTTTGTATTCAGCGACATTGTTTGAGGCTTCAAAATCCAAGCGGATTGATTTCTTAATTCTGTCGTTGGAAGGAGTAATCAATACGATTCCAATTCCTGACCCTGCGGGTCCTGTTAAACCATCTGTAAGAAGTCTCTACCATTTCCTTGTAATGCATTCAACTCGCTCGTCAAAAGCTTTGGTGGGTAGATCTTTTGAAATTTCTTCAACAAGGTCAGGATCGTGTTTTCCCACTCGGGATCTTCCGCTGGAAAATCCGCAAGAAAATTGGCAATGACCTGACCCTTTTTAGAATGATGTTGTTCAAACTTGATATCATGTTCTCCCATACTAACTGACCATTGTTGCACTCTGCAAGATTATTCTTTCTTGGACAAAACTTCCTGAAGTGGATAGTTCATCATAATTTTGACTGAATGAGCTTGGAATTAGTGCTTAAGTTTCTGTGAAGTGTAAATAAGAGTTAGAAGGAGTATCTTAATTTTAGAATACCTCGTTTCTTACTGATGAAATAGATTGGCTTTTTAATTTTTCCCTCATGCCAAATGAGAATCGAGCTGATAAAAGTATTTGTAGCTGCTAAGTGGATGATTAGTTCCTCATTATCTACTGAGGTGCTCATTATGTGAGACTTCCCCAAATAGGTTTTGAGATCCTGAAAAGCTGCATCGCATTCTAATATCTATTGGATCTCTGCATTTGGCTAAACTTTTCCTCGTTTGGTATAATTGCAGTGTAGTAAGTATAATAGCCAATTTTCGTATTGGACGAAGATAGTGCCTTACATGCTTGAAATATAAAATTGAGGTTGAGAACCGAAGCTAATTGACACGAGTTTTAGCGTGGAAAACCCTTGAATGGGTAAAAAAAATTGCAACCTCTCCTGAGGATTTCTGAAAGAATGGTGTTTATATAGATGCTAGCTATTATAAAGAGAAAGAGATAAGATATCTGAGCTTTGGTAGGGATCACTTTCTCTAAGAGTTTTGTCAGTGATAATCGCGGTCCTTGATCCCGATCTCCAGGTCTCATTTTATAGGTCTTATAATATGACCGTTGGATACATTGATGATATACGTTTTGGCCGTCTGTGTTTGATGAGTCTTTATGAGGTCTTTTGTAACGTCTTGATATCTGATAATTGTTGATCTTGTAACGGATCTCTTGATGACCTTAGCTATAACTTCGGACTGTTGATGAGGATACGATCTCTAACGATGCTCGTATGTATGAGAACTGTTGATGGAGATCTAAGAATCTTCTACAGTAAAATGTTACTGGATGCTTCAATATCTTTGAACTATAGATAAGGAAGTCAGTATTGCGATCTTCTTGCTCTCAGTCCTTGATTGGTTATTAGTGTGATTACTCGAGCTCCGTGAGTTTGAATATCGGACTCAGTATGAGAATTAGAAATAATCCCTCACAACTGCCCCCTCACAGCCAATAACAGGAAAAATGTGTGTAGCGAGTGGTGTTGGTTGAGAAGTCCAGTCGTTTTAAATGTAGCATTGATGGCTTCTTAGGTATCTGGGGAGTAATTATCTTGACTGCTGGGTCTCCCAAAAATGTTGTTGGAGATGTGTGCTTGTGATAAAGACTTTCTTGGAAGTGGTGGCTTCTATTAAATATTGTTGCTATATAAAAATGGTGACCAGTTGCTTTTACTATTCATCTTGGTTTATTTTGTCATTCGCCTAGATTTACATAAGTAATAGTAATGGTGACTACTCGTTGTCAGGCTTATGAGGAGAGAGTTCAGAGAAAGATAATGAGTCTGGAGACTCATTATTTTGGTAACCAAAATCTTTCTCGGCCAACTTCAATCCCTGTTCCTCACACATTTCATGGGATGACGTTGGAAGTAGAGGAGGCAGAGGATGATTATCATCAAATGTGGTGCTTCCATTACATGGTCTTGTTTGCTGCTTATCGTCGGGCTAGTTTGCAGATGCTTGCAGAAGATGCGGTGGCGGCGGAAGGTGAGAAGGCAGGGAAGTCATCTGAGAAGTATTGTCGATACCCTACGAAGGATTGGGTGTTATAATGGTGGAGGAGGTCCATCGTCGGTAGCGAAGGTGGGGGTTATGGAGGAGTGGTGGGATTAACTTTGCCTTCTACCTCACTCTAGATCCACTTCTTGGGCTTTGAGTTCTTCTGCTGGGCCTGCCATTGTTTTGCTCAAGTGTTGGACTATCATGTGTAAGGTGGGATATTCTTTGTAAAAGAAATAGTTGTAAAACTTGTAATCTTGATTTTTGAACTGACTGAAGTATTCATCCTTGTAAATTGTTCGTCTTGAATAATAAATTTGAACTTTATTATCTTGTCTTGTAAGTATTTGAAGTTGCTTGAATGAACTATTGTAGGATACCATGGAACAATTATCGAACTAGTCACAGATGACATAGGTCAAAAATATGTAGATCGAATTATTGTTGAGTTGAATGAAGCATATCTGAACTGTGTAGATCGTTCTTATATATTTGTGGCCTTGTTGAGATATAGTGTTGTCATGTCTGTGGAGATGATGAGGGCATAATATCTTTCGTGCTCTATATAAGTTCTTGTTGTTAGAGCATTGTCATTGTCAACTTGAATACTTGTTATCATTGGTGGAACTTGGTCGCAGCCTCTGATTAGTTCGAGAAATCACGCTGGATAAACTTACTAAAGAGGATGAGAGAGCTACGAGTGGAGAAATTATTCCATGTGGTGAAGATAACTATATGTTCTGCCATTATATGTAAGGTCGGATGATTGATCATAATAAAATGGTTTGCTTTTGTTGAGGTCGTCTTGTCATCCCTTTCTGTATCTGTGATAATGTGTGAATGAAATATAATTAAAGCAGGCTCTGATGCTAATTTTTTGCTTCTGTCAGACCGAAAATGAGGTAAGTGGCAGCTGGAAAAAATAGTACTAGGGTTTTGAACTGGCACTCGTACTATAAATAGTGTAATAGGATCGTGCAGCCGCAAAAGGTTGTTACTACACGTAAGTAATTGCGCTACATGATCTGTACAAATCTTCTTGGGTAGAAAGTCCTAACATTTAATGATGGCAGAGGACAGAAACACACGTGATAATAAAACAAGTTACTCTAGAAATCATGATGAGGGCAAACAAAAAGATGTGCCTGTTAGGAGAGAGAATGCTGACGTATGTCCCAAAGAGCCGCCGTTTCAGAAATCGAGTGATAATATAAAAACTCGTCTTTATCTCTCCCATAAATCACATTCATTTTTAAAGAGAGGAAGGAGCATTTCTAGAGAGAGAAAGTCTTCAAACTTTGAACGAAGTCCTCCATTGTTGTATGATCTTGCTAAAAAGAACAAAGTTTTGCCCTCTGACATGCAAGTGGTGGCCGGAGTCGACGACTGTTGCTCTTCTAGTACCGCCTAGTATGTCTGAGGGATAAAGCCTATTTGATTACAAAGCACTGAATAACATTTTCTTGTATGTGTTAGATGCGTGTCAAATATTTGAAACCCAGTAGTAAAATGGTTGTATCCTCTAGTGAGAATTCATCGTCGTCTGGTAGGACTATAGATGATGTAGAGAAGAGTGGTAAAATTGTTGTTGATATGCCAGCTATTTATTCTGGGGAGGGTGAGGAATTGTACGTGGAGATTGAGACTGGGCATTTTTTTAGGTATCCCGAGAATGTAGACGTAGCGAAGAAATTTTTACAATATAAAAAAGATTTAGATGGAAAATGGGGGCATTATGTGAGGAATGCGGGGTTGTGGTTTAGGGCTTTGGTGAAACCAGGTGGTCAGATAAAGCATTATCAGGTACCTTCCCTGGATCAGCAGAAGATAAATATGGGTATAGGAGATAATATCGATATCTCTTATTACAACGGGACAGGTAGAGATGTCGTAGAGGTTGGATTCCTTTGTTACCTGAACCAGGTCGTATATGGGTTGAGCATTCCCCTAACCTTTTTCCAAAAGGGGGTAATGAATGCTCTAAAAAGTTATCCTGGCAAATTAAATGGAAATGTCTTTGAGATAATGAAGGTCTGTGAAGCCCTTAACAAGAGATGGCGAGATGGTGGTATTACAAGACAGTTTATTGCGGACGATATCATGAAATACTATAAGTTAAAATATATGAAAGGTCGAAAGAGTGGATATTTATTTAGTGATTCGGCGAGGCCAAAATTCTTTGACTTTGAATCTGCTGGGAGACCCTAGTGCGACCATCTTGTAATGGTGAGGGGTAATTGTATGCAAGTGCCTGGGGAACCGACGCTCAAGTTGTTATATATGAATTTTAATGAGAGTAAGTGTCTTCATTCTGTCTGCATTTCATCTTTAACTTGTTGCGAACTGTTAACATAATTTGTTGTTGATTTGGCAGATCCTAATCCGAAAGGTGCTGCTGATACATTGAGCATGTTTGACGTCGTATCTCAGGAAGGAACTGATCTAAACCAAGTACTTGGAGAGTTAATTATTCGTAGAGAGAAACGGCTGAACTCTGTAGTTCCAAAAGTTTAACGAGCTCATCAAAATTGAGTTATGGCGCCTTCTGGGTCGGTTTTTGATGGGATGGCAGAGATTCCTGTATGTGATACGGGTACTTCGACCTTGAAAAATCGGCGACCTAGAGGAAAATGGGTGTTGTCAGCTTCGGAGCAAACGGTGTTTGGGCAGGCTCCACAGGTAGAGGTCGAGGTAGCAGATGCTACTGTAGATATGGTACCTCCTGCGAAGAAGCAGAGGCAAGAGGGAAAAACTAAGAAAAAATCCTCAAAAATCTTTGATCACGGTGTGGTGGGGCAGACATCGCAAACATCGTGCGACCTGACTAAACATGATCCACCGCGTCTGAATGCTGAGATTAACTCCAGCATTACACAGGTACGTATATTATTGTTGTATGATTATCTGTGTTTGAAAAGTGATCTGACTGAAGACTCTGTTATGTTATTCTTGTGGTACAGTTGTCAGCTGGGTGGGACTCAGCCTTCGAGGTGTTGAGGGCAGGTACAAAGGACCGTGCTGGCCTGGTTTAGCAACATGATACAGTTAAAGCTGCACTGAGGGAGCAGTTCGATAAAAAGCGAGCTGTACTATCTAAGGAGTTGAAGGACCGAATGGAAAAGGAGAAAACCGCGCTGAAGGAGCAGTTCGAAGCAGAGACTGTTGTCATGAAGAAGGAGATCAAAGATGCTGCGAAGAAGACTATCGACACTATGGTGACTGGTTGAAATAATCTTGTTAAAGCCTTCTACCATTAGGGGTTGACAAAAGATAATGTCGCTCTTGCTATCGCTGAAAAGTATAATGAGATAGTTTTCCTGGACGAAGGAGCCTCTCCAGCAGTTGATCGACCTGCTGAGCAGATACCGGCTTCTTTAGTGGCTAATGACACGACCAAGGAGGTAGTAGGAGCTAATCCATGATTATGTAGCTGTAACAAAGTTGTTAAAGTGTCTGGTCGAACTTGTCCCTTGTAGTGGCGATAGATCTTTTTTGCTGAGAATTGAATTTCTTTCTGGTTGCTGCTGATATATGTTGTTTGATGATGAATGTATAATTTGTATGTGGAGGTAGCTCGTCTGAGGGGGAAAGTGATCTAGATGGAGAAGGCCTTGAGTCGAGCAAGAGATTCCATCAATCGTCTTTAGCAGGTACACAATGAACTTGAATATGAGAGACGTCTACATAAGTCCAATTATGATAACACCTTTAAGGAGTTATTCGAGCTTCAATGTAGATATGGGAAGATAAAAGTTGAGAGGGATGAGGTTTTACGGAAAGAGAGCGATAGGTTTGTCTTAATCCAAAAATCCCTTAAGGATAAGCAGTTCGCAGATGAGAATGATAAGTTAGAGTGTTAAAGGTCGTTATGGCTTTTGACACTTTACTTTGAGGCCGAAGTAGATAGTGAGCGGGGATTGAAGAAGGCCTATTTATAGCTGTTAACTGAGAAAGGTGCTGTGCCAGATCTGGCTCGGGTGAAATTTTTAGTGCAAGAGGCGCATAATCGTCATAGTATATAGATGAAAAGATGCTCAGCTCGAGCTGGTATATCAATTATATGGGGTGGTGTAGATGTAATGCCTGAAGAGCTTAACTTTTGTAGGGGCGAAGAATGATGAGTATCCTTTTCTTCAATATAAAGAAGGAAGATAGAAGGGTCCAAGTACAATTAGAAAACGACCTGAGGCATGCTCATGACGAACTGGAGCTATGCAAGGATTATAATGCATGTCTGGAGATGGAAAAGGGAGAGTGTAATAAGTTGTTGCAGAGTTCGGATAAGAGGGTGACATTGTTAGAAGTGCGTTTACAAGATACGCAGAAATGCTTGCTAGTGTCCCAATCACGCTTGAAGAAGTATCTTACTCCAAAGCAGGGAAAACGTAATAGCAAAATAGATCACGAATGTCAGATAGCCGATGTTATCGCGTTTTATGGGGGAGAGCTTGAGAGAGTGGAAAATGAATTTATATGTTATATCTTGAGCTGTAGTAAAGATGTTGAGGTAGAGAATGATAGGTTGAAAATATGTGGTTTGCAAAAGGAAATGAGGGTGGAGGAGCTTCAACCTCGAAACCGCGAGCTGAAGAGTCTGAGGAGGAGGTCGAAGATCTGTTACCTCACATACAGCATAAGACCCGTCCTCAAGAGGTCGTAATCTTCAATGACCCTTTGCACGTAAATGCGAGTAGTGGTAGTGTTCAATCATAAGCCAACTAAACTGTGGCATATGATTGTGCTCTGTATAATGTAGTTGATTTGTGCATCATAGCTTGATGTTGTAATAAATGTTGTTGAATGATATGTCTTGCTTGCATGAATATTTGCTGATAGATGTACCTCCTTTGTCATTTGTTCTTCTAGGCTGATGTCGATAAGCAGAACAAACTTTCTGCTTCAAATAAAGAACTGACCGTAGAATTACAGCAGCGTTCGTTAGCGGTTGAAAATACGACCTTGCTGAACTTGAAGTTGGAGGCTGATATATTGGAGCTGCAGAGTCGACTGAATGTTGTGACTGTAGAGTTGACAAGTAAGGATCTAGAGATATTGACTGTCCATAATGAAGCCAAGTTGTGGAAAGAGTCTTTAAAGAAGAAAAAATTGGAAACCATGACTGCAAACCAAAAAGTCTTGGATCTGTCGAGTACGATTAAAAAACATAAGAATGATTTGTTGCATTATCAATCGGCAGTGACAGATAATTCTAATCTGTTAAAGAAGCAGGAAGCTAAACTTCGTAATATGCGAGAGCGACTAAAAAAGATGAGCTGGGATTTGCGTGAAGCTCGAGACTCTTGTCAGAGAAAAAGTGACCGTGCCAAAACTCACGAGGAAGCATGTTACAAGAGAAATCGAGAACTAAATAAAACCATCAATAAGTGCAACTCACAGATCGCTGCTCTTGACTGGGAAAAACAAGCCTTGATTCTAGAGTGTATGCAAGGCAATGAGGTTTACGAGGAGCTCCATGTGAAGTATAAGGAGTCGCAAAGGTTGACGGATGTACAGACGACGAAAGTAAGTATTCTCAGAAGGTGTGTGATAAGTTGTAACGTTTGAAGGAGGAGATGGGGCGTGTGGAGACAACGATGCAGTATAAGGCTTCGTTGCTGAAGGAGAAGCAGTGTTTGGTAGATCGCTACAAGGAACTTGACGATGAACTAAACAAAGTGAAAACCGAGCTTGGTGAAGCTGTGTTGTTGACTGCAGACAATGCTGCATTGCATACTATGGCTATGTTGCGTACTGATGTGAAGAAATTGCGGCAAGAGCGTGATTCGATCTTGGCTGCTTCCACGGAGCACGGTATGGAGTATGATTTGCAGCTAGTGCGGTTATCTTATATAGATACTCTGATGTCGCGGGTTACGGAGTTCTTGAATGCGTCTCCTACTGTAGCTGATACAGATATACCTTTCCCTACCTTACTTTCATCTGAGTCTGGGGAAGGTTTAAATGTTGTACGCCCGAAGCGAGAGTAATAGTTAACTATAATTAGACAGAGTGTAAATATGTATGTGCTGTAGAAAAAAAAAAGTGGCAAACGTTGAGTAAACAAATGTTTTTGTTTTTGTTTACTCCATGAATTGTCGAATTGGGTGAACCAACAAATGACCATGTAGAGATATATGACTGGAGCGATGTTGTATTCTCTTTTGTATAGGTTAAATTAAACAAGTCAATAAGCAACCTTAAAGAGATGCATTAAATGTTAAATAGCTGTATAACGTCTCGACTAGGTCGAATTGATTGATTCAATAAGCACCTGTAATAAGATGTATTGAATATGGTATAGTTGTATAGTGCATCTCTTCCAGATCGAATTGATTGACTCAATAATCGACCCTCGGAGAGCGTGTATATTTGGATAGCAATGTAGTAGGTCTCAGTAACTGGTTGAATTGAGCGTATTAATAAGCGACTGTAATGAGATGTATTGAATATGGCATAGTTGTATAGTGGTCTCTGCCAGATCGAATTGATTGACTCAATAAGCAAACCTCAGAGAGCGTATAATTTGGATAGCTATATAGTAGGTCTCAGTTACTGGTCGAATTGAGCGTATCAATAAGTGACTGTAATGAGATGTATTAATATGGCATAGCTGTATAGTGCATCTCTACCAGATCGATTGATTGACTCAATAAGCGACCCTCGGAGAGCGAGTTTATTTGAATAGCTATGTAGTAGGTCTCAGTTACTGGTCGAATTGAGCATATCAATAAGCAATGTAATGAGATGTATTGAATATGCATAGTTGTATAGTGCATCTCTTCCAGATCGAATTGATTGACTCAATAAGTGACCCTCAGAGAACGGTTATTTGGATAGCTATGTAGTAGGTCTCAGTTACTGTCGAATTGAGCGTATCAATAAGTGACGGAATGAGATATATAAATATGGCATAGCTGTATAGTGCATCTCTACCAGATCGAATGATTGACTCAATAAGCGACCCTCGGAGAGCGAGTTATTTGAAATCGTATGTTGTAGGTCTCAGTCAACAGGCGAATGAGCGTATCAATAAGCGACGTATGAGGACATCTAGAATATTGAATAGTTGTACGGTGCATCTCTGCCAGATTGAATTGATTGACTCAATAAGTGACCCTCAGAGATGATTTATTTGAACAGTTATGTTGCAGTTATTCTCTAGGATAGACGGAGATAGTAAAAAGCTTGAATTGAGTAGACTTGCAAAATGAGGATGAAAAAGTACTTATTGCAAATATCATATATTTAGCATGTTTATCTTTGATACAGCTTCAATTGGTGGGTATTTCATGGATTCGGTATAGGTACACTTCATATGTGCTGAGCATAGGGTTCTAAACACTTGCGCCAGTTACGAAAAGGATCTTCCCAATTGTCTGCTAACTTTCCAGCATAGGTGTTTTACGATGTGGTGGGATTTCCCTGAGATGAGGTCTTTAACTTTGAATTCTCTGTGTCAGACACATTTGTTATATGAACGGGATAAAGCAAGATGATATCTTCTCAGATTAACAAGGCTCTATCACGTGTTTCTTTGATCAAATTCAGATTGCATGCGATCTAAAATTTGTTTTCTTCATCTGTCATCTCATGGTCATGTATCGGTGATGATATGAGTGGGAATGATGGTTTCAGTCCCGTAGACCAGTAAGACGGAGTATAGCCTATTGCGGTTCTAGGAGTTATTCGGTAGGCCAAAGTAGGTGTGGTAACTCGTTCACCCAGTTCCCATTTTGTCTTCTAAAAGCTCTTGATGCCATCCACAATAGTTCAATTAGTAATCTCAGCCTGTCGTTTCCTTAGGGTAATAGGGATTGGATGGGGAATGAATGATGTTGTGCTCAGATGAGGAATGCGACGATTTTGGAGCCAACGAACTGTGGGTCTATTAATTTGGATCAGATGTGGTCTGCCGAATTGGATAATAATGTTCTCCTAGATAAATCTGATGACTTCGTCTTCTTAGGTTCGGCCAACGAACGCTTCTACACATTTGTGAAGTAATTTGTAGTGACCAATAAAAAATGTATTCAATTTTCCTGGTGCTGTAGGAAACACTTCTACGAGATCGAAATCCCATCATCTAAATGGCCAAGTGATGGCTCGAGTGTAGTTAAGTGCAGGAGCTCGATTTAAGGTCTGTGCCGCTGACACGTCACACTTACGGGCATATTGATTGTATGTGCTTTCATCTTAGGCAAAGCATCCTTGAGTTAAAGCTCTCGGTTGCAACAGATCGTCCTGCTGCATGGGATCCATCGTGCCTTCGTGTAGATCGGTAAGAATTATTGTACTTCTTTGTCAGACAGACAAAGGAGGTAGGGACCAGTGACCAAAACCATGTCTAGATATTGTCCTGAACAATATATCTTCAAGCATTGTCAATAATCTCCACCGCTCTGTAGGATCCTCAGGAAGTGACCCGTCAAATTTATTTAAGGTCTGATGTATGTAAAGAAAGGTTTTCTCCAATCATCTTCGATCGCTTTATTGCCCCTAGTATAATGGTGTTGGACACGATGGTATGATATTGGGGTTAGAAATGACGTCACTTTTTAAGTTACGAGATTCTGATCCGAGGACCCCAACAAGGTAAGCGAGTGCATCTGAATGTCTATTATCTCCCTTGGAAAATGCTCCATAGAAATTGTCTAGAATTTGTTCATTCGTTTGACCACTGCAGCAACATAGTCGACCATTATCCATTGGTT